>OX596076.1:29724168-30285168 GCA_951394005.1 Protophormia terraenovae
AGGTCGCTATATATTAAAGTTCAATTTATCATAATTGGACAAACCGTTCTCGAGTTATACAAGTGTGACTGCCTAAAGGCGTGGTCATAGTAGTCATGCCCATAAAAAAAATCAATACATGATAGAAAAAAAGTAAAAGCTGATTCTTATTTAGCACATTGAATTCCATCTAATCTACCTATTTTTTATTTAAGACGAAAAAAAAATTTTTTTTTTTTTGCCCACTAGTGTATTTCCACTTAGCTATAGATATCCAAACTTAACTGTGAATCCAATCAAGATTTGTGCATCAATTTTTATAATATGTGGCTTTATTTACTCGTAGTTTCGCCAGCTTTGAGATAAAGGTGATAAACTTAAATATTTTTGATGTTTTCACTTTAAAAAAAAAGTTTTAGTAAAAAAATGAAATCATGAATTTTGCATGAATAAATTTTTTCCCAACACTTTTTTCACAATATCTCCTAAACTATTGAGCGGATAAAAATTTGATAGCAGAGCTAATTTTATTCCGCGTATCTTGGTATATCATTTATATAAATCGTATATACCGTTCTTGAGTTATAGAGAAATATACTCGAGTAATCGGCATATTTAGGGCACAATATTAGACATGCCCATGAAAAAATTCCGACCTGATGGAAAAAAACTGAAAGCAGATTCGAGTTTAGCATGCGGAATTCCATCTAGTCTACATTTTTTTTTTTTTTTTTTTTTTTTTTTTGAAGCAGCTCGAAAAATTTTTTTGTCGACCAGTGTTACTTTTTAACTTTTATTTTTTGCCCAGAGAATAACTTTTATTTTTATTAAAAAAAATTTAAATTATTTAAATTTTTTTATTTTTTACTTGTATATGTTAAAAAAAAAAAAATATCAAATTTACATTTAATAAATGTAAGGAGTGAGATCGAAAAAATCTTAACACACATTTTGCCTCATAACTTTTTTCAGAATCAATATTCAAAATTTTTTTGATCTAGTTATCATGGAAAAATACTTCAGTTATTATTTTTAATAACAACCATGTTAATTTGTCCTGATTTTCATCAAAATAAGTGACGAAAAAAATTTACGTCCTACAAGTTATTAAAAAATTTCAAAAAATCCAAATAGGTCTTACAAATTATTGGCCACAGAATTAAATGTCGTCCGTAAAACCGTTTCTAATGTTATTAAACAGTATCAGGAGAATTTGACTATTGATGTGAAACCTAGTTCGGTAAGAAAAAAGGACCAGAAAATATTGAAAGGAACTCCAAACACATCTGATAGAAAATCAGCTCAGTTTTCTCAGTGCTTCGACTATTTGGTGCTAAAATTTAAAGCTAATATGAAAGTTGATAACATATAAAGTTAAAAAAATTCCAAACTGGAATTCTGCAAAAAAAAAAAATTACAAGCCAAAAATAGGACTCGGAATTTAAAACCAAATTTCATACAAAAATACTCAAGCTGTATAATTGTCGAAGGTGCTGGCAGAATCTTCGCAGCTTGTGTCTCAAAAATTTTTATTGCTAATACTCGAAGCAATGTAAGAGATAAGTTTAAGACTCAAAAGCAGCAAAAATTTCTTACAAAATTCATGGTATGACAAGCTTTTCGCAGTTGCGGCAAAACTGGAAAGTCATTTGATACATTCGGATCTATAAATACCAAAATATGCATCAAGGAATATTTGCAAAAAAATATTTCTTCCTTTAGTTAAAGAGCACATTTGGACCCATTTGGTATCATGCCACTACGGTAAGAAAGCTCTGGAGTGGTACCAAATCAATAACATAGTTTTAGTACCAAGAGAGGTCAATTTTCAAAATTGTCCATAGCTTAGACCAGTGGAGAGATATTGAGCTCTTGTGAAAAGCGAATTCAAGAGCACAAAAAAGGTGTTCCAAAATACCGAAGATTTTAACAGAAGATGTGCACACTGTTCCAAAAAAGTGACTGAAGCAACTATCAAATCTCCAAAGAAAGGGTTTTCAAAAATGATCCACAATTTTATAATTAGTGTTTAGAACCATAAAAATTATATATTTCTGTAATCTGTGCTAAATTATCAAATGATTAAAAAAATAATGAAAACTCTAAGATCAACCGTTTCCAAGTTATTGAATATTATGTATGTTAAGAATTTTTCGATCTCACTCCTTATATATCTGATTTTAATTTACATTAACAAATAAAGATTTTAACAAAGTATCAGAAAACATATTATATCTGAAGTCACTCAAAATCAATTTTAAACGCTTCATTTCGGCTTACATGGATAGCGTGTACAATATGCAACACTTCTGATATCTTATATAAATATGATTGTCATATTTTTTGCTCTCCCAATACGTCATGAAAATAATGAAATAATGAAATAATCACCAAAAATTATCGGAAATTTTGAGCAAAAAAAAAAAAAAAAAAAGAAGAAGTCAAAAATAAGTTATTTTTTGAGCAAGAAATAAAAATCTAAAATAATTGTTATTTATTGATTTTTTTATAAAAATCAAAAAAAAAAAAAAAATAATAAAAGTTCATTGCATAATTCGAAAGAGCGACCAAAAAAATAATAAAAGTGTTCTACGACATATTTCCAAAATTTTTAGATCATTCTGATTATTTTAGTTTAAAAATTTGTAATAATCGTTATTTACGGTCCCTGGAATTTTGGCATCGATTTTTAATATCATATATTTGCATTTTTTATTCATAACAACATATTTTTCATATTTTCATAGAAAATCCTTATTTTAGAGCATATTTTAACAATTAGCATATTTTATATTTAAGAGCATATTTTAACCCAATAAAATTTTTGATTAAATTTGCCATAAGCGTAATTTTTTTCCTTTTCTTTGAAATACGTTTTTTCAAATACGATTTTTTAACATTTTTAATCTTATAAACTGATAGAAATTTTGCTATTTCTTGTTACAATGTATTAGCTTTGAATGTTTTAAAGTGCAAAAAGAAAATATTTTTCAACAATTGATAATACAAATCAAGTTATTTTCAACACAAATAATAGATAATTTCAAATTTAACCAGAAATTATTATATTTTAAAATTTATTATTTTTTAAAAATCAAATTAATTTTTTTGTGCTAAAATTTCACTTTTTTATACATTAATTTATGTCTGTGATATGCAAAATCTTTATTGAAAAATCTCATGTATAAGTAATTTTAACGACTACAAGTTATTAAAAAATATACATACATAAATACATACATACATACATACATGTGTATGTATATAATAGGTATAATTGTATTTGAATGAAAAATTAATTCCACTGATTAATTTGATTTAATATTAAAATAATTTGTTTAAAACTTTCCAAATATTTGTAATGTAAATATACATACAATGTGTGTATGTATACAGAGTGACAAACAATAGATAATACAAAATAAAATTATAGCTGTTAAAAAAAAATCACATTATTGACTTTTATTTAATATAATATTTTCGATTTCATTAAACTTATAAAATTACTAAATATTTACAATGCAATTTAAACCACCTAATAAATACATCATTTTATTTTAAATGTATATATATATATATATATATATATATATATATATATATATATATATATATATATATATATATATATATATATATATATATATATATATATATATATATATATATATATATATATATATATATATATATATATATATATATATATGATTAATAAGAGCTGATGGCCTTTGCAGCTAGTGCTCATTTTTTTACTAACTTTATAATAATTAATTATTATTAAGTTATTCACTAAATAAATAAATAATATTTCTTAGTATTTTATTTTAATAGGGAAAGTATTTTGTGCACATAAATACACCTAATGAATTTATTAAAAATATTTAACTTTTTATCAACAATCTTTGTTTTGTCAAATTTTATTTAATTTTACTTAAAATGTATGAATTTATATTTAACCCACTGTAATTTAAGGTTAAAAATAATAAAAGAGTGAAAAATAAACATAATCACCTTTATGATAAAAGAAAAAACATATAAATTAATAAATATTTTTAGGTGTGTTAGTTCGTGCATATGAGTATGTATTATATACAAACATAAGTGTATGTTTCTATTTAATTTTTTAATAAATCTATCTTTTATATGTTTTTGATACGTGCATTATTTTCGTGTTTTTGTATATGTCTCTGCCAAAAAGTCATTAATCATTTTGCGAAAAACTGAAACGTATGAAAACAGAAAAAAAAGAAACGCAAGAAAAATTGAAAATGCCATGAAACCAAAAAAATAAAAAAACTTCTTTTTCAAATGAATATTAGTGCTCTAGCTACTAAAGCTTTTTTCTTTTTCTTGCTATTTTGGGAGTTTTAGTTTAAAAAAAAGTAAAAGAAAAAAAATCACAGTGATACCTACGCAAGCCAACGATGCGTATTAAAATGAAACCCGCCTGCTGTCATCCAAACATTTTTACGTCAAGACTTATCATGTAATAAAGAAAACGTCATTTGGAAAACTCGTTGACACCAACCATCCTTTTGATAAACTATGAAAATTCTGAGCTGAGGATTTTGCGGAGGACGATGATGATGATGTTGAAGATGAAGATGATTTGTGCTTTGTAGCAAACCGATTTTATTCCATAATCATTTTTGTTGCCACTCATGTGTTTATTCCTTTTATCATTTGTTTTATTACAGTTTGTTTTCAATTTTTCATTAAATATTAGAGCATGTATGTATGTGCGTGTGCATTTTTGTATAATTCTGTTTTAACCGGAAATGAAAAATGTCATAAATTGATGAAATTCATTCATCATTCATTCATTCATGAGCTAGTGCATGAATGAGTTTTGTTTCATTGTATTTTATGAATTTAAATTATTTTAAAAATTATATTTAATAAACATTAAAGGAAATTTGAACTTGTACGTTCCAATCTATTCAATTATAAATGAGAATTAGAGCTTAAAAATGGTTATGTTTTTATAAAGAATTTAAGTTTCTTATCCATTAGGAAATATGACTTTCAATCAAAATATAATAGTTTATTTTTTTTCTCTTCGCTAATATTTTTTATCTTTAAATTTTTAAAATAATTAGTTCCAAATATTAATAACATTTGACCCCATACTTTCATTTCTCTTAGATTTCAATCAGTATATTTTCCTTGGTTTTTTAATAAACATTTTTTTAAGGTTTCAGAGTTCTGTGTTTTCTGTTTATAGATTATAATTAAAAAATCAAGATAAAATAGTGGCATAATTGGAAATGATTAAAAACTTCACTCCCAATTTTGAACTTTTTTCTCGTATATTTTTTATTTTTTTGGTAAATGTTTGCTGATATTCAAGTTGTAGCTGTTGCCATAAAACGTAATAGACACATGTTTCTCTCTATTGCCAAGAACATGAACATGTTTCTTTCTTCTTTTTTTTTTTAGGTGGCATGTGGAAAAGTCATTTTCTTTGTCCATTAAGTCATTTGACACTGTGTCATGCAACGTTGTAAAAGAGTGAAAAAAAAAAGAAAAAGGCAAAACAAGGAATAAAAAACTCAAATGAATTTCGTTTGAATTTTTAGTTTTTGGTTTAAAAAATAATTTTGATATTTTTTTTTTTTAAGCTTAATATGAATTAAACATAGAGCATAAAAAAAATTGCAATGCATGTGTTAAAAAGTAAAATGTTACATACATATTTATACAAGTGGCTAAAATCGACATGTGTTGCATGCAACAGCATATATAAATGTTATGATATGCAACAAACAAACATTTGTATAATCGGCTATAGTAGCAGCAATAGCAACAGAGTATTAAATTCAAGCTTAAAAGAAAAAAATAATAGCAGAACTTTTAATGAATTTATTGTTTAAAGGTTTTATTGCACCTTTGTTTTTGTGATCATAACACTTTTAAATATTGTTGCTGATTAAAATTTTAAATTTATCTTTTCTTAAAAAAGAAATTTAGTGGTTTATTAATACAATAATTTTTAAATTAAATAACTATTTTTAATGCTAGTCTTCATATATATTATTATTCTAAAATAATTCTGGGTGGTAAAACTATAAAATTCTATTAATTAAAAATGAATAAATTTCATTAAAAATTCATTGATTTAGATTTTTATGGTTTTTTTTTCTGGCAATAAATTTCAAACTGTTTAAGTATCAGAAAATATTTCTTAAACTATTTTAATATTAAAAAATTAACACTTTTTTGATATTTTTAAATTCATAGTCTTTTGAAACATAAGTCTGATGTATTTTATGATCCTACGCAATTTTATTTATAATACTGGTCAGACAGTTTTAGCTTCAATAATTTTTATTTTACATTTTCATTGTGACAACTAAAAAATATTTTTCTATCGATATGATTTAATTTCTCCAATACGTTTATAAATTGTTTAAAGACAAAAGAGCAATAAAATTTCTATTGCTATATCGGAAAAAATTGTCAATAAAAAAATTAAACTTTTATTTTTATTAATTTTGTATAATTCTAACTTTGTTCGTATTTGGTGGCAATTAACACAATTTTAGACAGTAAGATTCATTGGTGTATAGTCACCTGCCGCTCTCTATAGGTCACCAATGAGCGTATTAGCAATTGCCACTTTACTGACTCTATGGTAAGCAGGAAGAAGACGAAAAGAAGAATCAAAAATTTTAAACTGACTCATTGTAACCAGTAAAGTGGTTGTGTGCGCCCAAAAGTTACACTTTGTAGCCACTGAAGTGAATGTGTATTTAAAATAAGGCCACCTTGTAGTCGTAGAAGTGCTTATTAGTCATTATATTGACCCTTCAGTATTCGTGGAGGTGATTGTGTGTGCAAAAAGTGATACTATGTCGTCGTTGAGGTGGCAATAGACTTCCTCCTAAGACAAGCCCATGTTAAAGTGACTAGTCACGTTGCTAATAAAGTGACTAGTGGTACCTTAATATAGTCGGTTAGGTAAATTGTACACCATAGACTGCAGGGTTTCTTTTTTTAATTAAATTATTTAACTTTTAAAGTTTATGATACAAGTTTTGGCCGCTATAAACAGTTGCATTCATTGGCCCTTCGGTCCATTGTAAAATCCATGTAAAAATAAAAAATTAAAATAATTTATTAAAGATCTGAAAAATTAAATCAATACCACTCACACTACTATGGGCGAATATTACAGTTCCCTTTAAAACGAACTCGTAATTCTTACACATCTAATCAGATTTGTTAGTACTACGTTTATGAGACAGTTTAAATAAATTGCCAATAAATGCCAACTGATAAATCTTAGTTCGCGTTCTTGAGGTTCTTGGGCTTCTTCTTTTCATCTAGAAAACTCTTACAATAGCTACTACACAGGTAATCTAAAGTTCATACCTGATACACATACGATTAGTCTAATTGAATTTAATTTGGGCATCCTATAATCGTTAATCGAAAACCGCTTGAGTCAATTTCCTTAAATGCCCATTTTCATCATATTCGATACAGTAACTAAAATAGTAAGAATATCATTGTCTGCTACCTCCCGTTTACTATTTATTCATCAGACTATTTGTTACCTTAGATCACGTGTCCTGGAATTTACGAGGGCGGATCAATATATCCGTGACTTTTCGAACTTCCCTCGTAGTTATATGAAATTCAACACTTTTCCCATCAAGTACCACCTTTTAGTAGACTACTGTCAAATTTTGAGCAAGCGTCGTCATTTACTTTGCGTTTAACAGCTGTTCAAAAGATACAACCTCGTATATTTTTCTAAAAATGGAAAAAAGTGAATTTCGAGTGCTCATTAAACATTATTTTTTACGAAAAAAAAACCGTCAATCAAACCAAGGAAAAGCTCAATAAATACTATGGGACTCTGCACCATCGATTTCAATGGTGAAAAAGTGGTTTACCGGCTTTCGTTGTGGTCGCACAAGTACAAATGACGCTGAACGTTCTGGACGGCCAATTGAGGTCAGTACACCCGACCGAAGAGTAAAAGTCCGTGAGATTGTTGATGCCATAGGCATTTCATATGGCAGTGTGGTTTCGATTTTAAATGATCAGCTGGGTTTAAGAAAGTTGTCTGCAAGATGGGTGCTGCGTTTGCTCTCAATTGACCATAAACGTAAACATGTGACAACTTCAAAGAATTGTTTGGAGTTGTTTAACCGCAATCCGAATGAGTTTTTGAGGCGTTTTATAACTGTGGATGAAGCATGGATCCATTACTGTACTCCGGAGACCAAGCAGCAGTCTAAACAATGGGTTTCTCCAGGTGAATAAGGTGATGTCGGCCAATAAGGTAATGGCAACAGTTTTTTGGATGCACGTGCGATAATCCACATCGATTACCTTCAAAAGGGAAAAACAATAAATGGCGAATATTATGCCAACTTATTAGACCGATTTAATGAGAATTTAAAAAGAAGACGACCCCATATGGCCAAGAAAAAAAGTTCTTTTTTATCAATATAATCCACGGGTGCACACGTGTGCAGTCTCAATGGCAAAACTCTATGAATTGGGCTACGAATTGGTACCTTATCCGCCATATTCTCCGAATTTAGCTCCTAGTGACTACTTCCTATTTCCAAACCTAAAGAAATGGCTCGGTGGAAAGAGATCCAGCTGCAACGATGAAATTATTGACCAAACAAATGCCTATTTTAAGGACCTCGAAAAATCGTATTTTTTGGTAGGGATACAAAAACTGGAGAAACGTTGGACTAAGTGTATTGAGTTAAAAGGAGATTATGTTGAAAAATAAATTTTTGTTTTGCAAAAAACACTGTGTTTCATTCAAAAAGTTACGGACTTATTGATCCGCCCTCGTATATTAGGCTATCGTATTAAAGGCTATCTCAAAATTTGTCTTAGCTTTTATTAATCTGACCCCTGCACCAATGTTGGATTATCTTTTTTATGAAAGTCGAGTTCATAACGATCGCAATGGTGTATTTATATCAGTTGTTAGATATTTGGTTATAACTGTTTTTTTTTAATTTTAAATTAACTTTTTTTTACAGTCCCTGGTATATTTTTCTGTTTCCACTATGCAAGTGCTCAGTAGGTAAGATCAATCCCAATGACAGCTCTTTACATATAATGTACTATATACGATTTTAGACGACATATTTTCGGTCTACTATATTCGACTTTCAGTGTTTCGTTACCACTGAAGCTTGGAGACCGGAATTACGTCAACATACTTAGCTTTCTTGCAAAGTAGCAGTGTGATATCCAAACGTGATTGTCTGAAAATGAAACTTTTTTTCTAGTAAAAATAACTAATTCGGTCTTTATGGCACTTACTACCAAACTGAATATATACAACAGCAACAAATAGCCCTATTACCTTTATCTATATCCTAGGAGTACTCAGTGGGTCAGAATCGAATTATTTTTTCAGATTAACGAAATTAATGTACCATTTTTGAAAAAATAAAAATGTTTCTTGGAGAAGCTATAAATTTGATATCTAATAAAATCAGACAAAAATATTTGGATATATATTGAAAAAACTAGGCCAATATTTGATTTTGGTGAACTTTTAAATGCAAATTACTTGATGTATATTTTTCATAGGCCTTATCGAGAGCTTTAAAAAAATGTAAAAATATTTTAAATCGCATAAGAAACAAACGATGAAATTTTTTATCTCAGAGATACCCTAATTCGAGCCCTATTCTCTCCATTCCTAAAAGATGGGATGGGTTTCCCTTCCAAACTTAATATTTTTCATCCCTTTGCTACACCTATGTGAAATTTTATGTAAATCCAACCAGCCGATCAGAAGTTACAGATTTATTTTCAAACAAATTCTATTCTGCCCCACTCTGGAGTATATTCTGATTCCAGATTTCCCCTATCAGATTGTAATCAGATGGAGATTTCATATGACCCAAGCGATTCATAAGGTTTTTAAAGATGATACAGCTCACACTGTTCCTTCTTTATCTAATATGGAAGAAGCTAACAGTTTAATTTTTAGTTCAAATTTCCAAACATTTTATCATTTTAAGTCACCAGGACTCTAGTATCGCAGCAATGATATTTTCGAAATGTTTAAGGCAAAAGGATTCATAAATTATTTTTCTTCATAAACAAATTCCTTATCAACTCTGTCTCTCCACTTTGTAGTGTGAATTTTTTTGCATTTTATGCAACTGCAAGTTAATTTTAATTTTGTTTGTTTGGTTGTTGCATATTTGACTTCAACACTAACCAAATGCTGTAGCTGTAGCAACAAATTATGTTGTATATGAAACATGTGGTAACGGTGGTGTTGTATGAACAATTGCATTGAATTGCACTTAAACTCCTACCATTATTGTAATTTTGTTTCTATACACAAATGTTGGACACCAAGATCATTTATAACAATCATAATCATAATAAATTTCAATTACCTTTTATGCCAGTCTTCGACTAACTCTTGCTCATCTAACTGCCATGAATGGCTTTAATACTAAAATAATGTTGGAAATTATAAACATAATGTTGTAAATGTTAGTTAACATGCAACAAGGATTTCATATGCATTCTAAGTATAAAAATGCAATGTAAATTCCCGGCAATTGCATTTATTGTTCATAATGTTTTTTTTTTTTTTTTAAGGAAGAAAAGTGAAATAAAACAGAAAACATGCCACTACTTATAAGTGACACCCCTTAATTTCAAATATGCAGTAAGAATTATTTGTCTCTAGGGCGTTGGCAATGTATGCAAGTCTCCTCCTACTTTTGCTGGCATATTTTTGAATTATTTTTTTCTTGTTTTGTGGTTCTTGTGGCGGGAGAGAGAGAATTGCATTTTTGTGTTTTGAAATACATAAATAAAAAAAAAAATAATAATAAAAACACAACCTCTAACACCGTTAATGACTCTATTATATGTGATAAGATTGTTTTTCGTAACTCAAACTATAATTTTGTTGTTTCCTAAATTAAGTTCTTATTTTTATTTATTTTTTTTTTGTTGTTGTTTAGCTTGTTTTATGTTAGAATTTCTAAACATTTAAAACTTTTAATACTACCCTCTTTTTTTAAAGGTTCAATTCTGTGTAGCCAAAAGAATAAATTTATTTTGTTGTATTTTTTCGTTGCTGCAACCTGTAACCAAAACACAAGAACAACATGTAATCTAACCCTAGTTTTATTTATGTTATTTAAACAAAAATTAGTTTAACAAAAAACCTAATGATCATTATCAATTCCATTTCCATTTTAACTTGTTTTGTATTCCATTCCTTTTTTTTTTTTTTTTTTGTTTAAGAATGAAATATCTAAAAAACCGGCCCATTTCTTTTATTTATTTAAATGGTCTTTTGTTGGTCATTTTGTTGTATTTATTATTGTTATTTTCAGTTAACAACTTTAGCTCTTTGGACACATGGTATAATTGACTTTTCTAACACTTCCAAAGCAAAAGGAAATTTTAATACAACTTCAAACGTGTGTCTGTCCCAACAACGAACCAAACCATTAACAATCCAAAACCTAATACAATTCCTTTTTTTACAAATGAACATTTATGATTACGATTGTATGATATTGTATTGTTGTATTGTGTATTTTCTTACAAACTGTTTATGACACTTGTGTTACAATTACATCTACTCATATATTTACAGTTGCCACTAGTTTCTCCAAAAAAAAAAAAAAAAAAGTGGTGGTTAGGACAAGAGGTAGTATGTAGCAGAGAGGCTTTGAGTTACAAACAAAATGATTTGTAATTAAAATGTTTTTATTTTAGTAAAATACAAATAACCTGTTCATATGAATACTACTAATATTTAAGGGTACAGTGGTGTTAAAAATTATAATAAAATACTTTAAAAATAAAAATGGCTTTATTTAAATGAATCCCGTTGCCTTCAACAAACTAACATATCATTTACTAGCTGTTTCACAAAATGTTCTCTTAATTGTTTTACTATTATTTTACTCTTTACTGTTTTATACAAGCATTTATGGTAACAAAACAAAAATGTTGATAATTGAAATATATGATTATGAATATTTATTATCGTTGAATAACTTACATATGAGTGAGAATGTGTATATGTTTGTGTGTGTTAAAGTGTTGGCCTGTAATTAAAATCGAAATAAATGGCCTATTCAGCCAATCCTCCTCTCTATTCAGTCAACATTATAAATGTAATCATAAGGGATTTAAAATCCCTTTTTAACATTTCAAATAGTTTTTGGTTGTGCTATGACTGTTAAATAAAAATTATTAATTTTGTTTTGTAGTTTTAGTCCGAAGGTTGTTTTTTTTTACACCAAATACTTGCAGAAAGTCATCTAAATAAATTATTTATTTTCATTATTTGAAACCTGAGACTATAATTTTTAATATTTAATTACATTTCCTACAACTTAATAACATAATTTTAATATAAATTTTAATTAATAGTTTGGGGTTTTTCCTTTTTTTTCTACATTTTCTTTTAGGGTTTTCCGCAGATGGTGATGATGAAAGTAGTGCTGCCAAACGACGTAGATCTCGTACAAATTTTAATTCTTGGCAACTGGAGGAATTGGAAAGAGCATTTTCGGCCAGTCATTATCCTGATATATTTATGCGTGAAGCTTTGGCTATGCGTTTGGATCTTAAAGAGAGTCGTGTTGCGGTAAGTTTAGTTTTAAACTATTTTATTTAGATTTATAAATAAATTTAATCAAAGATTAGTTTTTAAATAATAAAAAAATGGCAGTCAAAAAATAAAATGTAAAAATGTATAATGTTTTTAAGATTTCGACATAAATACTGCAGTCATCCAAAAACTTATCAATGACAATCAGTGTTCAATTGATCTGATTCACCTTATTTGGAGCTGCCAAATTTGCAAACCTTGTATCCTTAACATTGATGTTATAGATATTGTCCAGCTTGAAGGACCACAAACAAGTTGTAATTGCTAATTGCCCTTTTTGCTTTCTTTAGACTCAACTAAAACAGAGTTGGTGGACTCTTATAAGAAACCAGCAAATTTAAGGCTTTTGATGTCTAGCATCACAATGTATCAGCATTCACGAAGTCTTTCTCATTTGGACTTCGTTATAATCCAAAATTTTTTTTTCTATGCAATGTTTTTGCCAACGGTTAAGTGTATTATATGTATACAAAATACCCTACAGTTTTTTGGTGACAATTGTTCTTTTCTTTTGCAATAATTTTCACTAGTATTTAGCTATCGAACTCACTACTTCCGAACATAATTGTCACTTGACTTTTTAAAGCCTTTTTACTTACCTTTTGAATACGTCCTAGGACATGCAAATTTTAAAATAACTATTTACGTAGATAGTAAAGTGACTTTTGGTTATTAAAATAGTAGGTGCATTTACCAACTCCGGAAAGTCCCCAAGAACAGCTGAGTAATTTCTTTTATTTGTCAGTTTCTTTTAAATCCAAACTATTTAATATTCAATATTTTGTATGAATTTTTGTAAATCTTTTAAATTACTATTGAACTTATTCTAAAAATATACACTTTGTTTCAGATAGGTATGGTTCCAGAATCGGCGTGCCAAAGTTAGAAAACGTGAGCATACCAAAAAAGGACCTGGTAGACCTGCCCATAATGCTCAGCCACAAACCTGTTCTGGTGAACCCATCCCGCCCAATGAATTAAAAGCTAAAGAAAGGTAAGTTTTAAAATTGTAAAAATAAAAACTAACTCCTCTATTTTTAAAATTAAAAAAAACAAGCGCGAATGTTATATTCGGCCCGGCCGAATCTATATACCCACCATCAACTTTTTTAAATTTTACGTTATATGGGAGGGGGCGTTAAAGTGGGCGGACCACGTCCATTTTTTGTTTCCGAGTTTACAATAGTCCTTGAAGTATTTGAACACAATTTTACCTTATATGGGATGTGGGCGGTAAAGTGGGTGGACCACGCCCATTTTTTGTTTTCGAGTTTATATCGATCCTCGAACTATACGTACAAAATTTCGTTGTCGTACATGCTTTTATTGAAGAAATATCATCAAAAAAGTATGAAACGGACACCCTGTGTTTCTAGTTTTTAGCCCATAACTTTTTTGTTTATATTTCAATACCAAACAAATCTTATATAAGACAAATATTTGTGCCAAATTTCGTCCCCCTACGTTGCCCCGTTCGAGCTCTATCCTGCTTTCAACAGACAGACGGACAGACGGATGGACATTGCTAGATCGACTCAGAATCTAACCAGGACCCAGAAAATATATACTTTGTGGGGTCTTAGATGATTTCTTCGACATGTTACACACGGAATGACAAAATCAATATACCCCTATCTTTTTGATGGTGGGTATAAAAAATCCATAACAACAAAGAATGTATAAGAACAAATTTTCTAAATGTTTTACAATATTAGGCCCTAAATGCTGATACCAATTAAACTTTAAACACTTTATTCATAGTAAACATTTTAAAATGATAACAATTTTTTAAATAAATTTTATATTAAAAAAAGTTGTATTAAGCTTTGATAAATTAAAAAAAAATATATGAATATCCTTTGTTAAGCTTTTAAAACTCATTTACTAATCAATATTTTTTTCCCCTAATCCCTTCTTATTGCAGAGCACGCCGGAGAAAAAAATTAGCTAAAGCTATTGATCGACAGGCAAGAAAACTTCAAGCAAAAGGTATAACCGTTGATTTTGAAGCTCTCAAGGCTGAATACATATCACAACACAAAGCCAATGGCACATTTTCTGATTCAGATCTCGAAGATGACAGCATACAAATCGATGTGGTAGGAGGAACGGAGAGTGATGACGACGATGATTTAGATTTTCGAAGTCCACGCGGTAGCGATTTGGCCAATAACAGCTATTCACCGAGTGGCAGTCCCAATGGTTTGGGTAGTCCCATGTCAAATGGTGGCATGGATAATCGTGATGATGACAACAATAGCAATCAACATAATCTACATGTGGGCGTCGATGAGAAACCATTTTTGTTTCCGGGAAGAGCAACTAATTTTCATTTAAAATTACAAAATACCACCTCATCGTCATCGTCATCCTCCTCACCGAATCATCAGCAAACCTCACCGATTAGTATACGACGTAATAATCCATTTAGCATAGAATCTTTGCTATTCAACAACACATGAGTATTGTAGACAAGGGACTAGAAAAGTTATACCAAAAAATAAAAAAAAAATACATATATAAAACTTAGAAATTAAAATCGTTTTATGGAGCAAATTAAAATGAAATATAAACCAAATTTAACCAACAACCAACAAAGAAGAAAACAAAACATTTAACTAATGTTTGGACTCATTAACATTTTTTATATACTTATGTATATACTTGCCCTGTATTATCATAATTTGCAAGAAATTTCCAGCTACATTTGATGCAGCAGCAGCAGCAGCCAACCATTATCATCATTACAACTAAGAGTATGTGTTAAAAATGTAAAATATATTGGATACCTTTTCGGTTTAAGTGTAGGGGCATTTTCTTATTATTTAACACCAAAAATTTAATGATTTAATTGTATTCTTCATAACAAATGACGACGTTGCATTCAGCCGTAAGTTCGACCTACCATAAAACAAAATACTTAACTTTAAAGTACTTAATTTGAGAGCTGTTTATGAGTGAATCATAAAAGAAATTACTTTATGAAGACTTCAGGCATAATAAATGAAACATGTAGTCAGTCTCATACATATATTTAGGGTTATTGTATGTGTATGAAGCTAATGGCCGGTCAGCCAGTCTGCCAGACGACCAATATGATTTTATGTAAAAACTATAAGGCAGAGTTTTAAAAGAGTTATTTTGTAAGGAAAATTCATGATGATGTCGTAGTAAAATTTAGATGAATTAAAACCTTTACTAACTTGACATTAGGCAAGTGTTCACCAAATCCTTCGAAGGAGTTTTTGATAAAACTTTAAACTTGAACATGTTAAAAAATATATATCATGGGTAACTAACTCCCTCAACGACCTCTTTTTGGGGATCCTTATGAATGATGGGTGACGTACTAATAATTTCTTGTTGGGCAGTGCTAAGCTGATTGGCTTCGCTAGTTTGCTTTTGGACTCTCTTGGGTATTTTCTGGAACAGTACCAAGATTAACCCTTAGTTCCGCGGAATAAGACATATCCAGGATAGCAATGGTGAAACTGTAGATTCCTTGGAACATAATGTTCTTCTTGTATTTCCCCCCTGATCCATCTTATTAACTTTGAAGAGTTTTCTGCTGAACTATTGAGGCTGTTAAGCCAGATGCTTCAGCTACGACACAGATACTAGTTCTTAGCTAAAATTGCATGCTCTCATTAGAATTAAGAGTTGGAACCAATTTCACTTTGATGTTTGTTTTAACAAAGCCGGACGGATAGTTCGTTTACAAGCTCTAAAGTTTGTTTATTTCTTTTAATTAAAAAAATATTAACTTTGAAGCATCTCTGCCTCCTGGTGAACTATTTATGCTGCTAGATGGAGCAGCTTTCAAGCCTCTTGAGTCGCTTGTTTGATTAAGCCACGTAACTGACATAAGTGGGTTATTCGCGTTGTTCTGAGCTGAAATTTAATGCTTCTAATCAGAACCAAGAGTCGAATCCCCCCGTTTCACTTTGACGTTTGTCTTAACAAAGACGTCCGTTGACATAATTTGTCTTTCTTCAAGGAGTAAAACCGGTCAATGACCTGCTCTCTGTAAATTTCTGCTGTCGTTAAGTCATAATTGCTACCATTATGTTCCGAATTTTTCCTTCCTTATTACAACCAGTCTTAAGGTTGTCCTGCTCAACCCTAACACTAATCCCTTCGCTTTTTGGTCCCATAAGTATGCAAATTTAAACACACTACCTCTCTTTCTCCCTGTGACGGCATACACAGACAAGGCTTCTAGAAAATCACACCAACCAATGCCATTGGCGTTGAAGTGGAAACTTTTATCAGTAACTTAATTTAGACACTAACTAATCTTTCAGATCCTTTAGACTGCCACCAACCTCCTTGATCTTAAAAGTGCTTACTCGCTTCCGTTTATTAGGTCCGCAAGAGTGAAAAGGTCCAGAAGTAATATACAGTATTAGATCATAGCCAAAGTAAGGGCATTTGTTACCAATACTTAGTTAATGATCTTACATTCAAATTTGTTTGGGACTTTTTTTTGCCAATAGTTCTTGTTGTTCTCATTAATATTTAAACCTATTCTAATACTGAAGGTATCGTCCGAGTCTACTCTATCGATCTGCTAAACTCTCGCGTCATAATTCATAATTTTCTTACTTAACCAACGATTGTGGAAACTAAGTTAGACAAAATTTATTTTAACAATACCTTCTGCCAGTTGATATCAATTAAATCAAGAAAAGACTCTTTACAACTACTGTTTTTCATAAAATTTTGGCTATAAACAGGCATAAATAAACCAAGTAGCTCTTCATTTTTGTTTCCACACAAAATCATTTCATTTATTCAGCCAAAAATTTTAAAAGAAACCAGAAAATAATCAAAAAAAAAAAAAAGTATTTATATTGAAAAATATAAATCAGGAAAAAATGAAAATAAAAAAAATAAAATATAGCAGCCAGCAGCACATTAAATTTAATGAAAACGAAATTCTGAACAAATTGCGCAATATTAGAGTAATTGACTTGTACTTGTATTATAATGAATGGTAATTTTAATTAAATATAAATAATAAAATAATATACTAAATACACTCACTCACTCACAAAAGAACACATACATACTACCCGGTTAAAACACAATACATGCGCATAATATTACGCACTACCGTATACACACACAGACACACCACAATCATACATACATACTAAAATTATAATTTTATTAAAAAAAACATGAAAAAAATTCATTTACAAATGAGAATATTAAATAAAATATCAATTGACTTAATTTGATTTAATTTTTTTTTGTTTATTCCACTCTTTTTTTAGAGCGTTTTTTGTTGTTTTGTTTTTGTACGTTGGTTCGCCATGTTTAACTTAATTTGGTAGCTTTTTTTTTGTTGTTGTCGTTTTTTATAGTTTCAGCCATTATAATAAATGATGTATAACAAATGGCTTATTATATATCTAAAAAATATTGTACAATGTAATTGTTACACAGGCTTATACGTATATTGAAATAATAAGTACTTTCATTTAGGGTATTCACAGTTTATACTTGAAAGTAATTAAGTTAAATTGTTTATAAAATTACAACAAAATAATTGTACTTTTGCTAAATTGGTTACTTAAAGTAAAAGTTTTGGATTTGTTTTGTCGAATTTAATTTTGAAAACAAATCAATACTAAGACAACAGTGAATACCCTTAATTTTTTCTATATAAGTATGTACATAACCTTAGTGTTTTTGTTAATTTAATTCTTTTTTTTAATACTTACATATCATTTTTTTTAATTTTTTTATTATTATTCATTGTCAAACAAGGAAAATTAGTCTTAATAAAATTGAGGCAAAACTTTATTTAGTTTTTATTATAAATAAATATTTGTATTGTATTATTTTTTCTACTTAATTTTATTGTACATAGATTTTCAAGTTATATTTCTTTATTAAATTTTATTATTTCATTATTTTTTCCTTTATAAATATTTTTATTATAATATTAATTAACACTTTATGATTTTGTTTTTTAAGCCTAAAATATTAAAATATTCCACTATACACACACACCCAAATGATCAAGAGACTTGTTTTAGTTTTTATTTTATTTTTTTAAAACTTAATTTAATTTAGTTTTATGATTAAAACATAAAAAAATAAAAATAACAAACTACAATACATAGTAAGTATGTATGTAAGTGTGTTTGAGTAGCATAAATTAAACTTGTTAATATCGTATATATTTTTAAGTATCATATATTGTAATAAACAATTCTTATTATTTTATTTGTTAATAAAAAAATTATTACTATTATTACTTTTAAATATTCTAATTAAAATATCTTTTGCTTTTAGAGGGTAATTGCTTTATTAAATTATATTACAAGAATTTCCTTTAATTATATATTTTTATTTAACTTGTATATAGTAAGAAATCTATGCAAAAAAATAATTATTAAAAAAAAAAAAGACTTTTTCCCCCTCAAAAAAATGTTTCCTATTAATGTAAAAATGTATGTATGAAGTATGGCTATGGTAGCCTCTGTACTATATTCATACATTTAACTATTGTATTGTATTTAATTGTATTTATTGTACATTTAGTTTTATATAATTTTAAGATGTGTATAATTTATTAGAGAATAATATAAAAGAAAAAAAAATAAAAACAAACATATAAAACAGGAAAAAATTATTAAAATAAAAATTGTAGCTTTTTATTTATCAAATCTATTGGTAATGCTATGTCTATATGTTTTATGACTTTTTTCAGTTGATGAAAAAAAGTTGGCATATTACTGGATTCTCGAAAAAGCTTTCTTGAATATCCCTTGAGGATTGTCCAAAAATGGTATACAAATAATATTGTAATGTTCGTTTTACTCTTCTTTGGAAAATTTAAAATTAAATTTTATTCATAACATTTCGTTTGTTATTTATGACGTAGTAATATTTGCCGAAAAACTCTGCAAAGTTAAGCCCCAACCACTCAACTAAAAATCATCGTATCGCAATCAGCTGTTTCAACCAGCTTTATGCAAATGTGTATGTAGCTATTGACACAAAAATTCTAGGTAGCGTATCGCAGAAATCTACAGAAAATAGATTTTTACGTAGCTGCGTAAGTTTTTAACAACCCTGTAGTTTATTTTGTTCACAAAATAACCGAAAACAGAGTTGTTCACACAATGAATGTTCAAAAACATATGATACGTTTACTTTTGTTGACTGTTGTACAAAATGTTTCACGCTACCTTTCTTCATTCTGCGTTGCGTTGCAAAGTTGACTGGTTGGACCTTTAGCTTTAAAATGTTCTTCCATTTTTTGTGGAAAAACTTTTCCCCTTTTTTCCATTCGAAGATTTTTGAACTTAAATTTTTTTGAGAATTTTTGAAACGTTTTTCTACGTAAAAAAGTGGCGATTAATTGAAAATTAATAATATTGAAAAGGAAATGATTCAAGGTAAGTAAAAATATATGAAATGAATCATTATTATCTGTTAAAAAATTATTTATTTTTGTTCACTCTCCGTGTAGTGCACCGTCAAAGTCGCAAATTTTATGTAATTTTAAATCAGAGTATACAATGGGGCAGAATCGAAAATTTTTGGAAATAAATCTGTAATTTCTAATGGGTTATTTGCATTTACATAAAATTTCATACAAGCGCATGTTAGGTTAAAAGTGCGCGAGTAATTGAATTTTGAAATTTAAATTTTTTTTTAATAAAGTTGGGTACTGAATAAAAATAGACGAAATTATGTATCAATATCAGTTAAAATCTTTAAGCTGGGTTGTGTTGTTTGCTTATAAGGAGCTGTCAAAGTTAAACCTAAAATGTTACAGTATGTTTGCTCTGAAAATTTTCTGAAAATAGTACATATTGTCCACTTTAATTTGAGAAACTAATTTTTTTCGAAAAAAAAACTCCCGTATATTTCATAAAAAAAACTGCTTTTTTTTTTGTTCTTTGTTTTATCAAACATTAAACAGTGGGGCAGAATGGAAATAAATTTGTAACTTCTAATCGGCTGGCTGGATTTACATAAAATTTCAAATAGGCGTAGACAGTAACATTTAGAGTTTAGAAGCAGGATCTCATATACGTTTCAGGAACTATGGGAGTTCAAAATAGGATACTAATATCATATAAAATGTTTATCCCTTAGCGAAATTTTTATTTCTTACCTGATTTCCAAGATTTTTATATCACCTTAGTTCTTACATATTCTTCGAGATATATTCATTTGAAATTTCAACAATCTCAACTTTGCAAGATGTTGGTCAATCGAATAAAGAAATTTTGAAGTTGATATCTTTATTGAGTTAAAAAATAAACGATTTTGAATTAGCAAGCTTGCAAAAATTAATAAACAGACGGACGGAAGGACAGATATTAAAATTCATTAAAAAAAGTCTTAAAATTCCAAAAGTATATTATTATTTTTTACTTCTTGACCAATATGAACACTAAATCTAAATATTAATATATTGATATCCTTTCCCTTAAATCTTAAAATTCTAAAGCCAATTTTTTTCCTAATAATCAATAAAACATGATCATTAAAATTTTGATATCACCTTTCCCTGAATTAATCACCATTTTCGATTTCTTTTACCCCAATGTGAAGCGTAGCAGAGCAGTGTTTAAGTTTTAAGTTTAAAAGTGGGACCACTCATACTAAATAAATTATTTGTTCTCGTAGCCAATGCTCGAAACAATGTTTGAGCTGAAATACGCAAAAAATGGAATTTTTCGTAATATATTAAACTTTAAATTAGCGCAATTACGGTTATTTCTCTATATAATGAAGAATTATTGAAGTAAAATATTTGTAAAATCTTTGTTAGTTAATGAAATCTTAATGAAATTTTCTGTAATTGTAGACTTTAAAGTATAAAAAAGAATGTTTGAAAAAACTTTAGGATTTCTGTAAAAGGAATCCCACAATTGCAAAAAAAAAAAAAAAAAAAAGATTTTTTCATATTTTCTCCTATAAAATTCACATTTTCCCGATGTCCTGGAAATTATAAAAGAAAACTGTTTAAAACACATTATAGTTTCTTAAACTGCATTCTGTTTGTAGATTCATGCTTTGGGATTTTAGAATACATAGACAAAAATCAAAACTTTCATATAAAATAGGTCAAATTCAAGAGGACGAAGAACTTTCGCCCAGTTTTTTTTATATGAGGTAGTTAAAATTTCAAATGCTAATAAATCGAAAACTATAACAGATAAATAGCACAAGTAAGCATGCTTTTATAAGCCTTATCGAGGGCTCAAGGTGTAAAAATATTTTAAATCGGATAAAAAATAAAGAATTCTGGATACACATGAGTATTTTCATTTAATTGTGAATAAAATCAAGATTTGTGCATCAATTTTGATGGTACATGTCTTGTTTTATTTGTAGCACTACCAGTTTTATGTTAAAGATAAAAAACAGAAAAAATTTTTCTAAATAACAGCGAGTAAAGACATTTTTAGTCCGCATCTTTTGATGTATCATTTATATAAATCGTACATCGAAAAAAAATCAAAAAAAGCAACTGAAAGCAGAAAAGAAAAAAGTTATTTTAACTCCATACAGTGGGCCCTCCTTTTTGTACAGAAACTCCTTTATTACATTATAACTTGTAAATGTTATAAACAAAACGTTTGAAGAAAAGAAGTATTGCTCTGCTCTCTTTATCGACGTTTTGCAAGCTTTTGACAAAGTATGGCACTATGGCATGATATATAAGATAAAGCAAAATTTACCCACTAATGCACATAAATTATTGGAAAGCTATTTAACTGATCGCAAATTTATTGTTAAAGAGGGAGACTTCTTAAGTAATCCACAGCCCATTGAAGCAGGAGTACCCCAAGGTAGTATACTGGGTCCTTTGTTGTACTTAATATACACCTCTGATATGCCAACTAATAATCGAACCCATACATCAACATTTGCTGATGACACAACTATCTTAAGTACACATGATAGCCCCCAAGAAGCATCTCGGCAAGACCATATATTAGACATTGAAAGATGGTTACGTAAATGGAAAATAAAGGTAAATGAGCAAAAATGCATACACATAACATTTACATTGCGTAGAGAAACATGCCCACCCATCTTTATTAATAACCAAGTTATTCCCCAGCAATCAGAGGTTAAATACCTCTTACATGGAAATCCCATACTGATGCATAGTTGACACAAATGAAACTTCAAATAAATTACCTTATCGGCAAAAACTCAACACTTACTTTAGATTGTAAACTACTTTTGTATAACTCAATTTTAAAGCCAGTATGGAGTTATGGTATTCAGTTATGGGCACGGCGTCGGAGTCAGACATAGAGAAAATTAAAAACTCAAATATTCATAAGGATCTAAACGTCCCCTATGTAAAAGATGTAATAACAGAACATACTGAGAAATATTTTAGGAGGCTAGAAATTCACCCAAATCCTCTAGCTCGAAACATCCTACTAAGCAATGGATATACTCGATTGAGAAGAAGGCTCACATCAAACTTGAGGAGCTAAAATATACGAATTAAAATAGATATTTGTCTGACGGTGGTTAGACAAAATTATATATTTAGATTTAAGATTTTAATACTTATTGTTAGTTCATGTATGATGAAAAATACTCTCTTCATATAAATTGAAATGTATCCTCTTATTGTCATTACATAGACATATATTTTTAAGGAAATATTTTAAGTCGCTATGACACATAATAATACCTACAAACATTCTGTATTGTTGTTTTAAGGTTTCGATAATGCTTTCGTTTGGTTATAGCTTGATGAATTATCACACAGTATCAGCATCAAGTTTAAATTTCTATCAATTATTTTACTATATACTTATATAATCTATTTCCGGATATCCGTCTTCATATGCGGAACTCAATTTCGTATCTGCTCCAGTTCGCGCTAGTTCATCATCTATCCTCCCTACATCAACAAATTTCAGTTGCCATGTAATCTCTATAAAATTTTCGTAAATTAATGTTCCAATTAGAGATGAATATCCATTACCTATTATATATATTATCTATTTTGGCTGGGTTTTTAATGAATATTGTTTTATGTATATGAATTTGGTGTCTATAATTAGTCTGCTGAATTTTATAAGGATTTATCATAGTGTAATTAGATAGTGGACTCGTAAGAGCAGCTGTCTTACAATTTTTTATGGACATACCTCGCGAAACTTTCGAATTGTTTTTGTATTCGTATGCAAAATTGTTTCGCGTTTTTATCTTCTTCTTTGTCTTCTCATTTTCTGTTCATAGCATTGCAATCGTTGTTTGTGTACATGTGCGGCCACTTTCTAATTACACTATGAGAATTTATATATGAGCAATTCTCTTTTTACATTTGCCTTTATGAAACCGACCTTTAACCTCAAATATTTTTTAAAATTCTGACTTTTTTAAACAACTTTTGATGCAATTGTCTTAACAACACTTGGTGCTGTAACAGAAAAAAAATTCAAGACCTGAAACTGTTTCATGTGGTGCCGGCAAGCACCCAAATTCAAAAATTCCAAAAAATGTGTTTGAAATTTTTTTATATCTTTTTCTTGCTGTAGTCGCAAATTTTAGCATAAATGTCCAATTCTTCTAATGTAGACTATAAACATTTGCAGAAAAGGACCAGCATGGATTTAATTATCGTGCAATTAACCAGTGTCAAATTGTATTGTCCAAATATATTTTAAAAAATTTTAAATTTTGTAGTTTTTTCACTGGGGATTTTACGCCGTTTCAGATATTTCAAAACTCAAAACAGAGCCTAATAGCTCTTTAAATTATGCATCATTTGACATATAATCGTTAATGTGCCCACAACAGAAATGCTGCAGGAAGTACCCAAACTTGGAGAGAAAAAACGTGAATGGCTATAGCTATTTAAAAAAAAAAAACCGAAATTTTCCATAATTTGTTGTAGCGGATTTTGGCGTTACAAGTCAATTTTAATCTAAAATAAGTTCTTGTGTTAAGTTTTACTTACGCAGAAAATATGATTTCACTAATAATATTCATAAACGGTTTTCATGGGCTAAGAACGCGATGTTTTTAGTTTAACAATAATCGTCGAGGCACACCCAAGGCGCTAATCAAAATTGGCGATGATATATATCAATCTGTTGCTGCTTTAATACCCTATATCAAAATCAATATGGCGTTCGAAAAAATGTACGATTTTCCATTTAATGCAACTTTAAAGATTTGACTAAGTGCAATTAAAAATGACATTGTCTTATGACTTATTTAAAAAAAATATGAATTTTGCAATAAATGGATGAATATGAACAAGACTACATCACTAAAAAATGAATTTTGCTAATTTTATAAGAAGGTTCAATAATTATTAAATCGCTAATATATCCACGCATACTTAACTTATTGCAAAATTTTTAATTTGTATTTAAGATACACCAGTGTAGAGTACATAAATGCAATAATTTTTGATTTAGGACTATAAATAGAATTTTGGCAATTTTTTCTATAAATTTTTATCTTAAACCGCCATAACATTGATGCCGTTCGGTAAAAGTCATTCACGCGAGCAGTTCTGTGTTCCACTAGAGCCAAGGAATATTGGTACTAAATATCGTTGATGTGCCATTTCAAAATTTTTTTTGAACATCAAAAGTAAACGAGTTTGAAGAATTTCCCATATAAATAAAACATATCTATGCAAATATTTATCTCCATACCAATAAATAAATGTCATAAAGACCTTTTGATGTTAACGTTGGTAAAAAGTTCATTTCAATTATATTCTAAATATTGGATTTAGTTCCAGATCGCTGAAAATTTTTGCCGTTTTAAGTTAAACGAAAAAAATAATTTTTTTAGTTATTGATATGAAATTATTAAGTAACTACATTTTGCTATCACAATGGTCCATATACTTCACGACTATAAAATATGACGATATATTTCATCTGACTTTTATAATTTAGTTGAAACCAACTGAACCGCTAAATTATAAACAAAAAAATATGTTTAAAGAAGAATTAAATATAATAATTTAATCAATACAAATAACTCTTTTTTTTATCAAAACAATCATTAATCAAAATAATTCTTACAGACAACATTGAATATTTTTTTAATTATAGTTATTTTATTGATCGTGTGTTTATGTCTGTGAATAACAATCTATTCAACACTTATTCACACAATTTTAATTTCTATTTAAGCTGATTTTAACTAATATTGATCGTAAAATAATAATCAATTGATTTCCAGGCAAAAAAAAAAAAAACCTCATAACACAATGGATAGACAGAAAATAAAGATCAGCAACAATGATAAAAAAAAAAATTGAAAATTAATTCAAGCATTAATCAATTTGCAACAGGAAATCTTGTTTTTATGGATGTTAATTAAATAACTGAACAAATTAATAACAAATGAAACGAACTAAAACCAAACACAATAGATACCTATTTTTATTGGTATACAGACTATATGCATACATATGCACACATGTATAAAGCCATTAATTTTAATACAGTGGACTAAAAAAGTTATGTTATTAGTGTGAATACACCTGGATTTAGGTGTGAATTACGCATTTCTCTAAAAAAATTAAATTAAAAATGAAATTCTGATCAAAATACAATGATATTAACAATACAAAGTATAAAATGGTGTTGAAAATAAATCTGGAATTCATGACAAACCTGTATTGTGCTTCTAAATAGCTTTGGAACTAGTGCTTTGGAATTAGTTCATTATTAATTATTACTTCTATAACTAATTCCACAACCGATTTTATAACAGTTATTGACTCGGTTATACTTTATTTAAAGTAGTTCGAAAGGACACATTCGCAATGCCAAATAATTCTCTTTACATGCATTAAGAAACAAGCTCTTGAACTGGATCCAAAGTATCAAAATTATGTTACGTTACTACAGCTCACTGTACTTTAACACATAAAAATACAATAAAAATCTGAATAATAAAGAATATGAGAATAAAAATTTAACGACATGAGAATAAAATTTAAACGATAACAAACGTTATAATAAGCATAGTGATGTTTTATACTTTTGATACTTTAAAAACACTATGGCTTAGTATTTTGAAATTTTGAGGAGTGTAATTTTTATTCATACACATTCGAGTGTCCCGAGGAAGAGGAAAATTACAAAATATTAAAAAAAAAATTACCTCATATAACTCAATACTCAGTAAGAAAGTTGAGGCAAAAAAAAAAAAAAATCAAGTGTAAATATCTTTTTAACTGTAAGGAATAACTTAGGTGAGTAATTTTTCTTTATCTTGCCAAACACTTTAAAGAAATATAGAAATCTTTAAAATCGGACTTCATTTGAAAAAGTTACGTTTTTTTTTAAACTTTTACTTAATCGAGGTAGTAAACTTTGACGCCCTGTAGCTTGCCTACAGGATGACTACAAGATGATTTTTCTGAAAGCTTAGGTCCTCCACTACATCTCTTCCATACATTTCAATTTAATCCAATTTTCAAGAGAAAATATCGAAAATTTTGTTCATGCTGTACTAAAATTACGGTTTATGGACCAACATTTTTGCCAATTTTTCTAAACACGTGACCAGAGAACCAAGCCGAGGCGAAATTGGCGGCGACGGCTGCACGGCATATTTTGGTCGGCGGCGGCGGCTTATACAAGACAGTACCGGCCACGGCTTATATGTCGGCTTGCCGTTTTTTCATAGAAAACCCAAAATTTTTTTTGGGCGCAAAATATAAAAAATTTTAGTGCGGTAAACATACGTATAGGTGGCAGTAGTGTATTCAATGTATTATAAAAAACAAAAAAGTAAAGTTTGTTATAAAAGGACATTACGCCGAATATATTATGGCAGAAAAAAAGAAAATCCAAGTCAAAAATGGGTCTGAAGTCCAAAAGTATAGAAAATTAATTATAAAATAGTATTTTATTTATCTTTGGCGCAGCCGATTGTATCGGCGGCTTAACTTGAGCCGGCTCAGCCGTTTAAGCCGATACATATTGACGGCGGCCAAGGCTTGAAAAATAAAGCGGCGGCGGCTAGCCGCCGATTTTGAGCCGGTCGGCTTGGTTCTCTGCCCGTGACTTTCAATCGCTGGTAGGGAATTAAAGATACATTTATCATTTTTTAATATTTCCACTTTTTTTTTGAATTAAGGAGGTTGCACAATATGTTGAAGCATATTTCGAAAACGACTTGCTTTATTGTTATTAAAATTGTCTTTAAGTCTTAATTTATTTTTAATGTGTGTTATAAAATGTTCATATTGGCAATATGTTAAATTTATGATATCATACCAATCAGAAAATAAAAATAGCGAAATTTTGGGTTTGGAAGGAGCATCTAGAGATGCGTATAATCTATAAGCATCCAAAAAAAGGTTAAAAATCTAACTTCAATGGCTTTTTTCTTCTGCATTGAGATAACATAATTTTTATGAGATATATATCAAGATCCTAGTACAAAATGTTTAAAAAAAGTTCAAATTGAAAATTTTTTATAAATTTTTATTTTTACACTACTTTGAAAATCAAACAAAAACTTACAGATATCCCAAAAACAAAAACTGAAAGACATAGTGTTAGAATTAAATTTTGACTCCAAAATTAATACCATATATAACGAGAGAGAAACTATAGTCAGCCAAGACCGACCATATGATAAGCTAAAAATTAGACATCTGTCCAATTGTACACCAACACTTTTACTAAATGTAAAATCAATTATACAAATACAGAATAATGCATTGTACTAACATCTATGTGATTTTATGCCCTTTAGGCCGATTCCCGGAAGTGGATTTATATGGGAGCTATGGTAAATTATGAACCGATTCTCATAAATTTTGACAATGTTGTTTCTAGTTATATAATACTTATTTGTGTTAAATATTAACTTGATACTATCATTTGTATGGGATTTATGCACGTTAAAGTGATTTTCGGAAGAGGTGTTTATATGGGAGCTATGGTCAATTATTGACCGATCTTGATGAAATTTGGCACTAAGATTGATACTTATACAGAAGTCTTTTGTACCGAGTTTCATAGAAATATTGCTATATTTAAGGCATTTATGATCTTTAAACCACCCCTATTCCGGGAGAACATTTGTATGGGGGCTAGGTGAAATAATAGACCGATCATAACCAATTTCAATAGGCTTCGTCTTTGTGTCAAAATAATTATTCATGGCAAATTTCATCAAGATATCTTTAAAATTGTGACCTGTACTTTGTTCACAAGGTTTACATGGACAGACAACCAGCCAGCCAGACGGACGGAAGGACATCGTTAAATCGACTGAGAAGCACTTTCTAAGTCGATTTAACGAACGGTATACTTTAAGGTGGGGTTCCGATTATTTTTTCTGTGCGTTACAAACATCAGCACAAACGCATAATACCCCAACTACCTATGGTGGTGTAGGGTATAAAAAACAGAAAACTAAAGAGTCTGACGCAAAAAATTTGTTTTTGGAAATCTGCATATACCCCCGATATGTTGAACACCAAACATGTAAATATATCACCTGAATACATGTAAACTCAAACAGCAAGCATTTTTAGTTCTTCTAAAAAATTGTATAATTTAAATTCAGAAAAAAAGTAACAAAAGGAAGAAATTTAGTAATATCCCAGCAAAAACTTGGTAATGGTATGTAGTTCCGGATGTAGTTGCTTTTCAATGATAACAACATACTGTCTATATTACATGAAAGTAGATCAGTAACTACTTACTTTTAACATGATATGTAATCAATTACTGGAGATCAGATTTTTGAAAATGTTACTTAACATTTATTTATTTTTTGTGTGACATTAAGCAAAATGTGTTCGTACTGCATTTTTAGGGCCTAATTCCTATTTTATTATGTAAGTGTCCAATATGGACCACAAATTTTCAATAATATTGAGGTCTGGCGATTGTTTTGGGGAATGTCGTTAAATTTGGGCCTTTATATATTTGCAAATTTCGCACAATACCAAATTTGTACTTCGGATCGTTATCTTGGCAATATCAAAAATAATATGCTCTGCTTCTCCACACTCTGCAACAAAATATCCTTGAGAATTTAAAGATATCTTATACTGTCCATTAATGCTATGATAATGATACCATATTGTTTTTAAAGTTTCTACCCACTGCATAACTATGGAACTTTAAACATGAAAATATGTTCTATTTAAAATAAGCTTTGAGTCACTGTATGTATATTTTGTTGACATTTGAAAAATAATTTTTAAAACAAAATTTTATTTAGCAATTTTTGTTTGTAAAAATACATATAAATCTTGTTAATAGACATAAAAAATTTGTAAATTGGGGCATATTATTTAAAATAGCAAATTCGCTTGTAAGTATATGTTTACCTACTAAATTAAGATAAAACTCAAGCTTGTTTTAAAGTTAGTTAGTTCTTAGATTGCAACACTCTTTCGATTTCAATAGCATGGCAGATAATTATAAACGGAATACCATTCCCAGACAGAAAAACAATCTAGGAGAGGCACATAAAATCATTAACAATATTCCTTCACATGGACTTAATTTTAAATCTATTTAATCAATTAAGTGGACAACAGTTTGATTTACCCCGGATGTTATGCTAATTTTAAACCAAGAGCTATACCCTTTAATGATACATTATTGTCCATATTGCAGAACGTCTTTAAATCTTGGGTAAGAAATCTTTCACAAAACCTATTGTCAATATTCATTTGATAACACTTATTCATTATTCTTTTTAGCTTATTTTCCCCACTTATTTATCAGTTTTTATAAAATCGTTTCAAAACCATAAATAAAGAAGATGGACCGAAATCATTTTTGAGAGTATTCCTAAATGTACATGTATATATGTTAAAGCGAATTGCTGGAAAAAATGTTTTGTTATTCCGCGAAAATAAACCTTGGTTTGTTTTCTAATGTTTCTCAAAATATTTATGGTCTACTAATGACTGCACCGGTTATAAAATACATAAATTGAAAAATCGGTCATTAGTAGAGCAAAAAAATTGAGGAACGTACGTATTTATTGTATTTTGTGTTTTTATCGTTAATAAAATTAATTTAAAAAAAGTAAAAATAAAATGCTTTATTATTCACAATAATTATTTGTAACTGATAATGTAACTAGTTACTATACATTTGACTAACAATGATTTCAGTAAAACTTTAAAATTAATGAGTTATTGAATAGCCTCAAAGTAATTAGTTCTTGCAATGACAACTGGGTAATGACATCCTGAAATGCCTTCTTGTAGTAATAAAGGGTAAGTAGTTGCCTCTAATGTCATCACCGTGTTAAAATAATGAGTTATTCAGCTAATGTGTAAGTTGTGAAGAGCCATTATATTAGCTTCTTAACTCATTACATGGCAAGCAAAGTTTTTGCTGGGATTATTATCAAATTTTTAAAACCGGTTAGCCGACACAAAAAAAATCGGATAAACTGGTTAACCATAATTGAATATTTTAAATTAACCGGTTCGAAAAAAACCGGAATTAGATGAAAAAACAGGTTGGATTTAAAATCCACAACGGTTGTCGGCACATTGGTAATTTACGGAATCGGCTTTTTGATACCGTTTGTTAACAAGTTTAATTGGAAACATAATGTAATTTAATAATTTGATACCAAAATGGTGTCAACTCAATGCCAATTAGGTAATGATTTTCGTTGAAATTGTAACTCGTAATGATTTAAACACATACGAGGCAGATTTACGATTGGCACTGAATGGAATCATTTTCAACGCGTATGTGGTCGATTTTTCTCTGGGTATACAAATTTTGTTTTTCTAAATTTCAAAAATTCTCTCAACAATCCTTAAAAAGTCACTAAGAAGTTGCGATTGTGAATATAGTATTTTCATGTTTTTTTTTTGTAAGGCGATAAACTAAAGTTAAACATTGTTTACTACCGTGATATCGTGGGGTACATACTCTCGTATAAAATTGTGAGCAAAAATAAAAAAATAAATAAAAGCTAATGACGGTGAGCAATAAAAAATTAAATCCAACATGTGAACAGACAACAAGAAACACTTTAAAATCAATAAGAAATCTTTATTAATTTACGAGACGAGTTAACAGAAATCAAAGTTCCTTTCATAGGAGTGTATTAAACGAAAAAGAGATTTGATTACCTATACAACACAGTCATTCACATAATTTGACCATATGGCCAAGATGGTTGGTCAAAGCTAAATTACCAACCCCGACAAACAGACAAACATTAATAAAGTTTTAGTTGTTGCTTTTCAAAGTTATACACGAGTTCGCTGTAAATGATATGATGAAGATGACGTTGGTGTATTTTGGTTTATCCATTCTTTAAATGCAATATAGTATATGTAGTATGGATAAGTGTGTTGTTTTTTTTTTTTGGTGGAATGATGAGTTATGTAGTTAACAAACAGTATGTGTGAATATGACTTAATCGAATTATTAACAACAATAATAAAAGTGAACAAATTTTATTTATTTTGTTTTTTTCATAACTTTTATTGAAAATTTTAACATTATCGGGGTTGGTAATGTTGATGATGATGATCATCATCATCATCATCATTATTATTATAAAGATAATAATGTGGTACAGGTACAAAAACACATAAAAATACCTTTACGTTATTTTTATTTCTGTTGGCCGTTAAAAAAAAGGCTCAAAATTAAACAGAAACTGTTGGAAGAAGGGAAAAAAAATTAAATGATCAAGCTGTTAAACGGATGTTTTTTTACACAACAAAAACAAAATCATAATAAAAACAATACTTGCAGCAACACAAACAAAATCACTTGAAACAACAGTAACTTATTGCAACAACAGCAACCAGCAGCACCAACAGCGTACGAGTAACCAATAAAATATCTCAACCAACTTCATCTTCACTTTGAACAGTAAGTTTTTGATGATTAATGAATATTTCGGGTGTATATATGTATGTATGGAGTTGAATGGATGTTCTGAGGATGCCTTCTTTTTCGGGTTTTTTTCTTTGTTGCATTTGCCACAACAACGGTAATAATAACATTATTAACCATCTTACCGTTTTTGTTATTCCTGTAATTTAGTCTACTGAGTTTGTGTGTGTGTGTGTCTGTATTTCTTTTTAGGAATAATTAAAATCTGACCTGTTACTTTTAATCATCGTATAAACAATTTCCAAAATCATCTTGTTAATTAATTTCAGTTAGAGTAGCTTGTCAATTTTCTTTTCTTCTGGTTTTTTCCTTGGGGTTTTTTTTTGTTCAACAGCCAAATTATGTTTTAATCGATTGAGGTTGTTAATTATATAAAATTAATTCGGTTTTTTATGGGAAATCTCGTTAATTATTATTTTGAGTATTTAATTTATGAAATCATATTAAAAATTATGTTGGTAGAAAGTTTGTTTTGAGAATTTTAAATGTTTTTAGTAAATATTTTATCAAGGACATTTTGTTTAGTAGAAAAAAAAAAAGAATGTGATGATTTTATAAGCAAAAGTAAAAGGTGTAAAATCTATTTACATACACACATGGACAAAAGTCACCGTCATCTATCATGTACAATGTTTAAAGGATCCCCATGCTCAGAAAACAATTGAAATATAAAAATGGTTAACTTAAACAAAAAGTATATTTTATTCAAATATTATTTCAGTTAAAATAACTCCTTTTTCTTATACTTATTAAAAAACAAATTAAAAATATACAAAACAGTTCATATAACTACTGGACAAAATTCACCGTCAGGTAAAGTTAATTAAAAACTTTTATTATTTTAATATGCGGTATGTTTGCCATTATTTTTAATAATTTCTTGCAAACGTTTCTGCATAGAATGTACTAACTTTTTCGTCACTTCCGGATCAATTTTCTCCCATTCCTCCATTAATTTATCTTTAAGCATATTTTTGGAAGTAATGTGATGTTCTCAAATCCGTCTATCCAAGTGGTTCCATAAATGCTCTATTGGGTTGATGTCGGGTGACTGAGGAGGAGTTTTAAGAGTGTGAGGGGTGTTATATAAGATCCATAATCGAAAAATTTCCACCGTGTGCTTAGGGTCATTGTCCTGCTGGAAGAAATAGTCGGATTCAATGCCAAGTTTTTGAGCACTTTTATGCTAGTTATCCTTAAGGATATTCAAATAAATATTTTTATTACTTCATCAATAAATACTAGTTCCCCAACCCCGGCCGCCGACATACAACCCCATACATGACACCAGCACCACCATGTTTAACAGTCGACTGAATGTGTTTTTCCTGCAAAGCCTCCCCCTTCTTTCTCCATGTCAAAACACGTCCGTCTGATTTATATATGGAAAATTTGCTTTCATCAGAGAATATTATCTTATCCCAAAAGTCTATTCCTTTATTTATGTGCTCTTTTGCGAAAGAAATGCGTTTCATTTGGTTCACCTTGCTAATCTGCGGTTTTTTCCTGCAAACTCTGGCATTACACCCGGCAGAATTTAGCACTCGACATACAGTACCAGTGTTTTCCTTTAACATTGCAGCAATTTCGGACGATGAAGTTTTAGGCTCTTTTTTAATTATTTTTACTATTTCCCTCTTTTCCCGAACAGATAGTGATGGCGGTCGTCCACTTCTTGTCTGATACTCACATGTTGGGTCGTCTTTAAAACGTTAACGAATGTGCATATTTCCCGGATCGTTTTATTTTGTTTGTACGCACTTAAAATAATTTTTCTTTCTTCAATTGTAGTTTCTTTTCTTTTTTCACTAATTTTTAATAGAAGTGGCGTTAGAAAATTTTTTAAATTAAGTATTGTTATTAAATTTTGACAGATCAGTCTTAAAGTTACCATATTACACGAATTAAGAACGAAATTTCTTAGTTTCTTTAATATTTACATAGATGCAGTGACGGTGACTTTTGTCCACAAGAAATATGAACTTCAAATAATAAATACTTATTTTTGTTAACAAGGTTAATGAAAGAAAAATTATTTTAACTAAAAAACATTTTAATAAACCATATTTTATGCAGAATTAAAATATTTTGATATATCATTCGTTTTATGGGCGCAGAAGCCCTTCAAACTTACATAAAGGCAAATGACGGTGACTTTTGTCCATCTGTGTATGTACATATATATAATACAAGCTTTACCCCATGAACTTCGTTGCCCCTTTTAATGTGATAACTTTATGTGGGGCTCCCCTTCGATCTATCCGCACTAATTAAAATTTCAAAATATTAACATTTTTTATAAAACCTTTTAAGACTTTCACAAATCAATCCTTCAGATATGCGAAATTATTTTCTTTATATTGGGGCTACCCCTTTCGCTGGCTTTATCCGTCCTATTTCCAGTGATCCTATCCATCACATTTTTATTTTGAGTTTGGTGGTTGATTGAAACGTTTGCTGTAACAGTATTTAAGTTATCCGATAATTAGTATTTTCTAGATCTACCCCACCCATTTTCATATCAATTGTGTAAATTGGTAATGAAATTATTTTTGCTAAATTTCAGAACTTTATCTGTAATAGTTCTGGAGATAAATGATAATTAATAATTTTTTGTATGGGCGCTACCATTCCACCTGCTTCTATCGAAAATTAAAGTACGCAAACGCAAATGTTTTGGTAATAAATCTGTATCTCCTAAACTATTTTTGATATTTAGCCTTGACTTTATTTCCTTTTTTTTTTTTTAACTTTTACATACATACCTGTAGCTTATCCCGTGTCATTACAGGGTGACTACAAAATGATTTTTCTTAAAGCTTAGGTCCTCATCTACAACTCTTTCATACATTTTAATTCGGTCCGAGTTATAGTTTACGAGATACAGATATATTAACAACAAATTTGCGTTTGACCCCACTGTGCGGTTTAGCTTTCCATTAGGCCTGTCACAGAAAACCATTCCGATCGAAAGTGGATTTAATTCCGTACTTTGCTTCTTCAAAAAACATAAAACAAATATTTTTTTTTGGAATTAAAACACTTTAAATTTTCTAAGTGGAATTGATTTATGGTTTCATTCCGAAAAAATTCTTCGTTTCATGTTTTTTGAAGAATCATAGTACGGAATTAATTCCACTTTCGATCGGATTGGTTTTCTGTGACAGGCCTGTATAAAACCCAAGCAAAATACAGATTAATTTTTTTATATATAAAGATGATCGTGATTAATATCAGACTCGAGGTTGAGAGATACTAGAGAATATTAAAGCTTAGTAGTGGCTTATTTCTTTAAAAATATAATTACTTTTCTCTGGCTATTTCTAAACATTTTAGCTAAAAATTACCAATTTTAAAAGTTGACTCCTTAAGATCTATTGTTATTATTTCATTCTAGTTTTAACATTAAATTATACACCGTTTAGTTATTTATTTAATTTTACTCTTTTGACAGTAAAACGCTCTTTTGATTTTAAACGCTTCCCTTGTCCAACAGCTACTAAACAAATTATTAATTATAAATTAAAGTTATACAAAACATATTTGGTAACGCTGTTAAACCAAAAAAAAATATTTTAAAATGATCATCGTTGTAAACTTGATCATCTACATGATCTTTATGAACGACAACAAATTGGTTAGACAATAAAACGAAATATTTAAACAACTTAATGCTCATATAAAGTCGATCATAAAAATCGAAACAAGGGATCAATCGAACAAACAAACAAACAAAAAAGATCACATTCAAAAGACTAAACTAGGGAAATGAATAAAAAATACTTTTAAATATGATCAACGAAATAAAAAAATAAGAAATGAACATAAAAGAATTTGTCTTTAGCTGCATGCAACCAGATCAGACACCATATGGATACAATAATTTCGTTGTTGTTGTTGTTGCTTTGTCTTGTTTCACACATGGTATTAAAGATCATGAATTAGTCACATTTCTCTTTTGATTTTATGATCATGTGCAACAACATTAACAACAAAAACAAAACGACTAAAAATACATAAATAAAAGGATTAATTTAATTTATAAACATTTAATTGTATTGTTTGTTGGTGTCGAGTTTGTGTTTTTGTTGTCATGGCTTTAAGTGACCGTTCTAACCGTTTTTTTTTTTTTTTTTTTCATATTTGAAATACAACATTAAAATGCTCATGTCAGTAGCGTTGCACACAGACAGAAAGACCCCATTTTTTGTATCAGGTGTGAAAAATTGTCAAAATGGAAAATAGTAACGACAAATAAAAAGTGACAACTTGTTTAAAGTACATAATTTAAATGTATTTAGATGTGCGAGTGTGTATGGATGAGTATCTATAAAATTAATTATAAATATTATTTATTGTTATTATTAGTCGATAATATTGTTTAATTTCCATTATTAATAAAAAATATTTTGTTGGATTTAAAAAATAAAAAAAAGTATTTTGTAAAGATATCGTTAAAAATTATTTTCATCAAATAGGCAAAATTAAAGAGATTTATATGAGACAGATAAATTTTATTTACTACATACATACAAGGCAAATCGTAAGTTCTTGCTTTAGCTTTCTTAAAAAAACATTTTATTAAGAAAATTATAAAAAATAACGAAATTTGTCTTCATAATTTAATTATCGTAATAGAAATCTTCAATGTGATACTAGAAGTTTTTTCAACTTCTCAGATTATAAAGATATAAAATCACATATGTAGGTCTGAAGGCACAGTTTGTTTGGCCAAAACTCAAATTACTTTTTTGCGGAAATAATTTCGTTTTAGGCAGCGATGAAATAAATGCTAACAAATTTTGTTGCTCGAAAGAAAAAAAATATTTTTTTAAATTTAAATTAGAGACAGAAGACATTAAAATATTTATAATGGAAAGTTTTTCATTTATCAAGAGTGAAATATAATACCTACTTTAAAATTATATATATTTTTTTTTTAATTTCTATATGAACATTAAAAATGTCCAGCTGGAAAAATAAACCGAAATTAGAATCAATATACAATTGTTGTACATCAATGTTTAGGAAAATTTGTCTTCTTTTTAAATATGTATAAAAATTTTTAAAACACTAAAATTTGTTGAAGACTTTTTGCAAAAAACACTGAGAAGGCACGGATTTGTGATTTGGTGCTTAATTCAAAGCGTTATTCACTTTTTTAGATTTGTCAAAAATTCCTTAATTCCTAAAAAACTTTAAAAAATTTCCAAAAATTGAATTTTTTACTCTTTTAGCTATATCTTTCCAACCGATAACGGGGAGCAAAAATTTCTATTGCGAAAGAAATTAAAACACTTTAGACTAAGTAAAAAGTATAACTCTTTTTTGATTCCAGCTTTGAGATATGAGAAATTAAGGCGAAAATTCGAAATTAGTTGAAAAAATATGTCAAATTTGGGAAACCCTGGTTCTCGCAAAATTCGATTTTTAAAAGCATTTTTTCCTTTGAAGTATTTTGTGTTTAGTTATCTTTCAGAAAAATATAAATACTATATATGTTACTTAAGAAAATTTGTATATAACAGAAAAAGAATGTTACCACTTTTTTGGCAAAAAAACGGAAAAAAATCAACTTTTTTTGAAAGTTTAAATTTAAATACTTGCAACTTTTGACTCCGTAAATATTTTTTCAAAATTCTTCCTTCGCACAATTTTTCTATTTGTTGTTAAAAAAATCGAGAGAAATTTGGACCCGCTGTAACGAAAAAATTTCACCAAGACAGGCTAAAAAGTAAAAGTTTTAATTTTTGAAGCTCAATATCTCTTAAACTTGATTTTTGTAGATCTCGACTAGCAAAATCTTTGAAATCGGTTCAGATATAAGGTATCTGATATTCAGATATAAGGTATCTGGATCCATATGGTCCAAGCTCAAAACTTAAACTAAACCTACACCTCTGGTATTACCAAATTTCATAAAAATCGGAGCAGCTGTTCCGAAGTTCCATAATTATTTTCATTTCATTTTTTGAATCGCACACTGTGCGATGTAAATTTCAATGGTTCTTTTATATAAGTGGCCATAAAAGCTGACATAATAGGAATTTTTCAGGATTTTTTAGTTTTCTTAATCTAGAGATATACCATTAACTATAAGACCAAAACCTTCACAAATATTTTTAAAAATAAATACAAAAATCTAAAGTTGAAAAAATACATACGGGTCGTATACATATTTATGCGATTGACTGTATTTTACACTCGATAATTGTCACTTTACTTTGTATTCATTTAGAACATTTTGTCAAAAAAAAAATTTTAGTTTTGTCTTGAAATGGGTATCAAATAACTAAAAAATCGAAAAAATGTTGGTAGTGGGTGGCCCTCCAAAGTTGTCCATCTTGGGTATGTAATATTCGCCAGGTACCAGGTTGTTTTTTATTTTTTTTTTTTTTAATAAAATTTATATTTAAACTTTAATAAAATTTAAACGAATAGTGATATATTGTTGAAATTTTTTAAGAATTTTGTAAGGAATCTGGCGAATGTTATAGGGGCAATTTTAAGCCCACCAAGTTAAAAAAAGAGGCTAAAAATTAGGTTAAAATTAATTTCGACTAGAATATCTCTTAAACTAAAAGAGATAACCTACACAAGTAACGGTATTTTTTTTAGAGATTTACAAGGACTATCTATATATAAGATTTCTTTTCTATCACATCATAAATGAATTTTTGCGATTTAAAAAAAAAAAAATACATATACGAGATGGCTAACTTTGGAGAGCCACCCCCTGAACTCCTCCAATTCAACTCGAAAACACCTCACCTCTGACCATGTGAAATTGAGATATCTCCAAGTTAAAATTATGAATTTTTTGAAACCTATTTCGCTAAAAAAAACTCTAGATTTTTTCCCAAAATGAACCAGACTTGAGGTTTGCAATCACTGTTAGGAAACTGAAGATCAATTTTAAACATTTTTTAAATATTATTTCCGTATTTAGCTGAAAAATACGAATCGTTTGAGGGGTCTTCCTATAACGAAATCTCTCACGGTACATACATAGTTTTTAATTAATAACTAGATTATCCCGGTGAGCTTCGCTATCCCTTTTGATGCGATAGCTAATATTTTCTAATATATGGGAGCTACTACTCCATTCATTTCAATTATTTAAGTAGACAGTTTAATTATTTTAATAAAATCTTAGGACTTTATCAGTAATAGTTCTGGAGATATGTGATAATTTGTATGAGGACTACCATTACCGTTGCTTCTATCAAAAAAATAAAGCAGCATATTTTAGTTTAGGGTATTACAGAATGATGGACTAGATATATATTATCAAAGTTAAGTAATCAATCGATTTTGCGGACCTAATTTTTAATACAAATTTTTTTATTATGTATTGTTTCTAGTTTCATGCATAATCAATATAGGTACGTATTAATTTTTTCATGTGTAAAACCAATTTTTTTTAAATTGTTGCACGGTGTTATCATGATATTTATTATTATTTATAATCATAACAATACAGCAACCATATAATGCTTATATTATGGTTACCACAGCTATATTTTTTCTCTGCATGTAATTATAATCATGTTTTTTATTGTTAAATAGTAAATTATGTATCTTGCAGTAATTTTGACTTCGTAGGAGAAACTGGAGAAGAGAATACTAAGCTTAACTACATGTCTTTGGAAATTATCAAAGAGTACACTTTTCGCTCTATCGAAAATTAAACAATTTTAAAACAAAATATAAAATATGTGTCAAAATTATAATAACCCAATATGGGAATCAAATGAAAGATAAGCATAAATATTTTATAATCTATATATATAAAAGAGTAACGTTACTGACTGACTGATTCATCATCCCACAGCCCAAACGGGTGAAGCTAGAGAGACGAAATTTGGAACGTTTAGAGGGTAAAAAAGGGTAAAAACTGGTAAAATAGGTAACCTTATAACAAACTAATAATGATACAAAAAATGTTGAATAGTTATCGTTATTCATTTAAAAAATAATTGGACATGTATCTGGTACTTTTTTGAAAGTCGGCCGTTTTAGGGAGAAATGGGTAAAAACTCTAGTTTAGTACTTTTTTTGACACCATATGTATCTTTGAAACCAATCAACATACAGATAAAATTTATGTCGTATTTATAACATCAAAAAATGAGAAATATAAATTTGGTACTTTTTAGAAATTTAAACGTTTAAGGGGTAAAAATCGTACCTATTTTTGGTACTTTTTTCATAAAACATTTTTTTATTTTATTGATTTATTGACATAACCATATGCGTATTTTAATATGGGATCTCACTATAATTTAGAAACTCATTGGAATACAATTTCTGATACTTCTATGGGTAAAAAAAATACCAAAAAGGGGGTAAAGGCGGGAAATTACATTTTATTCAAACTTAATAATGAATTTTCAATTACATTGAACATAGAAACATGAAATTAAGAAAATGTAGATAAGAATTCACAAGAGTGCAATTTGTGGTACTTAAAGATACATGGTCTGTGGGTAAGAATTCAAGAGGATGGACTTTGTGGTACTTTTTTCTTCTTCTATTGGTACTTTTTTGCATTTTCTGTAATATTTAACCTAGAAACATGAAATTAAATATGCATGGTCCGATGTTGGAAAGAATTCACAAGAGGGGTCTTTGTGGTACTTATTTTGTTCTTATAATGGTACTTTTTGAATTTTATATAATTATGAATCTAGAAACATGAAATTAAAGATATGTGGTCCTAAATGAATCCATAAGAAGGGACTTTGTGGTATCTTTTTTTCGTTTTTTTAATAGAACTTCTTGAATGTTCTACAATTTTTATCCTTAGAAACATAAAATTGAAGATGTAAGGTCCTAAGTGAATCAGAAACCTTAAAATGGTTTTTGTGGTCCTTTTTCTTTATTCTATTATACTTTTTTGTGATTTTGATATTTATTTTTCGTTATTCTAAGATTAGAAACCTGAAATTAAAGAGAAATTGTTATTTATGGATGACATAACACCATTATTAAAAATGTTCCCAAGGGAGTTAAGAATCTTTTTTAAATTTAATATATAGTATGGCTTTTATAAAAAATTTCCGTTAACGAAGTTGCGGGTTTACAGCTCGTTGTTTTATAATTTTAAAAAGCGTATCCTTAGAAACTTTGAAGTTCTTTTAAGAAGAAATTTGAAAAATTGAGTACGCAGTTTCATGTGTATATCAATTTTTTCGTAAGATAAAATGACTGTCACACGGTGTAATGAGACATTTGGTTTTATGATTTTTTTAATCAAGTCCCATAAATTACAAAAAATCAAATATTATTATTTATGAAGCCAAGAAAGCATTGCAAATATTCCTGTCTTAAAGATGAAAATTTGCTTGTCATAAAGTGATATTAAAAATAATTCGAATTAGTCTTCCTTTATTCTTGTAATCTGAGCTATTAACAGTTTTTTCCAAATATTGCAAAATACATACTTTTTTTTTAATTTTACTTTTTATATTATTTTAGGACAATTTTCTCAAGAAATCTTTTTAATTTTTCTTTACCCAAACACAATTTACGAGTTTGGATACAAGATCTTGTTGTAATTATACCGTTTAAATGATTTAATCTTAAGAAAATATTTCGTTAATACCCACTTTAAACTAAATATGTCAAAATTAAATTGTGTATTTGAATCTGTGCCTGAGAGTGTATGTATTTGTTCTATAGATTTTTCTTATTTTATTATTATATTTTTTTTTTTTTTAATTCATAAACCGATGATTTGATTCTCTTATTAAAAGTTTTTGTTGTTTCTTGTTTTCATTTTTATTTAACACATCCAAGCAACTAACAAAAAAATACGGAGCGCAAAACCTTTTTAATGTTGACCGAGTATTTGTGCTCCAGCTGATTTGCCCAGCATGATGTTCACGAGATTCATGGGAATATTAATTTCATGGCAATTTTATTGCTTATTAATTTTTCAAAAAAATTTTTTAAAAAGTTAAGGTGTATGTGTATATGTGTGGGTTTTAAAGAAGTTCGTTTTAAACCTTTTTGTTTTGGCCGCATTATAAGCATTTATTGCATTTGTTAACTGAGTTAAGCTGAAAAGTCGTACTACGTATACATCTCTTGATGTCTGTCTGTCCGTCCGTCCATCTCCACATCTGTTTGTAACCTGTAAATAAAGAAATAAATGAAATTAAACGAACGAATAAAGGAAGGAACGTACGATCAAATGAATTGTTGAAACGGTGTCGTATCATGTGGAGTTGGAGTTTAACTTAAATTAAGTTGAGTTGTGGTTGAGCTCCATCGTGTATGATGGCAAAGGCTTCTTTTTTTTTTCTCTCTCTTTGTTAACTGTTGAACTGGTTAAACTAATAGTGTTATGATATGATTATTATTTTATTATCATTATGACTTTTAATGTATAAATTATATTAAAATGAAAAAACAATCCAGGAGAAAGATGTTATTAAAATTAACCCGGTGTAAAGTGACTGCGAAAAATACCCTACAGTAAATGTGAATGTTTTCAAAAGAAATATTAAAAAACAATAATGTTTTATAAAGTGCTTTATATTTTGTAAAGTTTGTTAGTTGTTAAGTAATATTCCTTTCCATCATGAATAATAAGCTGAAAAGATATTGAGATTATAGTTCACCTTTGAAATATGACACCGTTTGCTCTAAATAATTTCTTCAAGTATAGTAAAGATTGGATTGCTGACTTTTGTAGGTACGGAAATCAATCAATACGTCTTAGAATAAAAAAGATTTCTGTGGTTAAGCAATTTGGCACATATTAGCCTAAATCATGGCGAAATTAAGCAGGTGGCAGCAGTTCAACAAAACAACAATACGGCGAATTGAAAAAAATATATACATGGAGTCTTATACTTTAGCTGGTAACCAAAATTTGTGCATATATAGAGTTTGACAGGTCTAAGTACAAAATAATAATAATAATAATAATAATCAGCTGTTTAAGTGAGGTAATTTTTTTGAATTCGCCTTAGTCTAAATGTAGGGTACTCAAACTATATAATGTTGGGATAAGTTAATCTCAAATAGGGATTTTATATTCAGTTAAACATATTCGTGTATTTCTTATTTATTCATTTCATGTGGCTGCGAAGATTGAAATGTATATTTTGATAATTGTGCGTGACTTGTGAACTTGTTTCCTTTTTTTTTTTTTTTTTCTGAAGTTGTTTTCTTTTGCTTTAACTTCTTCTGATTCTACTCCGCCTTCTTTTCTTTAGCTTTTGTTGTTGTTTGATTTGAATTGAATTGGTTTTACATGCAAATGAATTGTGGCCAACCATTCGAGAGAGTATCAACCAGATTTATTTGTTCGTTCCTCATTTTCATCGTTTACTTTTGTTGTGATTTTTGTTGCTGCTTCACACGTTTGTTGTTTTTATTGTTTTCCAATATTATTTAGATTTTTTCAATAAAGACATCAACTGTTTTGGGTATTTTAATTTTTGTTATTGTTGCTGTATATGGTTTCTTTCTATTCAAAATTATTTTAGTTGATTTTATTTTTTTTTTTTTTTGGTAAAGTTTTATTTTCGTATACTACACAACCTGAGAGGTATATTAAATAGTTCAGTGTATTTGTAACATTTTTTCTTTTAAAGATTTCAGATTTTGGAAAGATAATAAAAAACCACTACTATTATCATATAAATGATCTATTAAATACATGTGATCTATTAAATACATTTAGTTAAATAAATTAATAGCGTGTCCAGTCTAGCAAATGTTGTTATCAAGACAAATGTCAAATTTTTATCAGCATAAATATTTGCCTAGTGTAAAAAGATATTTTTAGAATTATGTCAACGTCAAGACAAAGTTGTCAGGAATCTAGCGCTGATAACTTTATCTTGACAATGCTTTATAAAAGATTTAATTTTGTTTCGTACTTTTATATTTTTTTGGTACTTTTTATATAATATATTATGAAATTGTATGTCATAATATTATATATAATTCAGACAAAAAATAGTCTCGATAAAAATTTGGACATGTTGTTAGAAATCGTATTTGCCTGTAATCTTAAAAATTTTTTATTAAATCAATAAAATATCTTCTACTTAAAACAAAAATTTATGTTGGGAATGAAAATTCAGTTTTCATTTGATCGCTCAATTTTGATTTGTTCTAACCAACTGTAAAGTTTCTTTCTCAACTAAGTATTTGAATATTATGTAGTTATTTCTTTTTTTTTTTTTTTTAATTTAATTTGTTTCTTAAGTCAACACAAATGTTTTAAGCTGATGAGAATCAGTTAATTAAGTTGTTGTATGATCGGTCGGTCCATCAGTCAGTCAGTTAGTCTATTGTTGATTTTATTATTGTTTTACCTCTTCATTCGTTTATTCTTTCTATCTTTTTTTTTAGTTTGTAGGGCGTTTAATCAATGTGTTTATGGTCGTGATGTTAAATTTATTCACACTTGGTTTATTTCATCTTTTATTTTATTTTTAATATTTTTGATTTTTATTATTGTTATTAACTTTCATAAACTATTTTATTATTAGCTTTCATGTCTTAAATATACATACATATTATTTTATATATCTTCTTCCATAAGTATTTAAAAGAATTCATTTTAATAAATAAAATATTGATAATTTATTTCATTGTATGATGATTAGTATAATTTCCATTTTCTTCTGCTCTTGCTGTTCGTTGACATTGTTCTTTTTTTTTTCCTCTTTCTTTTATTCGTTTTAATTTGGTTATTGGTTTTATTGAAATTGGACATATTTTATGGCCAACACCTTTAAGCAGCAGCTAATAATGTCATTATTCGTGCAAGAAAATTATAAATTATGGCTTAAATATTTAAGTTGAAATTAATGTAGAGCCTTAATAAAAAACAAAATATACGATTATATTCATATAGTTTGAGATTTAATTAAAATAAAAATGAGTTTTAAACAATAATCAAATAAAATGTGTTAATAAAAAGACATCATTAGGTATAATCATTTATTTTAATACTTCCACACAAAAACAATATAAAGTTGATTCTTTGTATAAATGGTAGTTTCTTTGATGACATTGGTGATGATGTGATATTTCTCAGTTATTTTTTTTTTTCTTTTTTTTTATAAATCGATTATCTTAATATAAAATTAAATATAATCAAAATATTTAAATTTGAATGTTTTAAAACTTAGGTGCGGCTTAATACTATGTCAAAATATTTGCCATTAATTCTATTAAATTTGCATTATCTTAATGATGTATTGCCGAAGAATAATGATTTATTATAAAACTCAAATTTAGTCAAATAGTCACTGAGAAAAGTGCATCTTTTGCTTGCCATTTATCTTGATGTTCTTTGATACTGAATGTGTTACACAGATATCTTTATATCCATTGTTTCGAATTGAATAGTAATACTGAATTTAAATGTGTAGTCTGGCAGCTCAACAAAGAACTTTTCCCATTGATTTTGAGAGTAACACAGTGACCTGAGTCCACATTATCGTCTTATTGTATTATAGTATAATTGTAGCTAAGGAGTGCGTTCTAAAAAATCTTAACATATATAATATTCAATAACTTGGAAATGATTGTCTTTAGAGTTTTCATTCTTTTTTTTTTTTATTTAATTGATAATTTATTACAGATCACAGAAAAATATAACTTTTATAGTTCTAACCGCTACTTATGAACTTATGGACCATTTTTGGTAGCCCTTCCGTTAGAGATTTGATAGTTGCTTCAGTCACTTTTTTGGAACAGTGTGCACATCTTCTTTTAAAATCTTCGGTATCTTGGGACACCTTTTTTGTGCTCTTCAATTCACATTTCACAAGAGCTCAATATTTCTCCACTGATCTAAGCTATGGACAATTTTGAAAATTGACCTCTCTTGGTACAAAAATTATGTTATTGTTTTGGTACCACACCAGAGCTTTCTTACCGTAGTGACATGATACCAAATGGGTCCAAAAATATGTGGACACGTTGTGCTTTCTTAAGAAAAGAAGAAGTCTTTTTTGCAAATATTTCTTTATGCATATTTTGGAATTTATAGATCCGAATGTATCAAATGACTAATGTTTTGCCGCAACTGAAAAAAGCTTGTTATACCAGGAATTTTGTAAGAAATTTGTTCTGCTTCTGGGTCCTAAACTTATCTTTAACTTTGCCTCGAGCATTAACAATAAAAAGTTTTGACACAAGCTGCGAAAATTCTGCCAGCACATACATACGTTTCTTCGTCAATTATACTACTTGAGTATTTTTGTATGAAAGTTGGTTTTAATTTCCGTGTCGTATTCTTGGCTTCTAAATTTTTTGCAGCATTCCTGTTTGGAAATTTTTGCACTTTATATGTTATCAACTCTGCATTAGCTTAAAATGTTCACACCAAAAAGTCGAAGCACTGAGATAACTGAGCTGCTTTTCTACAAGATGTGTTTGGAGTTCCTTTTAATATGCTTACAATTTGCTGGCCTTCCCAATATCATGTGGTCCTTTTTACTTTCCGAACCAGGTTTCATATCAATGGTTGAATTCTCCTGATACTTTTTAATAACATTATAAACAGTTTGTCGGCAGAAATTTTATTCTGTAGCCACTGTAGTATATGTGCAGAGATTGACTGCGTATTTACAAAAGTTTTCTCCGAGCTAGAACTCTTTGCAAATTTATTTGGAGCATTTAGTGAGGCTCTATGAAATAGGTATGAGTGAAATAACTTTCAAAAAGGAAAATTAGAGTCTGACCGAAACCGATTTTTTAAGGCCGAACCGAATCCGAAACTATTTAATATGAACTGATATTTTATTGTTTTTGTTTTTTATGGAGATTTCTATGGATTAACTTAAAATTAATATAATGACAAATATTATTATTTATTACTGTAAAAGTCAGCATTGATTTGTACTTTTTGTTTTTTAATACAAAATTGAAGGTTTATAGTTATTAAATTAAAAACGGAATGTAACTACAGGATTGGGCGGAATTGAAAGTTTGATCATTAGTATTTATTTTACTAAATTTTCTAATAAAACCCCGATTGTTCATGGATGATTTCAAAGAACATTCTTAAATATCACGAAGAATACATTATTCCTTACTATTTATTTATTTATTTATTTATTTATTAAAAATTTAGTATTAAAATAAAAATTTTATATACTAAATACATTTATATATAGCTATAGCAACAACAAGGCCTTAAGTTTAATTATTACGGTTCCGTAAACAATTTCAAAAGTTAGAATATCTTAAAGTTATTTTTACAGTATTTTGGATGTTAGTATGTAGTAGATGTTTTTATCTGGATTACAGGATTATTAGCATGTTAAATATGATGGTATAAATTTGTCTTTTTTAGGAATTTTATAATTTTATTTATGTTTTCTGTAGATGGAGAGGATAGGAGATATAGTAGATTAATTAATTCAAAGATTTCATTTCGAGCTGACGCATAGAGTGGGCAATGGCATAGGATATGATTAATGCTGACATTACTGTGATTGTCACAGATGCATGGGCTAGGGTTCTGGCCATTCAGTAAATGACTGTGTGTTTGTTTAGTGTGTCCAATCTTAATTTAAAAAATTTAATGAGATCGAGTCTCTGTATTTTTATATTATTTCCCAACCACTGTCTAATGTTAATCTTTTCGGTATTAATATTCCTATACCAAGAACTTGTTAGATTCCACATAGAAAAATGTTTCGATTCGGATGACCTTTTGATTTCTTTATTTATATCCCTAATATTGATGTTCTCAGTTTTTATGAGTGGAGAATTCAATGCCTGTTTTGCCATAGAATCTGCGATCCCCATATGCCAAGGAACCCACATAAGAATAATTTTTGGGTATAATAAAATTATTATGTCTCGAATTTTAGATGCATAAAAGTTTTGATTGTTTACATTAGATATAGATTTTAAAGCTGCAAGTGAATATGTACAGATGACAAATTTGCCTCTTCTATATATAATAATTTTTATAGCTTCGTATACGGCTATAATTTCCGCAGAAAAACTGAAACTAAAATTAGGTAATAATGAAACCATTATTGGTTCTTCTTCATAAGTGATGGAAAAGGATACATTGTTCTCGGAACGTGAGTCGTCTGTAAAAATAAAGCAATAGCCCTTACGTATGTCAACGGCGTTACGGTAAAGCAATTGATAATGTTGTGATGAAGTGTTGTTTTTTAAATGAATATGGAGGGACAAATCTATGGAGTCTTCCGGTAGTCTCCATGGGGGACATTTTATTGGTTTTTTCCTAAAGTGAGTTTTATCGATACCTAAATCTGAGCATAGCTCCAATATTCTTTCGATACTATGTTGAATTTTCAACAGTTTTTTTTGTCCTATAATGTTTTTTAATACTATTTTGTAATGGGCCATCGGAACAAGATAGAAGGAATTTTATTTGTTTACAAGATGTAGCATCATGTTGATTAGTCAACATATTAGTCTCGAACAGCATGTTATTAATGGGTGTGGTACATATAGAACCGAGAGCAAGACGAATAGCTGAATTAAAAATTGATCTGATTTTCCTGAAAGACGAGTGTGAGGTGTAACCGTAAATTTGAATTCCGTAGCTTATCTTTGAAACTATTAGTGCACCAATTATATTTAATAATGAGAGAGTATTACAATCAAATTTATAACTAGATAAACATTTTATTATGTTTAGTTTTCTGTTAAGTGACTTACTGATATATTCAATATGTGGTCCCCATTTATATCTTTTGTTGAATATAATGCCCAAGATTTTTAGATTATCTGTCCTTACAATTATTCATCTGTAATATGTGTGAAAACAATCGAATTCTACTTTGCAAAAATAAACTTTAATTTATTCTCGAAGCTCAATTGAGAATTTAATTTAAACCATGAATACCTTTAGGACAAACATGCAAAATATATTGCAACAATTGATCCAAAATCACAGCATGCTCATGCAGATTTTGCTAAGTATAAATGAATTCACTAAGAACACATTACTGGAATGCTAATGGCTTAAGCTAACATAAAAATGAAGTACAAAATTTCTAAAGATTCGAAAAAATGATGTGCTATTAATATCCGAAACTCACTTTACATAAAAGAATTGTTTTAGCGTAAATGGCTACACTGAACCAAAAAGGTACATAAATACAATGAAAAAGTTTATTGTATCAATGAATTTGTGCACTAATTTTGACCCTATGTACAGGTTCATTGAAACAATGTATTGCCATACATTAATATTAAAATTCAATGTACAAGTTCATTCATTCAATTTATTCTTACATTGAATCAATGAACACGTTCATTAAATAAAATAAATAATTCCAGTGAACAGTACATTGATTTCAATGAACTCTTATTTTCTCCCAATGAAATCATACATTGAAAATGAATTATAATAATAGGTTTGTTCTGTATTTTTGGTTTTTATTTTATTTTAAATTAAATGGTTAAATTGTATGATATTGAGTTAATATAATCAAAAATTAAATATAATTTTCTTAATATAGATGCCATAAATATAATGCAGTGTTTATATTACATTTGACAAAAAAATTTACATAAACAAAATAAATGTTACAGATGTGATCGTGTTTGCTTTGTGATTTATTTTATAAAGTAATTCCTGTTGTCCTCTACATTGCTCAATGATGGTATGGAATATCCATTTAGACGCCACAATGATATGAGAACAGCATTATCCTGAACAAAAAAGTTAAATAAAATTTTTAAAATTCGTTCAATGGCTTAACATTTTGAAACTAGTTACTTACGAATTGAATCAATCCTCTTGGTTTTAAAATCGCGATAATTTTTGAAAACCCGGTATTTGAGGCTAATAACACATTCCTCTGCGTCTTAGTTGTTTTATCTATACAAATATAAATTAAATATAATATTTTGAAACTGTTTAAAACGATTAACATTACTAAACTTACGCGTAAGGAAGGCAAGTCTCCAAATTCCTGTTTTTGAGTAATTCATTTAATTTGGTGTATTCAATTATGCTGCACGACTTCTCCTGTGTGAATTAATTTATATTTATGTATTTTAATAATTCGAACGTCCATGCTTTATAACTTATTTACTTTTTAATTATTTTAGTTTTTAACACAACACTGAATTTTTTTGTCTTTTGTTTAAAACGCGTCATTTCTTATTAAGAGATAAAAGCAAACTGAGTTGTTTTTGTTTTTGTTTTACTTTATTTCCCGTTAGAAAGCATTTATTTCAACATAATTTAATGAAGTATTTCATTGGTTTAATGTTTTTGTTCATTGTGTAATGCTTCTTCTTAATTAAATCAATGTATTAGTACATTGAATAACCGAATTCAATGAACTAATACATTAAATCAATTAACTGATTTACTTATTTTATTAAGAAATAAATTTAATGACTGGTTTCAATGTAATGTTCATAATAGCGTCAATTTTTTCATTGAATTTTAATGAATATTTTCATTGAAGCAATGAATTCGTACATTAAGTTTATAAATTCTCGGAAAAAATTAATGAATTTCATTTAATGTTCTTCATTCATTGAAATTACTTTTTTCAGTGTACTACACCTGCGACACAAAAAATCCAACTGGTAGGGTATACAATGGTAATACAATCTTAATCCGAAAGTGTCTATAGCGCGAATTATGAACTTTTAACTTTTAAAAATATTTTAATTTTATTTAAAAATTTTGCAAAGAAGCATGTTAACTTTAATATCATATATCTCAGTAAATTTGCTTGGTTAAAAAATCAATACTGAAAATATTGTTTTTTATATAAAAGAAATCATAATGTTAAAAAATATATTTTTGGGGAAGTTCTATTTTTAATGGACTGGAACTAATGGTTCTATAATTATTTTTAACATATTTTTTGAAATAATTAATGTTTTGTTTGATGCAGAAAATGTAGAGCAGCACCCATAAGTCTTGATTTAGTGAGATATTTAAATGCATATTTGGTCGAAATTATCTATCGCGTCCTTAGATTTTATTATAGAACTCATAAGATGAAGTCGATCTGTGATCGTTAGTACTTTATAATATGGCTTTATTCAGTCTTCAGCATGCCTTTTCTATTTGATATAGGAAATAGAGCTTTCCCATCATCATTTTGTAATGTGACAAAAAAATATACTTATGCGTTGCTAAATTTATTATTTCCCTCCAAAAAATATATTTCACACTATAGGAACAAATATTAAATACACTGCATCACTTTATTTACTAAATTACTTTATCGCTAAAAGTTCAAAAAGTCATACTAAGTGCTTCGTTAGTCGTTTTGACTAACAAGGTTGCTTAAAAAACTACATTCCATATACGTCTGGACACTTCAAGATATTATTTACGTTAGGTGTTATACCAAAATTCTCAAAAAAATATGCATCGAATAAAGAAATATCACTCAAAATAGCATGATTGTTAGTCGAAACGATTAACGAAGCCCTTCCAGGGTTAACAAACTAAATTCCACATCTTATGGTCTACCCACTTACTGTCCTGCAGACATCAATTAGGTTCTTGACTTTATTGACTTTGCCATAATCGGAAGTATAAAACGCGATAATATATCAAAGCTCTTGTTTCCCTAACAAGAAAACAAACTGGTTACAATACAAAATGTACGTAAGCTCCCACTTATACCAAAATATTTCACTGAAAAGCGAAAACGAAACACAATCTGCAGTTAATATCTTCACGAGTATCCTGACTAATGCAGCTATAGTGTGCACACCTTCGCATGCAGTATTGCTCTGCATTATTTATTTACATATCTCAAGCTTACGTTAAAGTCTAGCACGACGGATTAATACAGAAAATGACCACGTTACTTCCAAACAAGTGCGAATGTTAAATTCGGCTCGGCCGAATCTATATATCCAACATCAACTTTCTCAAATTTTACGTTATATGAGAGGTGGGCGGTGGAGTGGGAAGACCACGCCTATTTTTGGTTTCCGAGTTTACATTGGACCTAATACTATTTGTACAAAATTTCGTTGACGTTTCACCTTATATGGGGATGGGCGGTAAAGTGGGCGGACCACAACCATTTTTGGTTTCCAAGTTTATATCGATCCTCGAACTATGTGTACAAAAATTCGTTATCGTACATGCTTTTGTCACATAGAACCCAAAGTTACACAAATAAAAATAAAATCTCCCAAATTCATTGGTTACTTGGCCCTAGACTTGACTATAAAGTTCTGTTATATAAAGCAGTACGAAAACCTATATGGTTATATGACATACAGCTCTACGGAACAGCCTCTTCATCAAACATTAAAAAATTACAGAAGACAATCAAATTAGTAACATCCACAAGAATCTCAATATTCCTACCATTCATGAGGAAAAAAAGAACAGTAGCATCAATTATATGAAAAAATTGGTTCCCGCTATTGATCTGTTAACTACTTTAAACTATGCGGTGAAATAATTATAAAAAGTTCTGAAGAAATTGTTTACTTTTGTAAGCAAAACTTGTAAGTTAAAATTTCATTGGGACCAGAAATTTCATTTAACATCTTAAACATGTATCATTAAAATCTTCGTTATATAAAACAACTCAAAAACCGAAAAAATAGCAAGAGGATTTAAAAAAAAGATAATTATATTTAAAAAATCCTTGAATCTTAAAAATAAAACATTCCAAAGCTTCTTGCAAAGAATTGTTTAACAAAATTAATTACATTTACAAAACAAATTTTACTTGAATTTCATACCTTTTGTTGATTTTTATTCAAAACTTTTGAACAGTTAATCTTATTGTAATTTCCCTTGTAATATGTATTTCAGTACAAAAATAATAATAATAAGTAAATTTTGTATATTTTACAATTACTGTTGCTCTTTTGGTTGATACTTGGCAGCAATTGTTAGTATGGATACAAACATAAAAATGTTTAAGTATTTCTCTGTTGTGTTATGATGTGGTAGCAATGTTACCCTCTGGGGATTTTTGTTGCGGTGAGGATTCTAAAGTAAATTAAAAGTCACTCACCCCTATATAAATAAACACATACGCACACACATTCACTTGTTCCTTTACATTATTAAGTATCATTATTATTATATCGTCATCATCATATTTGGTGTCAGGAACAACAAAACATTCTTTCAAAGTGTTTTGCTGGTTTCCCCATCCCTTTTTATAGCAGACACCAAACGAGGCATCACGAAACGAGTCGAGTTGAGTTGAGAACAAAATGAGACGGTCAGGGGAAAACTCAATTATAACAATCTGTTCAGATTTTCTTGTAGTTACATTACATTACAGGAATATAATAAACAGAAAACAAAACACTTCAACATCAAAATGTGTATAAAAGTTAAATCAAGAAAATGTTTCATCCCCATATAAAATTTATGATCTCATTTGACAACAAATTCAATTCAATACTATGCTGCGCTATGAATCCTTGATAAGTGATAAAAACTTGTTTGTCAAACTGCTGCAAGTGGAAGCAGCATTTTGGTAAGCACAACAAAAAACAGTTTATTGCAACAACATTTTATTTCATATAGTTTTTATTAAAAGATTTTTATTTTATCAAATCAGAAGAATAAAATAACATTTAGATACTAAGATATGTATGTAGTACAATAGAGACAATTGAACAATAAATGATACAAACAGTTATGCTGGTTAATAAAATGTTCGTTTAACTAAAGATTGTTTAATTACTTGTCATGTTTATAATATACGCAGAGATTTTTAAATAGAAATAATTTTTCTGTAATTACTTTTTATCGAAAGATAAGAATTTATTCATCCCTTAACCACAAAATATTGTGTGATTTCTCCCCTAAAAATCCTTAACATATTATTGTTTTGTAGGGTTTTGCACATTAACAATGTGTTAACAAATATTTGAGGATTAATTTTTAATATAATTTAATTGCTCTGATACTTAAATCTTGTTAGTAAAGATAATAATATCGTAAGTTATATTGAAAAAAAACTGAACATTTATTAAATGAAATTTAATAAGCTTTGGTTTTTATTTGATAAATTTTATAGTCTGCTTAATTTTGCAAAATTCTTAAAATTAAACCATTTACAATTTTTTTTAATAAATATTACTCGTAATATTCCAGGAAAATCAGACGAAAAAAATGACTCAATTTCGGAATATGGAGGAATGCGAATTTTAGCATACAGCTTTATCTTAGCGTCTTATTCATACTGTTAAATGTCACCGATAATCACGTGTACTCTACGCGAATTATTTTCCTATTATGCAACGCCCATGTTTTGATGCCACTACACAGAGAAAACAGTTTCGTTATGATAACCGAATTTTTAGCCAACCGAATTCAGTCGGTTACATGTACTATCTTAAAATTCGGTTGCCATAATCCTATTAATCGGTATTTTCAACTGTTTAAAACAACTCATTCGGTTAGTCTAACTTTTCAATTCATGTATATACATTGGGCTAGCTCAAAAAAATATATATTTATTATATGAAAAAATTTGCGTTTTATTATATACATACAAACATTAAAAAGAATATAATAAGTGTAGTAAAATATATTATATAATGGAATCTGATAGAGGGTAAAGAATTTTGGTACATATTTTCGTCTTGACGGCTTGTATGTATATGCTGTTCTTTGATTTGTTTGGAACGCTTTTTGAGATAATTGTGTAAACTACGGATTTTTCTGACCTTTAACAACATTTTAAACGGCTTAAAAGGGAAGGTCTGGTATAGAACATTGGTGGCAGTAATGGTGAAAAATGTTTGTTTTAACTGCAAAAAAAAAAAAAAAAAACGTTGGAATAGTTGTTTGAAAATGAAAGCATGCTGTTCTCGAATGAGTTTGGAACGCTTTGTGAGATATTACGGATTATTATAACATTTAACTGCGAATATTTAGCGCATCGTACAGTAATCGCAACATTTTAAACACATTTAAAATATAAATTCTTTCTATTCGTATTTCTTTTTAAAATGTCAAAAAAATTTAAATAAAAAATCACAAATATTATTCGTTTGGAAGCATCGAATTGTTTTATATTTTGTTATTGTAATCGAAACATATTGATTGCAGTAACTGAAAATGTTGTTAATATTTAAATGTTCATAATATAAAACGTTTTTAATTGCAACTAGCAATATTTAGTATTAATATGTGAAACCATTTCGGTTGTTCCGTCCGAATTTGATTATATTTTTTTTAACCAATTGCAATTGATTATAATAACTAATTTTAAATTTGTAACACTTGTTATTCCAATATGATGATGATTTCACAGGGATTTATATAAAAAATCCGATATTCTAATAAATTTTTTATTAATATTGTTAAATTTTAGTATTGTTTATCAAATATTTATATCAGTAAACATTTTCCAACTAATCTCTTTTCTGTGTGTATTTATAAAGATCAAAATTTCCAAAAATTTTTCTGAAGTACATTTTATTGTTTCATCATTATTTTTGCGGTTAGAGCAGATATTATGTTCGATTTAATGTTTCACGATTAATGTTCAGCATGATATAGTAAAATTGTGAGTATAATTATAACCATATTCTAAAGAGATGTAGGTACATAACTTTTGTTGGGCATATTGTCGATAAATATCTTCCTGGAAATAAATACCATTGATGAGTGTTAATATTGTGAATATTATGATATGTAATTTAGGACATATTCGAACCTGATCTAAAATTTTTATTACGAAATAAAATGCGCCTCCCAAGCCCCTTTCATATGATAATAAAATGTATTTGTGCTGTAAACCAGCTTGCAAAAGAAGAACAATAGGACAACAATTTAGGTCCTCTATTGCTTTTCTTTATCCCTTACCACTTTGCACATTTCCCAAAAATTTCAACAATGACAAGTGTTTTTTAGAAAAACTAAAAATCAAAGGGGTCTAGTAATATTTATTATACTTACATATGTATTTGTTTTAATGATTTACTACCACTAATATATAAATGTGTGGTTGAATGTTCTAGGGGGGTAATGGAAATATTTACAATATTTTACAACTACTGCTATAAAACACAGAAATACACAAATACTATTCTAAAGAACATCATTAATTTGTTAAAAGAAGATTATCTCTTTTTATTGTTATTAATGACCAACAATTTATTAATGTAATAAAAATTTAGAAAATTCATAAAATGTAAAATATGAATGAAGAAACAAATCGTAACTAGTGTTAACAAAGGAGGGTGTATGACATGAAAATCATCCACAATGCGACTCAAAAAAGGTGTTGACACCTCTAAATACACAATCACACACGTAACATAATGTAAATGATGGATTTAATAATAAATGGATTTTCAATTCCTTGTAACATTTTGCGCATACTAAATGAATTTTATACATAAAAGATGGAAAGATATTATAAGTAGAAGAATATTCTTAAATGAATTTTACTTAAAAGTAGCAGGTTTTTCAAGTAGCAATTTGTTTTCTAGTTGTTAACTTTGAGACACTACACCATTTCCAGTTGTATTTCAGAAATTTCTATTTATATTTTAAAAGCTTCCTTTTATATTTTAGAAATTTCTAATTATGTTTCAGAAGTTTCCAATTATATTTCAGAAATATCTATTTGTGGTTCAGAAGTTTATAATTAAATTTTAGAAATTTCTATTTGTAAATCAGAATTTTCTATTTGTAGTTTAGAAAATTCTAAATGTAGGTTAGAATTTTCAATTTGCATTTCAGGAATTTCAAATTCTATTTAAGAAATTTCCATTTGAATTTCAACATTTTCTAATTGTATTTCTGAAATTCTGATTGTTTTTATACCCTTCACCACAGGTGTAAAGGGTATATATAAGTTTGTCATTCCGTTTGCAATTTCCACAATTCTACAATTCCGTCGGAGAGCAAAAAAGTTGATATTTTTAGGATCCTTGTAAGAAATGATGACGATAGGACTATGTCCGTCCGTGTGTCGGTTGAAATGGCGTTTATGAAGCCTACCGATAACTGCCATATACAATATATATATCAAACAATCGGAAATCCTTTCGAGAATTTTGCTATTGAAATTCAGCAAGATCGGTTCATAAATGGCAGAGATATGCTAAAAAAAAACGGTTTTTAGAACCGGTTTTCCAGTTTCTGAAACCTCTATATATATTAGGGACAAAGTTGCTGTTATAATTAATATTACTTGCTCTTAACTATAACAGGGTGATTATAATAATATGTTATTGTATTACAGTGTCTACACGGGCAATGTTTACATGTGACATTTTTTGTTATAACATTGCAGTGGCAATAAAAAAATAAAAAATAATAATAATTATTAGTAATAATTTAACAAGAAACATAGAACTGATCCCTCATTATTTACTGACTGTATAGATCATGAAAGATATGGTTAAAGAAATATCGAGAAAGACAGTCCATTCCGACCCACAACTGGATAACTCAATAACCAATGTTAAGCTATGCAATAAAAACTATGTGGTGAATGGTAAAATGGGCCAACCCGCCCTGAAACCAAATACATCACTAGTGGATGTTGTCAGTAAAAAGTATAAGGATGTTTCTGCTGATAAGATGGGTCAACCCACCCTAATATCTGCAGTATACTTCCCTTACTTAAATTCAGAAAATGGAATGAACTATTTCAGAAGACCTAAAGCAAGTGGTAATATTGATCAATTACCTAATGTGAAGACAGGCTAACCCGCCCCAAACACAGATGGTAAATTAGATATTTCCACTGGCAAAACAGAAGGGAAACTTTTTATCCTTATTAGCAATAAGGAGGTTTCTGCGGATAAGATGGGCCAACCCGCTCTGGAATCCGTAGAACCCTTCCTAAAATCGCAAAAGGATTTAGGAAGGGGTGATATCGGTCAATCAACTTACGTGAAGACAGGCCAACCCGCCCCAAACACGAAGAAGATTGAAGATATCACCGCTAATAAACCCGCGAAGGTATCTCTCGAACTAAAGGGCCACTCCGCTCTTACTTCAAGAGATACCTTCGCTGATAAATCCAGTAGGAAACAACTGTGTGAAGATATAAGTAACTATTTTGTAATAAATATGGAGGTCAAACAGTATTCTGTTAAGAAGAGAATTGATAACGCATCTTGTGTGAGTCATGGGCCTTAAAATTTTACAGATTAATCTACATCACTGTATAGAGGCAACGACAAATTTAATTCTCTTCGTAAACAGGTTTAAAATAGACATGATTCTGATCCAAGAACCCTGGATCACATCAAGCGGTATAAGCGGACTTAATGAAAAATCTTATGAACTTTTTTACTGTAGAAATAAAATGAAAAATAGGACATGTATTTTAGCCAAAAAAGAACTGAAATGTATTTTGCTTAATCAATTTACGAATCGAGACCAGACAGCAGTAGAAATTGGAACTTGTGGAAGAAAATGGATCGTGGCATCATCATATTTCGCCCATGATGATGAATCCGAACCACCTCCTGATATAACTAGACGACTTACAAAGTATTCTGAACATACTAATGTTGACATAGTTATAGGATGTGATGCAAATGCCCATCACCTACTATGGGGTAGCACAGATACAAACGAAAGAGGTCTTACATTAATGGACTTTATAATAGAAAAAAAGTTGATAATTGTCAACAAAGGTCAAGAAGCTACATTTGAGACAAGGGTCCGTAAGGAAGTTCTTGATCTAACGATCGCAAAGCCTTTCATTGGAAATCCAATCATGGAAAGTATCCCACGAAGTGACATTCTCTGACCATAAATATATTGAATTTGAAGTAAATGTAAGGGATCCGGAACCCACACTGTCCTTTCGGAACCCTAGAAGAATAAACTGGGAAATTTTCATCAGTAAACTTTCTTACTCTTTGTTACTAACTACACATGAGATAAGAAATCCCACAGATATAGAAAACTTTACAAGCAACCTTGAGAAGTGCTTTGCGGAGGCCTTTAAGGAATCATGTCACTGCAGTACGAATCAGAGCACCAAAAATAAAGAATGGTGGCATAAGGATTTGGAAAAACTGCGGACAAGTACTAAAAGAGCATTAAATGCTGCACGGCATTTTAATACGGAATATAAATGGGAACAATATAAAAATAAACGTAAAGAATTTAAAAAGCAGATAAGAAAAGCTAAGAGGCAATGCTTCATTGACAAGCTGAAGGAAATAGAAACAATCAAGGATACTTCTAGACTTAGAAAGATGATGTCGAAACAAAAAAACGTTCCAGGTAATATTAAAAGATCGAATGGTACTTGGACAGAGTCAGCAAAAGAGACTTTGGAAGCGCTATTTGAAACTCACTTTCCCGGTTGTAATTTGAACACGGAGAATTTTTCTCGTGAATCGCTGTGTCACGAAACCAAAACCTCCGATATGGACTATGGTCTAGTTACAGTAGAGAAAATTAAATGGGCCATAAGCAGCTTTGGACCTTATAAATCACCAGGATTAGACGGTATTTATCCAATTATGCTGCAGAAATGTACCGAAATAATTTGTGAACTGTTAAGGAGACTATATACTGCTTGCTTACATTATTCATATGTTCCAACAAGTTGGCGAAAAGTAAAGGTGATCTTTATACCAAAAGTGGGTAAGATACAACATGTTGTGACAAAGGACTACAGACCTATCAGTTTGTCTTCCTTTTTGCTGAAAACTCTCGAGAGAATCATAGATGACCATGTAAGACAGAGAATACATATTATGCCATTCTCTCCTGATCAGCATGCTTATTTAAGAGGAAAGTCAGTTGAAACTGCAATTCACAGTTTAACGACGAGAATAGAACAGAGTATACACCATGGAGAATTCGTACTAGCGTGTTTCCTAGATATTGAAGGAGCTTTCAACAATATCAAATCAGACACAGCTCAAGACTGAACAATGCTTGTAGTATTTTCCAAGCTGAAATCTTTGCAGTGTCTGAAGCAGCAAGACTAATATCTATGATGCCGATATTTAGGAGCGATATCACAATATACATAGATAGTCAGGCTACCATAAGAGCACTTTGTAGCAGGAATATTAGATCAAAGGTGGTCAGCTGTTGTCGCAGAGATCTACAAGTTCTCAACGAACAACACTTTTTAAAACTGTGCTGGGTACCGGGTCACAATAATATTCAAGGTAATGAAATAGCTGATGAACTAGCACGAACAGGAGCAGATATGGAATCGACTAACGCATTTGAAGACATTCATCCTGGACTAGATTATATATATCGAAAAATAAGAGATAAATTCAAAGTGGAAGCCGATGCAATCTGGGGTAACTCAGCGAGATATAAGCAGACAAAGGCGTTATGGAAACCAAGGGATAACAATACATTGAGGAAAGTTCTAGATATGGAAAAGAATGAACTGAGAACAGGTCATAACGACTTAAAATATTTTCTTAAGAAAATTGGTTTATGCGATAATAACAACTGCAGATGGTGCAGCGAGGAGGAAGAGGATACATTTCATTTCCTCTGCGATTGCGCTGCACTATCGCGTTATAGATTTAAATGTTTTGATTCCTATTTTTTTCAGAACCTGGAAGATTTAAGAGGAATAAGTCCATTAAAGATTTTGAAATTTATTAAGGCAACAAAGATGCATAACAAGTAATAATGGAGGTCCAGCAACAAGACAATCGAGACCCCGAATGGATTGACAAGGCATCAAAAGATTGACTGTAAAGATAAGCAACAGTGGAGCTAAAGGAACTTTGTATACTTATACATATATATACATATATTTATTTTTTTTTTTTCTATATATTTTATTCTATTTATTTTATTTTTTTTTTCTCTTTTTCTTATTTTGTTATTTCTCTTTTTTTTTTTTTTTTTTTGAGGATTCACTATGGATCAGCATAATTGGTCTTGTGAATACACACAGTTCTGTGTGATCCTCTTTCAGCCTAACCTAACCTATTAGGGACTTCGTTTTTGCAAAGAAGGCTCCGACATTTTTTTCTGAATTTTTGTGCTGAAAAAATGAAATAAATCGGTTCAATAATAACTGAGATATCGGGCAAATAAGTAACATTTTTAAAATTATTTTCCATTTTTATACCCTTCACCACAGGTGTAAAGGGTATATATAAGTTTGTCATTCTGTTTGTAATTTCCACAATTTTCGTCGGAGAGCAAAAAAGTTTATATTTTCGGGATCCTTGTAAGAAGCGATCACGATAAGACCATGTCCGTCCGTCCGTGTGTCGGTTGAAATGGCATTTATGAAGCCCACCGATAACTGGCATATATTATATATGTCTCAAACGGTCGGAAATGCTTTCGAGAATTTTGCTATTGAAATTCAGTAAGATCAGTTCACACTTTGCTGAGATATGCTTAAAAAATCGGTTTTTAGAACCGGTTTTCCAGTTTCTGAAGTCTCTGTATATACTATGGACTTCGTTTTTGCAAGGAAGGCTTGGAAATTTTTTTGTGATTTTTTTTTTTTTGCTAAAAAATTAAATAAATCGGTTCATAATAACTGTGACATCAGGCAAAACGCATTTTTGATTTTTTGAAGCCCTTGTTTAAGCTATAGGTTTTTATTTTTATACAGATCGGTCATAAACATTTTTATAAAATTTCGGTTTTTTTAATAAACCAAATTCGTTCATAATCAACAGAGTTATGGGCCAAAAACTAAAACAAATATAAATACACACACAAACATGTATATTAAGTATTGTAATGGCTATTAGTTAGCAACAGCAGTAATTTAATGAATAACAGTGTTGTACACACATACAAAAATAAATCAATATGGAATTGTTGTTGTTATTTATTTTTAAAAAGCAAATGTTACTATTATTGTTTTATTTTCGTATTAAAATTTTCGTAGTTTGAAAAAATATATATTTATAAATATGAAATAATGAAAGCATACACTAAGGCGAAAATTTCATTATTTGTCTGTAAGATGGTGGAGGGTATCAAAGATTCGGCACAGCCGAATCTTTTTTCATTTTCATTTTTTTTTTTTTTAAATTTCGACTTCATGTTAATTTTATTTAAGAATTTTCTCTACAGAAAATATATGTTTAATGCTCTAAAATGCAATTGGAAATTTCGAAAATACAATTAGAAAATATTGAAATTCAAAAGGAAATTTCTTAAATAGAATTTGGAATTCTTGAAATGCAAATTGAAAGTTCTAAACTACATTTAGAATTTTCTAAACTACAAATAGAAAATTCTGAATTACAAATTGAAATTTCTGAAATGTAATTAAAAACTGCTGAACTACAAATAGATATTTCTGAAATATAATTGGAAACTTCTGAAAAAAAATTAGAAGTTTTTGACACATAATTAGAAGTTTCTAAAATATAATAAGAAACTTCTGAAATACAACTGGAAATGGTGTAGTATAACATGAAGTCGAAATTTTTAAAATGAAATGGAAAATAATTTTAAAAATGTCACTTATTTAGAATAAATACATTTAGCACCAGGCGCGGATCCCCCCCCCCCCCCCCCCGGAAAATGATCTTAGAAAATAAAAATTTACAATAGGAAAAGGAAAAATTAAAAATTCTTTAAGAAAAATTTTCTTTAGTGAAAATAAAAGAAGGCAGAATGAATTTATCTTCAATATCCCAGCAAAAAACGATGAAGTTCTTCATAAAAAAGAACATTTTCACAACTTCAAGAGTGGAACAATGCACATATTTTAAACTTTTTTGGAAGTTCTTAATAATTACTTCCAAAAAAGTGAAAATAAATTAATTTTTTGCGGGAAAAAGTGGTAATAACTTCTAACAAAATTCCAATTTTACAAATTTTAATGCATTTTTGTTATTATTTAATAAGGCAAAAACAGAATTTTTATTTAAAAATTTTATAAACATAGTTTTAAGAGAAGTGCTTCAAAAGCAATGAACAAGAAGTATAAAAGAAGAACATCCTACCAATGCCAACCATGGGTTAAAAAAAGAACTTCTGCAGCTCTTTTTCACCACTAAGTACTTCCTTCCAATGACAACACAATGTTAAAATCATGACTTTTTCAGTTCTTTTTTTGCTGGGTATAGTCTAGGAATCGCCAAACTATGTTTAGAAAAAAGTATTTATCGTATTTTTTCTTCGAAAAATTTAAAGCAAATAAATGGGTTTTTAAAAATAGAAAAAATATAGGAAATGCAATTCCTATATATTTTTTTTCATTAAATTCAAGCTTAAACTTTACATACAATTAAAAACTTATATGTCAAAAACAAAAAAAAAAAAAATAATAATATTGTGCTAGTGCTAGTTTCATGTCATATTGAAATTACACTAACTAATGTTTTAATATTACTTTTTATAAATCCGAATCTTTTCAAAATTTTATACGAAATAATTTTTTAACATCAAAAATGAACAAAAGCATTTTCACAGAAAAAATTTAATAAAAGTCAACCATTTATTAATAAATAACACAAAATTTTCCCAGTTCTTTTATACAAAATATAATATTTTTTTAGATTTAATAAATTTTACATATGATAGAAATTTTGGTTCACTACACAGATTTAATTTATAAATAAAATAATAAAGGTCTAAAATTTGTAATTTTTCAAGAAAAAACTTTAATTTATTTTTATTGAAAATATTTACAATTTTGTGTTAAGAAAAAAATTGTTTAAATAAAACCATTAATTTAACATTTTCCCAAGAAAATGTCTACCATTTTCCTAGAGGACGATAACAAAAATATTACTTTTCGCTTAATGTTTTATTAAACCTTCTGAAAATTTCTCTTGCTTTCCTTTTTTCGCACACCTATGTGAAAATTTTTCATATTTAAAAATAATTTTTAAATACACTCTATAGCGTTGAAAAATTACTCGGGAAATAACATAAATAGCATCATAAATAAGTTTTTTAAATGTCCAAAGCCTATCAAATTTTGGAGTTATGCTTAAATTGTTTAGGTTCCTGTATTTTTTCTATTAAGATATTTTGAAAGTTTATTGTCGTATTTATTTCTTTTGTTTGAAATTTTTGGCGATTCAATGTATTAGAATTTTTCTGTAAAAGTCAACAAAAAATATGCAATCAATTTAAAAACATTTTTGTTGTAAATATAGCAAGATTTGGTTATTTTAGTTAGATAAAAACTGAAGAACTTATTAGATTTTATGTGAAATTCCCCGGAAGGTATGCTACAAATAAAGCTTAAAATGAAATAATTTGTTTAAAATAAATGAAAAATTTTTTGATAAAATGTTTGTGCTTTTAAACGATTTTAAATATTAACATCTCATTTTATTGTAAACAAAATATCATTAAGACTTAAGAAAGAAATACGTAAAATAGAAAAGTATTTTAATATAGTTAAAAGGTATGTTTTTTCTAATAAAAAATCTAAAATTTAGGGAGTTCCGAGATTTTTAGTTCAGCAACTAATCTGAAAATTGTTTTTTTCGAATTTTCTCGAAAATTGGTTGGTGATGTACTCAAGAAGATTGTTCTTTGAGTAAAACTACAAAAATATAAACATTCAGACTGAAGTAGTATGAAATTTTATAAAGTTATTTATTTACATAATTTTCACTAGATTTTCTTCACGGGCTTCTCTTTGCAGAAAAAATTATTAGCGTATATTTTCCAGTTGACATATAATATATTCCAGTAAAAATTAAATTTAAGCGAGATTTTATTTCACATTTAAATGTTTAATTCATTCAATCATCTACTTTATTGATTTAATCAATTTTTAATTGAAAAATGTTTTCTATTTTTAATTTTTTGTAGTTATTAGTGATTGATATAATAATTTTGGTGATTTATTGGATACTTGTTTTGGGGTTATCAAATTAACTTCAAATTTTCATCTAAGTAAAAAAATAAATTTTAAAAATTACTCACATAACGAAGAGATACTTCAGTGTGCTTTAGGGAATGGTAAACAATGCCAAAACTCGATTTTCGATTTTACGATCAACTTTTTTCATTTCGATTTTCAAAATCGATTTATCGGTCCCCAAAATCGATTTTATTTTGAAGTCGATTTTTTATTGATAAAGTCAAAAGTGTATCAAAAACATCTAAAAATTAAAAAATAAATCTATAAAATAATTTCAAATATTCATCTGTGAATATTTTATTTATTCATCAAACCAATATTCTTCAGTAAATCTTTATAAAAAAGGCTATGTTCACTTCTAAGTCTGTTTCCTTGCTGGGTTATTATAAGGACATCCTTCAAGAATAGAAGTTCACACGGTATTGATATTCTCGAGCAATTTTATTAATATTAGGATAAATTGTTTTATTATTTTTTTCCTTCAGAGGGTTTAGACTATTGTTTTGCCAACTGCCCAGCTAGGAATGATGTGTAAAAATAATAAGATCTTTTCGAATTAAATATTGGGATTTTTTTTCATTTTCTATTGCCAAACTCCATTTGGGTGCATTTTTAAATTTTACTTTTACTCCTTAAATATTCACCGCCAAAATATATTAAAAAAAGCGGACATAACTTTATTATTACCAACCAAAAAATTTTAATTTATAAGATTTTTATAATTCTACATATTTTTTTTAACTTTTTAAAACAAACTCGATTTTTGAAAATAAATAATAGATTTCAGTATAAAATAGTATAATAATAAAATCAATTGCAAACAACCAACTTTTTTCCTATGAAAATCGACTAAAATCGAAATCGATTTACCATTCCCAAATGTGCTTGACCTCCTATCCAGATCTAAATAGCTTAGCTTTTTGTGTTTTTCTAATGATGCACTCTTTATTTAAATTATTTTATTTTGAACTATTCAGTAGTATTACAAAAGTAAAAATACGGCTTTCATAATTAAAATCCTTTCAATATTCTCTGAGAAATGTTTATTTAAATACATATTTGTAATTTTGCATTTTTGTTTGTAATTAAAAATAATAATAATTATAAATAACCAGTTTTCTGGCAAAAAAAAAAATAGTTAAATTTTCATAGTTCTAAAATTATATATAAAAACATAATTTTTCCAGTGATGATAAAAAAATTTTCCCCCCCCCAAATGCTTTGGCTGGATCCGCGCCTGTTTAGCACCCATAGAATAATTATTAATATATAAGTAAAAGGCTACAAATGAGAAGTCTAACTTCTCCAAATTGTACAATCTCGGTAACCAGTTCACATCGCTTACAGATTTTTGGCATAGACATACGACTTTTCAACACTTCTTGAGAAAAAGTGTAGCTTAGTAAATTTGTGAGAATATTAGAGTAAAGGTCTTCATATGGAGTATGGTGAAAACATAACTAATGACACCACATGAAGTTTTAATTTTCTAAAATATGTTGACTGTTTTAATAAAAAAAAAAAAAACAATCAGAATCATAAATAGTAAATTCCCATTAAACACAATTCGAAAAAAATAACGCCCTAAGACAAAATCTTTATATATTAATAAAATTATTTATCAACCAATAAAAAATCATAAAATTAAAATCTCAATAGAATATAAAAATCTAACGATACAATCAGAATTGGAAATATAATGCGTTGCTTTATAAAAACAAATACAACAACAGCGCAACAAAAATAAAGAAAATCATAAATAAATTCATTATTAAGTGAGCGTAACATAATAAATTTTATTTTAATAAATCCAATTAGTAACGGACAAATTATAGACAGAATATAGAAAAACAAAAAAACTAAAATAAATTTATTTATCTCTATAAAATATAGAAATAATGAAATAAACAAGAAATAATCAAGTATTAAGGAAGAAATAATGACAACTGTTAAAAATACATACAAAAATATGCAACAACACCAGACACATATTTGGCGGATTTTTATAACTAAAAAAAAAATAATAATAATTTGATCTAAGATTTTGTTGTATTCTGTTCGTTGACAGCAGATAAGACCAAATTTCCTGACTATGAGAGATCGGTTATTGGAAGTCTTTAATTTTTGAATTTCCAAAAAAAAAAAAAAAAACAATCCCAACAAAAAATTAACTAAAGTCAAGATTTAAACATCGTATTGTCATTGGAAAGAATTACTTAGTGCTAAAAAGGAGCTGCAGAAGTTCTTGTTTTAGTACCCTTAAGTAAATCTATTATAATTTTTTTTATTTTTTAATGAAAATATTTTTAAATTTGTGAAATTTTAGTTTTCTTAAAATTATTAACCTTCTTTCTCGCTAAAAGTACATTTATTTGCACTTTTTTTTGGTAGTAATTATTAATAAGTCCCAAAAAAAAGCACTTAGTTTTACCTTTTATTTGATGGTATTTTTTTTTTTTTTTGTTTATTAAGATCATAAGAATATAAAAATCGGATAAGAAATACATATGTACACGCAGAGAAAAAACATGGTTACAGCATGATCACCACAACTATTCAATGATTATATAGCCGTTTTCTCGTTGATTTAAATATACTGTGATCATCATAGCAACGTTTATGATTCTGTTTTATCATTTAATGATTACCCACAATCAAAATTTTAATATGGTTCACTGAATTATAATATGTTTTTAAATATGTTTATATGAAATCATATTTATGAATAAATACAATCATTTAGTCAATTGTACAATTATTTAGTTAATTCTATAATCATTAAGTTAATTTTGCAAATTTAGTCAATTCTACAACCATTTAGCTAATATTTTTGTTTGATTTTAAGTCATATTTTGTTTTGCACAACTGTTGAATGTTTGTATTTGAAAATGTTTATGTTTTTCTCAAATATAAAATATTTGTTTTGGACTATAATTTGATTTCACACAACTATTGTATTTTTATCGTTAATCATATTTATTTTCTACATAACTATTGAATACACATTTTTGTGTATAAGTTCAGTAGTTTGTTAGAAGGCAAACGGTATAGCTGTGTGTTTTTAGAAAAGTGTTCAATTTATTTGTGTTCTAAGTTTAAAAAATTGTGAAATAAAACCACAAAATAAAAAAATAAATGAAAAATATGTCCTGTTCTGAGATATGCAGGAATGGTTTTCCATATTGAAATGTATGAAAATGACGTTCCATTATTTGGTCATATAAACCACATATATTGCTCTAATGAATCTTACTATCTTTGCGGTCAAAGGCTTTTCAAACCATGGATTTAACTCACATTTTCAAGCCTTTCAGCAGGATTATGAGGATTTTTATTTGTTAATATCTATTCTATAGCCAATAAAATTTTATAATCAAATCTTATTGGCTATATTTGCATTACCAAAGTAAACATAAAACTGTTGATTTAAATTCTTATGTAAATATTATGAAATATAATATGTAAATAATATTTTAACAATCAATATGTAAATATATGTTAAAAATTAATATTTAGAGTATAAATATTATATAAAAAAAACTATTAATAACTTATAATTTTATGATTAAAAATTAATCAATTTTTATACCTGAAAAATTTTTGTTCAATATTCTCAATAAATAAATAAATAAAAATTTCAGATAAATGTGCTTTATTTTAAATATATTCAGTATTACAAAAAGGGGGTAAAAATGGGATTATATATATGATAAAAGGGGATTATATATATGATAAAATGGGATTATATACATGATAAAATGGAATTACTAAATGATTAAATTCGTTTATATATATGGTAAAATGGGATTATTAAATGATAAAAAAATTGGGAAATCGGAAGAAATATTATAAAAAAAGTTATAAATATGATTAAACCGAATCATTAAATGATGAGAAAATGATTAAATGGAATCAGAAAAATGATTACGTACAAATATACTTATTGTAACCTGGGATCATATATTACAATCATAGTATGTTGCTCTTAGTTTATGGTAACCCGAACCATATTTTTTCTTTGCGTGTACCCAGCAAAAAAGCGATCAAGTGCTTCAAAAGTAGAACAAAGTGCATATTTTAAACTTTTTTTGAGTTTTTAAAAATTACTTACAGAAAAGTGAGAATAAATGAATTAACGGGATTAAAAGATAATTATTTTTAAGAAAATTTAAATTTCACTAAAACTCAATTTTTGTTTAAAAAATTGTAAACAAAGTTTTAAGAGAAGTATTTCAAAAGAAATGAACAAAAAGTTTAAGAGAAGAACAGCCTACCAATGATTAAAAAAAATAACTTCTTAGCTCTTTTTCATAACTAATTCATTATATTTTCAGTGTCTTTTTTTTTTTTTTTGAATGTACTCAGCAACAAAAATAACATTAAGTGCTTCCAAAAAATCACACTTTCACCACTTCATAAGTAGAACTAAGTGCATATTTTGTACTCGTTTGGAACTTATTAATAATTACTTCGAAAAGAGTGAAAATAAATATACACAATTTCACAAATCTAAAAGTATTTTTTATCAAAACATTTTATTAACATAACTTTTGTCCTGATCCAAACTGAGATTGTCACTTCATTCCTTGGCATCTTGTCAATTATTGTGGCTAAGGCTCAGCGGGCTTGGGTGGGCATTCGATGCGGATGTTATGAAGGTTATTAGGCTCTGTAAAATAAAAAACCCGAAGATGACGGGTTTTTCTCATCTCCCACACTGAACTGGCGTAATGTCTTACCGCGGTGACGGCACATGGCATAAAATCTATCGACGTCACCCCTAGATCACTATTTCTATCTTTCCTAATTCACCTAACCAAATACCTACCTTTGTTATCTATCCTTGCTCCATATTACAAGAAATCAAGTTTCTTCATTCAAATATTACTTATATTCTTAAAGGAATTATCTATTAAACCATTAATTAGACAATATTCTTAATTTTAAAGGGCTATAAAATAGTAGACTGTTTTCAAATATATACTGTCGCAGTAAATTTCTCCTGTTCAATTAAATCCCGCTCATTTCGGGAGTCTAAAAATAGGGTATTAAAATACTTAGGTAAGGTTATTATTATTATTATTATTATTATTATTTTCAGTTAAAGGGGACACGTAGGATAGAATTATATCCTAATACAAAGTGTAAAATTAAACGCTATTATGTATATAAATAATGAAAATGGAATATATAATATATATGGAAATGGATATGAGTAAATGTAGTTGTATACCTAATGAATATTACATCCTACTATAAGTTAATATCTTTGTAATTAGATCAAATATCCTTAATGTAAATTATAAAACAGTTAGTATTTTGGTACTTATCCTTGCTCCCTTTATTATTTGATGTTCACTATTGAAATGGAATTGACCGTTGTTGTAGCTATGTTGTAGTTTGTTGTCTTAGCAAGTTATTTTTGGAATATCTGGTTGTTTTAAGGTGGAAAAGCTGGCGATTACTTAATTGTTGTGTCGTTTTATCAGGTTATTTTTGGAATATCTGTTTGTTTTAAGGTTTAAAAGCTGGTGATGTCTTAATTGTTGTCTGTTCGATGAGGAACGCTTCTTGTGGTAGCATTTAGTTGCTGCTACTTGAGACAAGACTATATTAGCATATAGTCGGCGTAGCGCCACCGGAGGCTACCACTTGTACAATTTTCTTTAAGAAAATAGAATAGACACTCCAAGAAGGTGGTACGATATGATGGTCTGGTGTTATTAGTACGTTGACCGTAATCATTTTTTAAAAAATGGCAAAATCTATTTTTATTCGACCGATCGCCCTCGTATCTCGACAGAAAAACAAAGAACCGGAAAAGCCATCTTCGGTAATCTCCTGTCAAATAATCCAGTGCAGCCAAGTTAACATATAAAAATGCAACTCTTAACCGCACAGTTGTGTTTATCCTGAAGCAATACCTCGAGTCTACATTTGACAGTGTTATTGCATCGTTAAAACAAAATTGACAACTAACATAAAATGAAAATATTTTTTATGCAAAACGACTCGTTACACTTTAAGAGAAGAACTTTAAAGTCACTGAACAAAAATCATAAAAGAAGAACAACCCACTGATGATAATCATGGATTAAAAACATAACTTATGCAGCTCTTTTCTAGCACTAATTAAGAACTTCCTTTAAATAACAACACAGTGTTAAAATCATTACTCTTTAAGCCATTTCAAGCTCTATTTTTGCTAGGTATATGTATATAGGAAATTTTACTCATATAATATGATTATTTTTGGAAAAAACTAATTTGAATGCTCTTAAATAAAGTCCTAGATGTAAAAAATAATCTTAAATATGAATATGAGAAAATAGAAAATGTAATGAATTAAACTAAAATTCAAACAATATTATTTTTATTTTATGGATTTTATGGATTGTTGGCTTTTAAATGATAAGATTTTAAAACGAATTAAAACTGTGACTTAAACGTATGCATGGAAATGTATCTCTATATACAAATGAACAACTAAATGAGGGGCAATATCGCTGGTTGGTCGGTCGTTGATTTCAAGCAGACATACTACGTATGTAGTTAGTGGGTTGGTTGGTTTATTGGTTGATTTCTTGTTTATTTATTTGTAAGTCTGTCCGTCCGTCCGTCTGTCTGTCTGTTCGTTTTGTCAACCATATTCTCATATTCAGTTAGACATGAAGGAAAAATATTATTTTTTTAATGGGCATGAATACCAGGCGATTGTTTTTTTATTATTTATTTATTTTGTATTATTTTTCGAGTAGTGTTCCAATAAAATTACACTCCAGAGACTTGTCACACATAGAGTAGTGATTGCCTTTTCATATTCCTACATCTGTGTGTATTGATAAATGTCATATGTCTGAAAACCAACAAAATAAAATAAAAAAAAAGAAATGTTGTTGTGTTATGTGATTTGTTTTGTTTTATTTATTTTTATTTTTTATTGATTTGATCCATGAAGGGATCATATTTATGAAATAAATTAACAGGAACAAGAGATTATTTTAATCAACGACAAATGAGATAATTGGAATGACAATTTATGACGATGAAACAAAGAACTACAAGTACATCTGAATGATGATGGAGTGACATTACATGATGACCCCAACAAGTCTCTAGAGGAATTTATTGTTGTAAAATGTTTGCGATTCTGTTTAAATCATAACATTTTTTTGAGAAACAAAAGTACACTTGAGAAATAAATTAATTTTAAGTTACTTTTGTCAAGTCGGAAGTTTTTGAAGATTTTCTTCTATAGTTGTTTGTACAAATGAGAAATTTATTTTTCTTATAGTTCAATAAACAAATCAGCTAATATTTTTAAATACTAATAAAAGGATGATATTTTTATCATGAGTTAATTTAACTAATAATTTTAATTTTAAAAAGTTTTTTTAAAGCATTATTTTTAAATAAAATGAAATTATTTAGTAAATAAACTTGCATAATTTTTTTTTTTTTTAGTGTTGATAATACATATCCCAGTAAAATGTTCAAATGAAGCTGTTGTAATCTTGAAAATTAAATTTTATGTCTTGAATAATTTCCTGAAAATGTATAATATGATACTTTAAAATATCGCCAAACCTTTCTTTAAAATCGGTTCATAACTAACAAGATATCGCATATCGTCTTTTTTCTTGTGTATTTCGACATCTTGAAGACTCTGCCAAACGAAAATAATCGCCAAAACGAGAAAAAATTTCAAACAATTTTATATAATTCTATGCTAAATTATAAAATTTCGTATAAGTGCATTATTGCTTAAAAACGACTTAGTTTTCCGGACATATTTTTCGCCGACGCACATTAGGGTAAAAGGGGTCAAAAATGGAGATTAAATCAGGGAAAGGTGATATCAATATTTAAATGAACAGAATTTTTAGATTTTTTTTGGCAAAATGGTAATGTCCGCCCGTCCGCCTATACATTAGAGTTAAATGGGTCAAAAATTATGCATAATTCAGGGAAAGCTGATATCAACACTTTAATGATCACGTTTAATTTTTCTATTCATTAGTAAGTACAAAAATGCACTTTTAGAATTATAAAATGTTTTTTGGCAGAATAGTAATGTCTGTCCGTCTATACAATTGGGTTAAATGGGTCGAAAATGGCGCTTAATTTAGGAAAATTCGATATCCGAATTTTGATAATCACATTATATTTTTCTATTTATTAGTTAGTAAAAAAATGCATTTTTAGAATTATAAAATAATTTTTGGCAGGATGACAATGTCCGTTCGTCTATACATTTGGGTTGAATGGGTCGAAAATGGCGCTTAAATCAGGGAAAATTGATATCAATACTTTAATATTTATGTAGATTTAGTTTTTTTATTAGTCAAGAATTAAAAAATAATATATTTTTGGAATTCTTAGGCTTTCTTTAGAGAATTCTAACGTCCGTCCTTCCGTCCGTCTGTTTGTTAATTTTTGCAAACTTGCCAATTCAAAATCGTTTATTTTTCTACTCAATAAAGATATCGACTTCGAATTTTCTTTATTCGATAGATAATTTTATCCTTTAATAAATTGCAAAAAATATGATAAAATCAGTTGAAAATGTTGGGATATGGAAAATAATTGACCAACATATATCAAAGTTTAGATTGTTGATATTTCAAATGAAAATATCTCGAAGAATATAAATCTGCCCCACTGTTTAATGTTTGATAAAGCAAAGAAAATGTCTGACCTTAAGGTGTTTTTTGCATGAAATCTACTGCTACGTATGCGCACGTTCCTTTTTCTCATAGTATTAAAGTAGACAATGTGCTATTTTTTTTAGAAAATGTTCAGAACAAACATCCTGTAACAATTTAAACTTTATTCCATGAAAATTGAAAATTAGTGTATTTTAGGAAAATTTTCAAAAAAAAAAAAAAATAAATATATTAGGACAAAATGTAATTTAAAAATACTTGAATAAAAGTAAATTTAAATACATTTAAAGTAAAAATTTAAAATTCCATTTTAAATTTTTACTTTAAATGTCTTTTTACTTAAAATAAATAAATACACTGAAAGTTAAAGAAAATTTAATTTTTTACTCTTTTTCATAAATGTAAAAAATTTTAACTTTGACAGCTCCTTATAAGAAAACAACTCAACCTAGCTTGAAGATTTTAATTGATGTTGATACATAATTTTGTATATTTTTATTCTGTACCCAACTTTATTACAAACATTTAAATTTAAAAGTTCCACTAATCGCCACTTTTGATACAATTTACCCCAACATGCGACGATTAAATCATTAAAGTAACTGGATGGAAGGACTTTAAGATATCAAAAGAGATGCAGATAGCTCTAATGTGGATCCGTGCAAAGCATCTAGAGCAACGGTTCTCAAATGGGGGTCCGCGACCCACAAGGGGTCCGTAAGGACATTCGTGGGGGGTCGCGAAGAGTTCTTGAAAAATATTCTTAAACAGGCAATTTTTTTAATATAAATATTACTTAGAAGTTCAAATGAAAATTCCAATAAAAGCATGAAACTATTTAAAAATGGAAAGTTTTTTTTAATCAAAATGGGTATCAAAAAATTTGTAATTTTATGCTGGTTGTGGAAAAACTATTTTACAATTTTATTCCGTGGGATTTTGTTTTGCTAGAAGACTTTTTAAGGCATTTTAATGAACAATTTTTTTGAAAAATTTAGAAAATCATACCTTATCAAAAGTACTTATTACTACAATGCAAATTTTTAATATTTTAGCCTAAAGAGATTTTTTCTTATAAAATTCTTATAAATTTTTTAAGAAAAACATCGAATTTTCTTTTTTTTGTATGATGCAAAAATTGTTTAAAATATATATATTACGAATTTTTTGATATCTATTTGAAGACACAACTCAATATTATTTTTTGACGAAATGTTCCAGACCCGTGACTTTCAATCGCTGGTAGGGAACTGAAGATCAATTTTAATTTTTTTTTAATATATTTCCCATTTTAAGCAATTAATTAAAAAGATAAATATGTAGTTCACTTAAATTTGATGAAACTATAGTTTTTTTTCACATGAAATTCTACTTCTTCTACTTTCATAAAAATATATTATGCCAAGAACTTTTTATAAAATCATTTCAGTACACAAAACTTGTATTTCATCGATAAGTTTCCGGATATATAAAGAAAATTTGCTTAAGCAACTTTATAATTTAAAATCAGAAAGTCCAAAAAGAGTTGAAATTCGTTGAATTTAATTATGAATCAACAGATATAAAAGCATTTTAAATAGTTGAAATATAGCAAAGTTTATCCGTTTGTTGGCTCCGAAGCCCTAAAAATATTCAAAATTTTTTCTTCAATATACATTTTTATGTAAAAATATCGTTTTTCTTTTTTCTTTTGTGGACGCAGAGAATAATATTAAATTTATACGAAAAAATCTCTTAATATTCTAAGAAAACAATGCCGAAATTATTAATATTATTTTTTAAAATTATTTTGTCTTTACATTTTTTCTGATTTTTAAATTAGTCAAAGTTGTAGTGGGTCGCGCTTCCATTGCAATGTCAAAAGGGGGTCGCGAAGCGAGGTCTTGTGAGAACCCCTGATCTAGAGTACTCAATAATTAATTAAAACGAGTGGAGACTGGGTTGAAAAATTGGCGTATAAAAGTAAATGAACATTTGCGCTCAGGATGGGCTTTTGTCCTCCTGTCAGGCTTCCCACAGTCTGACCATGTGACACACCTTGGTATACATCAGACAGACGTCTTATTTAGCGTTGACACATAGAGGCAAGAGGCTACATATGAGAATCAAAGCTTCGAATGTGCACTGGCTAATCAACTATCAATCAAAAGATAACTGTAATGTCATCCTGTATAAAAGCATCTTAAAACCAATTTGAACATATGAAATTCAATTATGAGGAACATCGAGTAATACCAATATGGATCTTATATAGTACTCCTGTCAAGGTTCAAAAATTCTTAGAACCATGACAGGAGTACCATGTCAAGGCTACTTACCAGAACGCAAAAACCATCATTGCTTCGTAGAACCGGTCTACAAATTTATTATTTGATTTTTTTTATGAATACTGATGATTTTAGTTATAAAATTAAAACACTTATTGTTAAGCCTACATATTATAGGCAGATCCAATAAATAAAGAAACATAAAAAATATATATACAGTGTTGGAAAAATAATAGGGACACTCTAATTTTTCAATATATTCATACTTTTTTATTTATTATTCCATGAATATTAAAAAGTATATACATAAAATTAAATAACAAATATTTTAACTTATAAAGCAAAAATATGGAACTAGTTCTGCCAAAAAATATATTTTTTTAAAAAAGGCCTGGACACTTAATGTTTTGGAAAAAATATTTATTTTTTTTTTTAAAACATTACCATAATTTCCGAATACTTTTTCAATACTTGGTTGAAGATCCTTTCATTTTTATAACCTCCTGACAACGGCGATTCATAGATCCCAAGAGATTTGCCCATACCTCGGTCGGAATTGAGTACCAGGTTTCTTGAATTTTTTCCCACAACTCTTGTTTATTTTTGGATTTAAAGCTATCAATTTTATTTTTGAGGACTCCCCAGAGGTGCTTAATGGAGTTTAAGTCCGGTGATTGGCACCTCATTCTGCTGAAACCACGTTTTGACGCTTCTAGCGTAATGCTTGGGATCACTATCCTGCATGAATTCCCATTTGAGTGGCATTTCATCCCCAGCAAATGGAAGCATTTTATTCTGGAGAATGTCTATATAGTCAGCAAACTATTGGACCAACTCCAGATGCCGAAAAACATCTCCATAGCATTATAGAACCACCATCGTGTTTTTTGACGGTTTTTTTTTTTTTTTTTTTTGGTATATTTTGGATCAAAATCAGCATTTGCAGGACGACGTACAAATGATTTTCCATCAGATCCAAATAAATTGACTTTTTTTTCGTCTGACCATAGTACGTTGTTCCAGTTTTTATGGCACAGGTGTCACCTGTCAAATTCCAACCTTTTTTGTATGTTTTTCTTGCTCAACAGTGGTACTTTTCTCGGACTGCGTCCCATTAAACCGACTTCCTGCAGCCTATTTCTTATTGTTCGACTTATCACTGAAGCTCACAATTCATTTTTAAGGCTACTTGATGACATAAAGGGGTTATTTTTGGAAACTCGAACTAAACGTTGGTCAAAACGCGCTGACGTTTTACGCTTTCTACCTCTAGTTTCATGACTTTTTTTTCGAATGAATGGCATTGAATACTTTAGTTTTGGAACACTTCATTATCTGTGCAATTTTTCTAATTGATAACCCGTCCGAATTTAATTTAAGAATAACATTTTTTTCAGATTCAGTACAATGAACACCACGACCCATTTTCAAATTTATTTACCGAAGACATAAATCATAAACACGAAACCAATATGACTAAATTAATCACATAAACTTTGCTTTACGGATTTTTAATATGTTTATGTTAAAAATAATAATTTTTATTGACTAATGGTAATTTTTTGTAGTGCGTCCCTATTATTTTTTCCAATTGAAATTACAACTTCACTGATTTTTTTTTTTTTTTGCAAATAAATATAAAATAAAAGCGCAAAAGAAATTCCGTTATTTTAGGAACAGTTAAATAGCGGGACCCCCCACAAAAAAAATTTAATATAAAGAAACTGCTTGCGTCTGTTTGCGAAAGTAAGGGTCGTCCCTATTATTTTTTCCAACACTGTATCTTCTGAGATATGATATTTAAGGAAGGTTTTTAAAGAACTTACGAAAATTTACCATTATGCTGAACTTTTTTCGGCACCTCTGTAATCTACATCAGGAATGTGTCATCGTAATTCCCCCATCAGTCAAATCTCTATACAAAGCGATTTATTACGCTAAATAACAATAAATGTCAACATTTGCTAACGCTAAATAAAAGCAGTCTTAGAGCACTAAGGGGATTGTGTAACGGACATTATGGCTTGAGATATCATTTGAAAATATGGGTACCAATTAATGTTGCCAGAATTATTTGGTAGTTTAACTTGACATTTCGAAAAATTCAACTTGATTTTAAACAAATCAAGTTGAATACATACCTTGGTATTCACTTAGATAGGCGACTTACTTGGCGTCGTCATATAGAAGCCAAGAGACTTCATATGAAGTTAAAAGCTTCTAGTCTTCACTGGTTAATTAACAGTCATTCAAAACTAAGCATGTGACAATAAAGTCATCCTGTATAAAACCGTTTTAAAGCCAATTTGGACATACGGCATCCAACTATGGGGAACAGCCAGTAATACGAGCGAGAGGGCCTAATCAAAAATTCTTAGAACCGTGACGGGTGCGCCATGGTACATAAGAAATGAGAATATCTATAGGGACTTAGAGGTACCATTTGTAAGAGACGAGTTTAGGAAGCTCAGAGAAAAATACATTCTTAAACTAGAGACTCACTCCAACCCACTAGCAAGATCTCTTGCTGAAGTTCAGTCAGCTACAAGGCTTCGCAGAGCCGACATTCCACCCGTTAATAGTAGGACCATGGAATAACCAATGATCTCGATAGAGACTGAGTAGTGTTTAATATTTAGTTTTTTAGATTTTAATACATATTGTGAGGTCTAAAATAAGACAGATTTAATATACAAATAAAATAAAGTTTTAAAATAATTTCTTGATTTATTTTCAGTGATGGGCAAAAAAGCATAGAATCTGTAACTGAGAAAACCATACTTTTTATATTTGACTAAATTTATTATATTTTTTAAGAAATTTAAATTGTAGAATATTTTAAAGTAGTATAGAATATTTTTAGCTTGACAAATTGTAGTTTAACTTGTAACTTGACAAGACCTAAAATATCTTGTCAATCAAGCTCGTTCAAGCCCGTCTGGCAACCCTAGAACCAATCAATTTAGATTTTGTGAAATGTACGATGAGACTTCAGAACATATTCATCATTTTTGAAAAGTAATATTTTTAAAAATTAATCACTAAGAAAAATTGTGTCTTCTTTGTGGAAGAATAATTAGTTGAACATCATCTAAATAACACACTGGATGTAACAGTTTTTAAATATTATATTTTCTTATTTATAGAAAATTTCAAAAAACCAATATTTTACTGGGTAACAAAATCAAAAAAATATTAGTAATGGTATTATTATTCGTTTTTAAGAAAGAATTATTCATTTGCATTTACTTTTTCATTCGTTTTCGTTTGTTCCTCTTTTTCGTCTTATTTTATTTTTGATATGTGGGAATTATAGATACGTTCGTTATTCATAACCGAAATGTGCATCCGTTGTTAAAATACCAAATTTATTGACCATCACTCACTGCAATTCTATGGCATGAATGTGACTGTGAATGTAAATGTAGATGCTTGAACAGAGCCAACAGCCAACCAAACGACCAACGAACCAACTGCCATCCATTCCTTTAGATGTCCATTTGTGTAACGGCCATAAATGACAGACGATAAGCCATTTCGTTTTGCTCACTACACTAATATTGCCACATATTTTTTGGAGCAGAACATCATCGAAGAGTTCAGCAACGATTTTTTTATTGCATTTGGCATATTAGGTAGGCGTCGTTTGTTTTTAAATGATAAAAAATGTAATTTGAAAAGATTGCTATGCAATTTGATATTCCAGTGTCAATTTTTGAAACCAAAATGAGACTGAGATTGGATTCTCTTGAATACATTTGGAGCATCGATAGACGAAACCTAAACAAGTTTTTTAGGTTTCGTTGAAATATTGCAATTTTTGAAATTTTGACATTGAAAATTATTTTATCGTAATTGAATTGAAAAAAAAATATATTAATTAGAAAATTATGGAGATTTTCAACATATTTTTTAAAAAATGTTAGAGTTTTGTATACATTACATAACAAGCGCGAATCTATATACCCACCATCAACCACGCCCATTTTATGTTTCCGAGTTTATATCGACCCCCGAACTATACGTACAAAATTTCGTTGTCGTACATGCTTTTGTTTAAGAGATATCAGCAGAAAAGTATGAAATGAAGCTACAACGGACAACCTGTGTTTCCAGTATTTTGCCCAAAATTTTTTTTTTTAACCGATTTTGCCCATTTTCAATACCAAACAAACCTTATATAAGATAAATATTTGAGCCAAATTTCGTCCCCCTACGTTGTCCCGTTCGAGCCCTATCCTGCTTTCAACAGTCGGACAGACGGACGGACATAGCTAGATCGACTCAGAATCGAACCAGGATCTAGAAAATATATACTTTATAGGGTCTTAAATGATTATTTATATATTCTGCCCTTTTTTAAGGCCTCACAATATGTATTTAAATCTAAAAACTAAATACTACTTTATCTCCAAGGAGAGCATGGGTAAGTGAATAATTTGTCCTCTTAATAACGGGATGGAAAATCTGCTCTACAAAGCTTTGAATTTGGTTGAACTCCAGTAAGAAGTCTTGCAAGTGGGTTAGGGTGAGTCTGCAGTTTTATAATATATTTTTTACTAAGATTTTTAAACTCGTCCTTTACCAATGGAACCTCTAAATCTCTATGGATATTCTCTTGTCTTATATACCATGGTGTACCCGTCAGAATTTTTGATTGGGCCCTCTGTATAATGTCGATACTAGTATTACTGGCTGTACCCCAAAATTGGATGCCAGGATACAGGATACAGGATGAATTTTTTGTCAAGGCTTAGTTATGATTGGCAGTTTATTAACCAGTGAATGCAAGAAGCTTTGAATTTCTACTGGTTGAACTCTAGAAAATATTACGACGCCAAATTAGTCGCCTATTTAAATGAATACCAAGGTATGTAACATGATGTGACAGGGGTATACTTATATCGTTAAGTGTAAATGGAGGACAGTTCCCTCTTCTAAAGATGAATGTATCGTCGTTACTTTTCAATTCATTTACTCGTATGCGCTAGTTTTTCAACTAAGTCTCCACATGTCGGAGGTAAATATCAAGTAGGCTAGATGCTATGTGCTTGTTTTCGTGAGAACTGAGTATTGCCGTATCGTCAGCAAACGTAGAAACAGCTAAGTCACTACATACTGGCAAGGTGTAAATTAAATACAAGGTAAGTCCCAGAACACTTCCCTATGGAACACCTGCTTCTATTTCAAATTCTTTCGTTACAAATTCGATATACTTTAGTGGTGTATGGTGGTTGTAAGTATATATTTAATTTTATATATTAGACCCTTGTGCCAAACTTGGTTTAAAACTTGCGCGATATTGAAAAAGATACCTTAACAATACTTCCTTAATTCAAAACATTTCCTTATCTCTCTAGTTAGACGATTTACTTTTTCTATGGTTCCATGTTTTTAACGGAAACCAAACTGGTGAACTGGGAGGTTACTTTTATCGCTCAAGAATGATATAATTTTCTTTTGAAATACTTTCCCGAACAGCTTTGGCAAATAAAGTAGCAGGCTATTAGGTCTATAAGAAGATGGTATAGTAGAATCTTTTCCTGGCTTTGGTAACAATTTAATCTGAGAAGTTTTCCACATTTTTGGAAAAACTACTAGTTTTAAGATCGCATTGAAAATTATTGACAGCACTATTATTGTGATTTTCTAACATTTATATTTTCTATGATAACTGTCTTCTGGGCTAACAACAATTATATCATAATTTGATGTAGTGTCAGGTGCCTTTTTTAATACAAAATTATTTGTTTGGGGATTCGGTTGAAAGATTGAGCTTAAATAGCATGCAAATAAATTGGCCTCTGCCGGTGGCTTAATATCTTTCGTTGCTTTCTCTTCTAGCTTTTCGTATTTTTTTTAATTTCTGTGTACAGCCTCAGCCATGTTGCCATAATTGGAAATATGCTTTATCTTTTTTAAATATTGGACTTTTTGTATGATACATGGCTGAATTAATTAACTACGTAAAATCGTTGACGCATTTCTTTATATCTTCCACACATTGATGTATTTTATACATTTCAACCAATTTGTCCTATAGAAAGTATTTGTAGGATAGTTTGGTATGTTAGTCCTTTCATAATATATCACTATTATAGGAGAATGGTCAAAAGTCAAGTCATATAAAATTTCCGTAGTTATTGTATTTCAGTTTATATTTTTAGATATGGCAAAATCTATTATTCTAGGATCAGGCGGCCAGTACGTTGGATGTCCAGGGGATACGAAATCCATGCCATTTTTGCGATCAACTAGTACCTTATAAACAGTAAGTGTGTTTGGCATTATAGTCGCCATATGCCAGGAAACTCTATGGATATCTAGTGTGTTAAAGAATTCTTCTAATTTTTCCTTAGCCATTGAAAATCGTGGTGGGCAATATACCGAGCTTAAGGCTGAACCACCTGAGATACATACAAGGTGAATAGATATTGACCGCAATTAATCTTTTGAGAATTCATCGAGGGCATAAAGTCGTATTTGTTTTCTAATTAGTATACCAGTACCACCATGTGCTTTTGCACCCGGATGATTAGTAGAATGGAATGAATAACCTGAAATAAAAAATTGTATCTATTAGTGAGATGAGTCTCGGAGACTAACATCACATCAATATTTTGCTCTTTCAAGAAGTTTGAAATTTCCAATTTATGTTGGTTTAAACCATTTGCATTCCAGAAACATACTCTCAAATAACTCATTTTATCGTTGAGAGGATTTTAATCATTTTCTGTATGGACGACATAAAGTTTGTCATATTTTGATTTAAAGAGGTAACTGTCTGCGTTAGAGATTAAGCAGTTTTGGGGGACATTAGGTTATTTGAAACTCGTACTTAAAACGTTAGCATAGGAGATATTTCCAGGATTGACAATACTCGATTAATCTTAACAAATTCGAGACTAATTTCAACATTGTTTATAATGCAATTTTGTTTCCAAATAAAATTATAGACTAGACTATCATATACAAATTAATAAAAATCGGAGTGCTTTAAATAGTAAATCTTTATTTAAAATAAACAGCCCTAATACTTATTTGCAAGGCGTATCATGTTCTATGTTGGCAAATTACTGAGAGGGAGTTTGAGGAGATATTATTTCGAACCCTTGTTCCGATATGTGTATGTGAATTTCGATATAATGGTGCAATATTATTAATACGTTCGCTCGTTATCAAATGGATTCCTCATGCAAAATGGACATGTTACCATGAAATATTTTAAATATTGTATGAACATTTGTTTCATTTCATTTTTGTACATATTTTTTTTTTTTTTGCGCTGCCTTTGATCGACACATGTGTTTGGCTCCAAAAATGCTGTTGCAACACAAGTATGTTTATGTACATTCCCAGTCGGAAATAGAAGGGCTAAAGATACATTCTAAAATGCCTTATTTAGGATCTACAAGGGCTGCCACTCGCATTGCAACACTATTTCTTTTTTACACGGCATGTCATTGGAGGCAAGGCCTATTTCCCCTTTTCTCCCTTCCAAAAAGAAGCGAAAAGGCAAGGACTCTTAAATAAATAAATATGCTCTCTTATATTTTCAATGCTTTATTGACACTTAAAACAAGACTAAATGAGTTTGAGCTTTGTAAGTCTCGTAGTTACAATTTTTTCAGTTTGTAATGAGAAAGTTAGTAGGTGAGTGACACCTTCTATTTCGCATCTAATGAAATGGAAACAAGAATTAGTACCGAATTTCTTTTTAAATGAATTCGAGGCATTCTTTAAGGAATTTTTACAGAAGGCAAAAAGGAATGTGTTTAAAGTTTGTTCGGAGGCATTCAGAAAGGCCGGTTGAGAGGAATCACTAACATATTTTCCTGCTGGGTTTCTTTTTAAAAAAAGTGAGTGACTGTGTGTGTGTGTAAGTAGGTATGCGAGTGCAATATACAAAATATGTATTCAACCAGGTCCACAACCAATTTCCAATCTGGTTTGCAATTTTTTAAATGTAACCAATAAAATTGTAATGTTCAAAAGACACATGAATTATGATTTTAGATTTACACAAACACATTCATATGAACATGTACGCACACAGATACTTACCCAGCAAACACTCATATACTTTTTAAAATACAAAACTTTATAGATGTAATTCAAATACTTATGTAAATGTTAAGGATAATCTTATTTTCCTATATCTTTTAAAAATATAATTTTAAATTAATTAAATATTATTATAAACACTATTATTTGACATTATTATTACTGTCAAAAATTCTATAGAGAATTTTTTGTAGCTAACAATTGTACTTGTGCTTGCTGGGTATAAGTATTTCATGTATGTGAATATAATACAAATACAATATAAAGTTTAGTCAGTATAGTTCGCTCCTCTTAAAGCCTACAAATTAGTAATTCAGTTTAGAAAAATTCCTAAAGTTGGTCTTATAATGAACATCAAGGGTACGTATTTTTGGTAAAAAACTTCTCTGAGACACATTACATGATGGTAAAATGTAATATGATGACCAGGGCAACCAATTTTGTTGTTCTTAAAATGAACCAAATCTTTAGTTACTTATCCTTTAAAGACAACTTTAAAAAAAATTAGCATTGATTTTTTACAGGATTTTTTTTGGTCCCAACATCATATTTTGGGCTTAGTAGCATATTTTGTAATTTTTTCATCGAAAATTTAGAAAAATAAACTCTCGGCTTTAAATATATTTCCTATCATTGTTACTGTAGGGTATAAATATTAATATATGTATATTTTCATTTTATTTTTCTTTGTTTGATGTCGATGATGCACCATCAAAAAATGAGATTGTTGCATATTTTAATGGGTTTTTACAAAATTTTATGAGTGGTCATTATCAAGGGAATAGTTGCAATCAAATGTGCTCTAAATACTTAAGAATAATATTAATAATATTTAACTTATTCAAAATAAATAAAAATGATTTTGAAATTGTTCCGTCAGTCATCATAGCACTTGGGTATTTTATTCAACTGGGAAGAAAGGAAAATGAGACTTAATTCAAGTAACTAGAAAATAATCAAAGGCAATGATTCCCTATAAATATGTGATGAATGTTGAAAAAGTTTATATACATATATAAATGCTTCACGTGAAAAGAAACACTTTAAATTTTATTTAAGCTTTGAATGCACGAAAATGACACTTATTTGCGTTTAGACGCACCTCTTACTCGAGATTGAAAATATTGCGATTTGAAAAATCTTACCGTGAGTGAGTTAGTATTTTATCTGCGAGTTAGTAACTCACAAATTAGTGAAGGTAATTGCAAATAATGTATACGACGTTGCACCTTTCTCTTACGTTCATATCATTTTCTATGACCATAGTTGTATTTTTCCCATCTGGCACAACAACAAGAAAAATATATTTCTTTATGCAATTTGCAAATTATTTAATTACACTGGTCAACAAAAAAATCCTCCCCCATAGACGAATAGTTGAACTTGATGCATTTTGATGTGATAAACACGAATCTGCTTTCAGTTTTTTTCCATCAGGTCTGGATTTTTTTTATGGGCGTGTCTAATATTTCGCCCATAGGCCTTACTACTCAAGAACGGTGTGTACGTTTGTCATAAGTGATACACCAAAAGATACGTTCTAAAAATATCTTCAAATCACCTAATCTTAATTTTTTTGTGTGCTCAATAGTTTCGAAGGTTTTTTAAAATAAGTGTCCAACAAAAACTTTTTCACGCAAAATTTTTGTTTTTTTTTGTTACTAAAATTTCTCTTAATAAATGAAAACATCAAAAATGTTTCAGTTTATCGTCTTTATTTTAAAGCTGGTTATGCTGCAAATAAAACAAGGTATGTATCCTCAAAATTGATGCACAAATCATGATTTTATTCACAGTTAAGTAAAAATACCCATGTTACATACAATTGAGTAGAAATACAGTGCACAGTGGTCCCAAAACGGAATTTTTTGGAAATAATTCTGTAACATTAGAACTGCTGGATGTATTTGAATGAAATTTCACACGGGCAATCCTGAGGTGTATGGCAATTGATTTGGAGGAGGACTGATTCGTAGCGGGTCTGGGAGACGAGGAGTGGACCTCCAAAATTGGTCACCTCGGGTATGAAAATTTTTTAAAAAATCGCCAAAGTTTCATGATTTGATTGAAAAAAAATTTTGCCCTTATAATTCTCCACAAAAAATACGCTTACATGTGTGGGTTATCTCTTTTACTTTTAGAAATATTTGGACCAAAGTAATATTTTGACATTTTTGGACATGTCTTTTTTTAGTTTTTTTAACTTGGCGGGCGCAATTTGTGTCCTAAAATTTTTCTAAAATATTCTCTGGATTCTGTACAAAATTCTAAACAATTTATGTGCAAGGATCATATACCTATGTAGTTTAGATAACAAGTTATATTATTTTGAATTAGAAAATTTGAAAAAAATTTTGATTTTTTGTGATTTTTTTCAAAAAGGTGGTAACATTTTTTCACTTTAAAATCCATTATTTTCCTCTGGACTATACATTTTTTTCATGTTTCTAGAAGAATGCTTAATACAAATGCATGTAAAACAAATCCAAGGGCAGTTGGGGTAACAGTCTCCCCGATAGCCCTATCAGAATTTCGTTAATTTTAATTTTTGTGTTTTTAGTTTTTTGTGGAGCACAAAAATGTACACAATTTGCGCCCGCCAAGTTAAAAAAACTAAAAAAAGACATGTCCAAAAATGTATTTTTTGTAGAGAATTATAAGGGCTATCTGTGTTCAAAATTTTTTTTTTTCAATCAAATCATAAATGAAATTTTGGCAGTTTTTTAAAAATTTGCATACCCGAGGTGACCAACTTCGGAGGTCCATCCATCGTCCCCCAGATCCGCTACGAATCTGTCCTCCTCCAAATCAATTGCCATACACCTCAGGATTGCCCGTGTGAAATTTCATTCAAATACATCCAGCAGTTTTGGGACCACTGTGCAGTGGTGAGCAAAAAAAAAATTATACATTTTTTCTTGAAACAGAAATAGGTGGACTAGGTGGATTTTGACGAGTTAAATAAGAATATGCATTTACTTTTTTTCTATCACGTACTGATTTTTTTTTTTTTTTTATGTGCATGACTAATATCATCACCTTATTCAGCGGTCACACTATGAAATTCGACAATGGTTTGAAAAATTTAGACTATAACTTAAGAACCGTTTACACGATTTTGGTAAATGATACACTAAAAGATGTATATGAAAATTGTCTACAAGGTTTATCAACAATATTTCTTATTCGTTCAAGAATTTTACAGTTATGGATCAAAATTTTTACTATTTTTCAAAAATTATTTCTCTACTAATTACCGAAAAGCTACGGAAATATTAACTGGACAAAATATTATGTAAATTCAGCTGAAAAGCAATTTAAGTCACTATATATTGGAGTTTAATTTATCTTAATAGGACAAACCGTTCTCGAGTTATACAAGTGTGACTGCCTAAAGGCGGGGTCATAGTAGTCATGTCCATAAAAAAAAATCAATACGAGATAGAAAAAAAGTAAAAACTGATTCTTATTTAGCACGTTAAATTCCATCTAATCCACCTATTTTTTATTATTTAAACGAAAAAAAAAAAAATTGTTTGCTCACTAGTGTATTTCTACTTAACTCTTAGTATGCATGGGTATCCTAACAACTGAGAATGCAATCAAGATTTGTGCATCAATTTTTATGATACGTGGCTTTATTTACTCGTAGTTTTGCCAGCTTCGAGATAAAGATGATAAAATGAAACATTTTTGATGCTTTCACTTTTAAAAAGAAGTTTTAGTAAAAAAAAGAAATCTTGAATTTAGCATGAAAAAATTTTTTTCGGACACTTATTTCGAAATATCTCCAAAACTATTGAGCGGATAAAAATTTGTTAGAATGACTTAAAGCCAATTTTATTCCACATATTTTGGTGTATTATTTATATAAATCATGCATACCGTTCTCGAGTTATAGTGAAATATACTCGAGTAATAAGCTTATTTAGGGCGCGATATTAGACACGCCCATAAAAAAAAAAAATCTCAACCTGATGGGAGAAAACTGAAGGCAGATTCGAGTTTAGCATGCGGAATTCCATCTAGTCCAAAATTTTTTTGTCTTCTAGTGTTATTTGCAAATTATTTTTATTTGCGATAATCGTGCGTATAAACGAAATATATGCTGTTTATATAACCATTTTTGAAGTTTAGGCAAATTAAGTATTTTTTTTTATAAATTTAAACCAAATTAATAATTAAGATTCTATTGAAGTAAAGGATTATGAAATTCTTATCACCAGTGTTGCCAGGATTTGAGAAAAACAAGAAGCTAAATTAGACTTTAAAAAGGGTCAAAAAAGGCAAATTAATATATTGTTTTATTTAAAAACGCCTTTATTTATTATTATTATTTTTTGTTCTCATTAGTTTTTGGTATATCTTTATTTTAGTGAATTTATAAATAAAACATAAATAGCTTCTATGGGTAATAAAGTTTGTTAAAAAATAATTATAATATTTTAGTAGAATTAAGTGCCGCAGGCAAAAATTTGCGTTAAATATAATTAATTTAGATTTTTTGTTCGAATTAATACACAAAATAAATTTTGTAATTTTTTAGCTTATAATTTTTTAAGGCTATTTTAAGAATAAAAACTGCTATTACCAAATATGCACTGTCGGAAAAGATAAGTGCAGTTTCTATATAAACAGTTGTTTTTCTCTCACGAAAAGTTGTATTTTTCAAGGTAGAGGGTATTGACCTTCGATATGTAAATTTAGATACACAGTTTCATTCAAAAAATAAATAATGTATACAGGTTCCTCTCTATCATGTTTCAAAAATGGATTTAATAAAGACCAATTAATGCGATCATGGAACCTCATGATTTGTTACTACAAATCAAGCTCCTAGAGAGATTTTTAAAGAACTTTTGCAGAACTTTAATATATGTATACTAAATATTTTTCACTAAACATCTCAAGAAACTACACCAATTTAAAGCTAAAAATCCTCTTCGTTAGACTAGGAACTTTATTTTTCGCTACATTTTTATACTTGTGATGATCAACATCATTTTAAGAGTTTTATGATTCTTAAAATATTATGTTTCACACACAATGATATTTACACTTGTTTAACGATTATTTAAATAAACAAATAAAATAAAAATATTCTAATAAAATTTATTTTCATCGACACTCCAAATTAATCCCAACCCAAAATCATCATGCAACCATAAAAAGTTAACAATTCAACAACAAAATATGTTTTTTTTTTTTATTTAGAAAACAAATATTTGTGTTATCGAAAATATTTTAGGACCTAATAAAATTTACAACTTTTGTAATTCTTTTATGCAAATTTAAAGAATCTAAAACGATTGAATTCTAAAGAGACCCCAAACAAAATCATAAAATAAACCAAAAACGAACAAACAAAATGATTACAAGTGTTTAGAGGTAAATACGTGTAAATTTTTCGAATAAAAATAAAAAAACAACAAAAATGATGTTGAAAAAAAAGGGTTATAAAATTAAATATTTGCAAATGTCAGCATAATATTATTATAAAATTGACAACAACAGCATAAAAACAAAACAAATAGCAACAATACTTACTAAAATAATAACAAAATCAAAATAAAAAAAAAAAAAAAAAAAAAAAAAAAAAAAAACGATAAACAACAATAATAAAAATAAAACCACAAAATAAAAATCAAATTAAAGTTCAGGGCCCTTGACATAGAAAATATTTTACACCCCATTTCTTATCGTAAAAAAAAGACAATGAATATCCTATACCAAAATGAAGAATATAATAAAATTACAGGAAGTTTAAATTGAGTTAGAACCGACAATAATACACCTTATCATATATAAAGGAATAATTATAAATTAGCCAATAAAGAAAGCATCAAAAAGCCTTTCTTTCCGGTCTTAACCAGATATACGTATAGTTCCAATAACTCTTTTCACTCATAATAAGAAAAACAATTTCTAAAGACTACTAAACTTATTTTTTATTTATCCAGTTTTATTTTCCATTATTAAAATCATCTGGATGTTAAATACGTCAGGACGAACTTAAATAGACTTTGTTTACAAAACATTTCAAGGTATTAAAACAAACGCACACATAAGCAAATAAACCAAAATTTTTTTTTTAAATAAAAACCCTTTAACCCTTGGTATATATAATTTTATGTTAAATAATTTCCACATGCATACAAACAGATATGTATGTATGTAAATACTTATGTATATTTACAAGTGGAGGATACAATAAAAACAAAATCAAATCCTAATCATATTTGTGAGTTTATCCTCAAAAAAAAACCTATGTATACTTTTCACCTCATTTTCCTTCTACTTTCATTTTGTTTTGTTATATAAAAAAATAAATAAATAAAAAGAAATCAAAAATAAAATACTTATTGGGAACAACAAAATAACACCTCAGAGGATACTTTCTTCAGCTTCTAAAGTTTTATTTAATACAAATATATGTATGTAATTTACTATACATATTTGTATGTTGATTTGTACCAATAACTTTAGCACAATATAAAAAATGTCTTATTGAAGGAAAAAAGGCGTCAAATTGACTGCTTAAAATACACAATATCAGCACAAAATTTACATTTCAATAAACTGTAATCGAAATACGACTAAAGTAAAGGTTTCATTCTCCATTACACCTTGAAAAGAATAAAATCCCAAGACAAACAAATGAAACTTATAGATAAAATATAAATATGAACATTAGGATGATCCAACATTTTATGAAAAAAAAAAAAAAACATAAAATTAAGAAAGGATACATCATTTAGAATATATGTATTTGCTAAATTTCAGCTTCCTAGATGATTGAAACAGGATGCCACATGACCATTTAAGTTGATGATTCCAGAACAAATCTTAAAAAAAAATTCTCACCAAAATAAATTATATATCAAAAGATAGCTAAAAATATTTCTTAATTTTTCCAAAAAAAGTTAATATGAAAGAAACAAGGACGTTTTATTTAAAATTTGTTAGTAAAGTTTTAAAGTGCTCTGATTTTTTCTAGGATTATCAACGCAAATGGCCTTATAGCATCTTGATTTAATCATCGTAAGAAGTTGAAATTTGACCAAGTTGTTCTAATTAACATTCCTTTTTACAAATGTAAGTACGTTTAAATGTAGCTCTAGAAAAGGAATTTTTGGACCACCCTAATGTAGGTATATATATAGTGCAAATATTTGTTTATATATATGTACAAATTGAGTTAATTAAATACTAAAGATAATTATTTATTACAAACCAATACACACATTCGAGCTTTCAGGTTTAGGCTACAAGTTTCGTTCGAACTTGCAGAACCATTGAAATAAATTTAAACCTCTGTGAAATATGGCCGCCCACAGAACTTTGGAAATACATATTTACAGTTACTTTGATCTAGTTTAAACCATACAAGTTCGGTGCATAAAAATGAGTGAGATATATGTATGCAAAAAAACTGATTTTTGGCACCTTCAACCGTGAATAACTTGTGTAGCAGGGCAATAAAGTGTTACAATTTTACTTCTAACTTATCTTCTATTGCATATATTGTCGAAAAAACTTTTTGTGGTTCAAGTTAGGGTGTCCGAAAATTTAAAATTTTCAAAGAGGCAACATATTAAAATTACAATAATAAAATGAAAGGACTTCGTGCACATAATTGTGCAAATCAAAGGACTATCACTACAAGATGGTACGTACAAATTTAGTTAAGCAAAATTGTTGCAAATTTTATAATCTAAAGATGATATAGTAAAAACACGTATGATGCATAATAAGCGAGAAGAAGGCCACCACGTCGGTTGAGGGTGACGGATGGGTCCGCCATGTAAAGAAGGTCACAGAGGATTTTAGGGAGGTAGTGTTTAAGAAGTTGCTGGTTGACCTTCCAAAGAAGGTGATGAAGAATGGAAAAATACGGAAAATATGAGGCCCTCTTGATGAGGCTCAGTATTGAAAATGGGCGGCAGCAGGGGGATCTTTACGTTCTTGGCGCTGGTGGTATTGGGTGCAATACACATGGTTGGGAACAGTCTATGTCGATGGCTATGTCATTGTCTTACCTTTTCTTCTTCCTTTTCCAAAAAGCAATCGAAGCTGCTCTACATCACAAATAAAAAAATTGTCATGTTCTATATTATATTTTCAATAAAAATAATTTTATTGTTTTAGACAGTTTGATGAAATAATTTTTGAAGACAAATACTTTTTCAAATGTGACCGATGAGAAAACATGTTTTCCTATTTGCCTATTTAACTACATTTATTGTATGTTTGAACAAACAAAAATGGGAAAATAAATGTGAGTAATGTGACCATAAAATAAATTTCATATTGCTTTGGAAAAAAATTGTTTATGTTCGGGTAAACTTATTTAAAACAAACATTTGCCTAATGTGACCGTACCTTAACATACTATGGAAGGACTAACTTACGAAATTATACTACAAATACTTTCTATAGTACAAAATTGTTGAAATATAAAAAATGCATACGAACATTTGGATTCGTGTGAGGAAAGATATTAATGAATGCGTCAATGACTTTACGTCATTACTTACATCAGCAATTTAACATTCTAATAGTCAACATTTTATAAAGGACGATAAGATTACTTCCAATACTGAAATTGAAAAACTCCTCCGTGAAAAAAGAAAATTCAGAAGAGAATGGCAACAAACTAGATCACCAGCTGCAAAGCTGAGGCTGTCTATAGCCAGCAAAAAGTTAAGAAGAAGCCTTTAATTAGAAGAGGATCGCCAAAGTAGAAAATATATTGAAAGCTTAACGAATAATAAACATACCAATTATTCAATTTGGAAGGCAGAGAAGGATATTAAACCACCGGTAGAGGCACAAAGTCCCTTAAGGAAGGCTGACGGTACCTGGGCCCGTAGTGCAGAAGATAAGGCCAATTTATTTGCATGCTACTTAAGCACAGTCTTTCAACCCAATCCCCAAACAAATGATTTTGTATTGGGAGAGACACTTGACACTACACTAAATTATGATGACATAATTGTTGTTAGCCCAGAGGACATTGATACAATCATTTAAGAAAATATAAATGTTAGAAAATCACCTGAATATGATTTAATAACACCATCAATGATTAAAAAACTACCGAATGTGGCAATAATTGCGTTATCAATTATTTTCAACGCGATCTTAAAACTAGGAGTCTTTCCAGAAATTTGGAAGACTTCTCTTATTAAAATGATACCAAAGCCAGGAAAGGATTCTACAATAGCATCTTCATATAGACCCCTTAGCTTACTTTCTTGCTTGTCAAAGCTGTTCAAAAAAGTATTTCAAAAGAAAATTCTACCATTCTTGAATAATGGAAATATCACTCCCAGTTCACCAGTTTGGTTTTCGTGAAAAACACGGAACCATAGAACAAGTGAATCGTCTAACTGAAGAGATAAGGAAATGTTTTGGATTAAAGAAGTATTGTTCTGCTATTTTCTTAGATGTCGCACAAGCATTCGACAAAGTTTGGCACAAGGGTCTAATCTATAAAATTAAATGTTTACTACCACCATGTACCCACAAATTGCTGGAGTTCTATCTATCTGACCGTATATTTAGGGTAAAGTATAATGACTTTGTGACACAAGAATTTGAAATAAAAGCCGGTGTTCCACAGGGAAGTGTTCTTGGACCTACCCTATATTTAATCTACACCTCTGATTTGCCAATATGTGATGAACTGACTATTTCAACATTTGCTGATGATACTGCAATACTCAGTTCTCATGAAAACCCACAAATAGAATCTAGCCAACTAGATATTTACCTCCGATGTGTGGAGACATGGTTGAAAAACTGGCGTATTCGCGTAAATGAAGTGAAAAGTAACCATGTTACATTCACCCTGAGAAGAGGAAATTGTCCTCCAGTTACACTTAATGATATAAATATACCCCAGTCTGACCATGTTACATACCTTGGTATTCACTTAGATAGGCGACTTACTTGGAGTTGTCATATAGAAGCCAAGAAACTTCATATGAAGTTAAAAGCTTCTAGTCTTCACTGGTTAATTAATAGGCATTCAAAACTAAGCATGTGACAATAAAGTCATCCTGTATAAAACCGTTTTAAAGCCAATTTGGACATACGGCATCCAACTATGGGGAACAGCCAGTAATACGAGCATTGATATTATACAGAGGGCCCAATCAAAAATTCTGAGAACCGTGAAGGGTGCACCATGGTACATAAGAAATGAGAATATCCATAGGGACTTAGAGATACCATTTGTAAGAGACGAGTTTAGGAAGCTCAGAGAAAAATACATTCTTAAACTAGAGACTCACCCCAACCCACTCGCAAGCTTTCTTGCTGAAGTTCAGTCAGCTACAAGGCTTCGCAGAGCCGACTTTCCACCCTGTTAATAGTAGGATCATGGAATAACTATTGAATTTGAAGTGAATGTAAGGGATCTGTAACCCACACTGTCCTTCAGGAACCCTAAAAGAATAAACTGAGAAATTTTCTTCGGTAAATTTTCCAACTCTTTGTTATTAACTAACCATGAGATAAGAAACTGTTGAGGAAACTATATATTGCTTGCTTACATCATTCATTTGTTCCAACAAGTTGGCGCAAAGTAAAGGTAATCTTTATACCAAAAGTGGGTAAGATCAGTTTGTCTTCCTTTTTGCTGAAAACTCTTGAGAGAATCTTAGATGACCTTGTACGACAGAGAATACATACTATACCATTCTCTCCTTATCAGCATGCATATTTAAGAGGAAAGTCAGTTGAAACTGCAATACATAGTTTAACTATGAGAATAGAATAGAATATAATAGAATAGAACAGAACAGAATAGAACAGAATATAATAGAATAGAATAGAGTATACACCAAGGAGAATTCGCACTAGCGTGTTTCATAGATATTGAAAGAGCTTTCAACAATGTCAAATCAAACATTATTGAGAAAGCTCTGTGTGCTAGTGGTAGTGACCGGGTGGTTACTACATGGATTTTGAAAGTTCTTACCTATCGAGAGATTCAAGCTGAACTAGGTTGAACAGTCGAACACGGTTGTAACGAACTCGAAGGGACAGACATATTTAATTCGTTATAAACGTAGTTCGTTATATCCGTAAAATTCCAAAAAAAAAAAAAAATTATTGGTTAACAATATACATATACGTATTTCATTACAATACTAATATTTGGAATTAAATTTCTTTAGACATATTTCAGGAATAATATTTTTTACATTAATCATTCATTTCACAAATGTCAAATCCAACCTAGAGGAAATAGTAAAGAAAGCTTACGCTGATTTGTACTCGTTTCAGACATTTATAGGCAAATCCTGGGATCTTAAACCACGCAATTTCAGTTTTGGCCAATTATGAATATTAAATTACATGTAAATATTGTTGTAGCATTGAGCATAACAGGTGCAAGAACGTCCACCGCCACTGAAGCATTGTGCAGAGTTCTGAAAACTGAACCACTTCATTTATACATAAAAGAATACGCTTTTAAGACCCAGATAAGGTTGAGCCAAAATGGACAACTGGCAATTAGAAATTTATGAAATTTTAATAACAGAATACATGACAACTGAAAATAAAGGAGATTACAGTGATTATAACGCCGAAAGAAGACTAGGAGACCAATAATCGTAACATAGAACGTATTGAGGTATACACTGATGGTTCTAGGAAATAGAATGGAATGTGAAGTGCAGTTTTCTGTTAAAAGTTAGGTATCAAACAAAGCTCAAGAATGAACAACGTTTGAAATATTTTACAAGCTTAAAACTGTGCAGGGTACCGGGTCACATTAATATTCAAGGTAACGAAATAGCTGATGAACTAGCACGAACAGGAGGAATCGACTAATGCATGTGAAGACATTTATCCTGGACTAGATTATATATACATATATATCGGAAAATAAGAAGGTGATGGAAGCTGATGCACCCTGGGATAACTCATCGAGATATAAGCTGACAACACAGAAAAAATTATTACCGTCTTTTTTACAATTAACTCAGTTGTTTAATTTTGCATCAAAATTTAATAAATATGTTCAAGTAAAAATAAAATAAAAAATAAATTTTGGTATGATTTTTGTTTTCCTATACACATTTTTAATTAATTCAATCATCTACTTGATTGATTTAATTAATTTATTAATTGGGATTTTTTTTTCTGTTTTGTATTTTTTATAGTTTTTAGTAATTGATATAATCATTTTGGTGAGAGGTGCAAATTTAAACAAGTTTATAATTGAATGAATTATTTTCATATATATTTGTTAATTGGTGACTTTTTTCTGTGAAAGGCAATACATTGAGGAAAGTTCTAGATATGGAAAAGAATGAACTGTGAATGTTTGTAGGTATTATTACGGGTCATAACGACTTAAAATATTTAAATATTTTCTTTAAAAAATTGGTATATGTGATGATACATATACAGTTCTGTGTGATCCTCTTTCAACCTAACCTATTCCAGGAAAACGAAATAAAGTCGGGGTAAATAATCAAGAATTTAAAGTGAATTTTTTTCTGCATTTTACAGAAATATAAAAATATTTGAAATCGGAATTGATTAATAGAACTTACAATATTTTCAAACTTTTACATACCCGAGGTGGTCAAATTTGACACCCTGTAACTTATCAATTGTTATTAAAGGATGACAACAAAGTTATTTTTCTGAAAGCTTAGGTCCTCCTCTATAAGATTTCTATACATTTCAATACGATTCTACTAATAGCTTATGAGATACAAACTTATTACCAAAATTATTGCAATTGACTCCACTGGGGGCTGTGATAGTGGGGCAAAGCAGAAAATACTTGTGAACTAAACGCTTTTTCTTTCAGTAATTCAAATTAAAACTTAAGAGCTATTTACGATTTATACTATTATTCAATGGCAATTGTATTATGATCTAACCACAGTAACATATTCTTCATGGTACTATAGTAACTATGAATTTTTTTAGTACGATTTTAATTACACCAAGATCATAGTTCTGATCGAATACACTTAATTTTTAGAAAGTCAATAATGGTGCCTGTCATTCAGTTATTTATAAATTTATTTATTTTAATAACAATCCACAATTTTAATTAATAAAAATATATTACGAACTAATTAACTTAATGACATGTTTAACCACAAAAGCAAAATACGAAACATACGACTACACAAATATATTTAATATAAACAAATAAACACACTCTCAGACATACATACATATAGACATATTATACATTGATACATAGTTTGTATAGAGTTGCAAATAGTAGTATTAAGTAGTTATTATATCGTGGCTATAAATAGAAAGATGGACAGACATCATCATCACTAAATCTCATTTAATCATTATTAAATGAGCACTTGAAGCAATAAACCATCAAATGAAAAGTGATCGATGATGAGTGAAATCTAATTAAACCCACGCCATGCGACTAACCAATTGACTGACTGGCTGCCTGTCTGTCTGTTTGTCTAGTAACCAAGCAAACAAATAAATTGTAAATGAAATGAACAAAAACATTCACACTAACCACAGCATTTACCACTGTATCTTTCTATTACTTGCACTACCGAATTGGTTTCAAGTTACAATATGAATATAAAGGAGAAGAAGATAAATATCAACACATCACGACATTATAGTAACATCAAACAACAATAACAACTACAAAAAAAAAGATACTTTGTGTCTAAACAATCAATGTACGTACGGATATACATATTTATGTTTATATGGGACTTTGAAAAAACTAACAACGAAACATAGAGGAATATCCAACAACTAGTACTCTATTCATTCATTAGTAAAAATATTTATAGATACATACATATGTGTTGTGGTTGATTTATATTAATAAAAATTAAAAAAATAAAAAAGTTCTTTTCTATCTAGAAGGAACTATGTATTTATACAGATCATTTAATGAATGGAATTATTTGTGAATTATGATGAAAACTTACCTTTTGGATTAGTTTTCCTTTTGGGAAGGTGCTTATAAGGGAATCTACATTAAAGAGCCACACGAAAAAAAGTTGCATTTCATCCTTGTAGAAATTAAGATTAGTATGTTCTCATATGATTCCCAAAATATTACATCTGAATGTTTAAATTTACGTGAGCTGGACCATTTTCAAAACACCTCTAAATATCATTATCATAATAATTTATTATAAAAAAAATAAAAATAAAAAAAAGTTATTATATAAATTTAAATAAATATAAATTATAATTAAATAAAAAAACCTGAAGTATTCGTTAAAATAATTGCTATGTCTCTTTTCAGTCGCGGAATATTAAGTTTTTACAAACATTTTTTGTCATATTTTCTTTGCTCAAACATGCAATTTTATTTTATATATTTCGGACATTATTGAACATATATAGAGGTTTAAAGTACCATTGGAATGGTTAATCTTGATTGAAGATTACATGTAATTAATCCTTTAAAAGCAAGAGAGACAATTTTACGTAATTAATTCCCAAAAGGTCAAATTAAAAGTTTTTGCAAATAAATCGCATGGAAGTATTTATTATACTTAAATATAAATTAATTTATAATAAATAGAATAAGTTCCTTTAAAACCGCGATAATAATCGAACTAAAGAAATTTTTTAAATTTAGTCATTATTTTACATGAATTTATAGTTTTGATGATAAATGTGTGCTTTTGGTATAATTTATTTTCTAAACTAACCATTTATTTTACATACAAATTAATCTAACCTATTATGGACCAGAAATCCCAAAATATTATTTCTACAACTAAGGGGTTAAATAAATACGCATATCAATAGTATTGAATGAGACTTTGGCAATGATGCTCTAAAATATAAATTCCGATGGAAAATTACCAAAATATTCAAACATTAATAAAGTATTATTATTACACAACAAAGTCATGGTCAATAAATAGAAAACCTGGTAGTGGAAGAAAAATAGTATCTTCAGGCTGTAGGACTCAGACATAATATAAAGGATTTTGAGAGAAAATCCCCTCATCTCCGGAAGAAAAGTGTCACAAAAATCTTTGATTCTTTATCAGCAAGGTTGAAAGGAAATCTATCCTGAAGACGTATAAGTACAAAAAAATTCTAATAGAAACACAACCAAGAATTTGGAGGTAAAAAAATAACGTGAAAGTACTTCAGACAATTTTTTTTTTTTTTTTTCATAATAATGATTAGTGTATAATAATTTTTTTATTTATGTTTAGAACTTGAACAGTCTTTAATAAAAATATAATTTAAAAGAATTCGCCTATTGGATCAGTTTCTATAAGCAGATTTGTATGCACGATTTTTTTCGAGTACAGTCCATATTTGAAATAGTATGTCTTTCTCACCATATGATAGTTTTTTTTTTCACTCTCTTTAATCGACATAATCATGATTTTAAAAACTTGTACGATTATTAGTATATGAAAAATACTAAAATGGTAGTATTTGTAACCCCTCTAATAGTACATTTTGAATATCATTTAGATTAAAGCAATAAAATTTACCTAAAATTATGAATCATTTATCATTTATAAAATTTTCGCAAAATTTCAACTTTTTACGATGGTTAGAACAGGATGCTACAAGGCCATTTATGTTGATAGGTTAGGTTTAATACAGAACGACAGGAAACCGTGTGTAATCACAAGACCATATTTAGTGATCCAAAGTGAATCCTCGGGAGTTTTTTGTCAGCACGTTTAGGACCAGCATCATATCACAACTCGTCTCAGCTTGCATTTCTCCATATTAAGTAAAGACTTTAACGTATTTTTATCTTTTAATTTCCATAATATCTTCGTTTGTTTACAACGTGGTTGCGAAATCTCCTTGGATTTACTATTGAATTCTTCCCGTATCCCATGATAAATCGAGTCCAATCCTAGATAGATGCTTTCACTAGCAGTGCTTTCAGCCATATCCGCTCCTACTCGTGCCAACTCATCAACATTTTCGTTTTCTTGTATATTATTATGACCCGATACCCAGCACAGTTTCAATGAGTATAGTTCGTTGAGAACCTTTGATCTAATATTCCTATTAAGAGTGCCTTTATCGTAGATTGACTATTTATATATATTGTGATATCGCTCGTAAATATCGGTCTCACAGATATAAGTCTGGCTGCTTCAGACAGTGCAAAAACCTCTGCTTGAAAGATACTACATTAGTGTGGTTCAAAACTCTTTTTTTGAGTTATATTTAAACGTACCAAAAATTATGAAGGGAGGATTTACGTCGATGCTCCTAGAACAAATATTACAATTTTTTCTCACCAATATTAATGATTTATTCAACAAACGATAGCTAATAAAAAATAAATATACCAAAATTAAAAAAAAAAGGAAGGATAAAATCATAATTTTAATAAAAAATTGAAAAAAGATTCGGCACAGCCGAATCTTCACCATATTTCCATCTTACCACCTTAACGTATGTTTTAATATTTTCACATATAGTATAAATCTAAATTTTTTTCAAACTACGAAAATTTGAATATGAAAAAAAAACAATCATAGAAGGTTTTGCTTTTAAAAAATAAACAACAACAACAATTCCATATTTATTTATTTTTTTATGTTTGTATATACGAACTGACTGCATATACAAAGAACAACAACACTGTTATTCATTATATTACTTCTGTTGCTAACTAAACTACTTGTCTTATAGGCAAAAACGTCACTAATAGTCATTACAATGCTTAATATACATGTTTGTGTGTGTATTTATATTCTTAACAGATATGTTTTAGATTTTAAATAAAAAATACAACAACAACAATTCCATATTTATTTATTTTTGTACAAACTAACTGCATATTCATTACATATATTACTGCTGTTGTTAACTAAACTACTTGCCTATACAAAAAACGTCACTAATAGCACAGGTCAACAGAAAAAAAGGCTTGAATAACTACTATATAGATTTGATGTATTATGGTTCCAGTAGTCCAAAAATGGGCAAAATTTTAAATTCTATAAAGAGGTTTTTTTAAATTTTTTGTAAAATTACAAATTTTTTTAGGCGTTCTTCCACATAATTAATGATAACTCAAAAAGTTTTACTCCGATATTATTGAAATAAATTTAGCAATATTTCTATTTACATAGCCTTTAATCCCTTTCTATATTGCGTTGCAATCGGCTCGGTAGTTTCGGAGTTATAATAAAAAATTGAAACAAAAAATATATTTTTTACGTGAAAATAGCTAGTTTTTTTGTTTTAAAAAAATCATTAAAAATCGAAAACGACAAAAACTGTTCTGATTTATTGCTTTATCGTAAAGCCACATGTAATAGCAAAAAATGAGATATCGATCATAAAAATCGATTGATTCGTTTCGAAATTAATCGCAATTAAGTGAATTCGCCCATTTTCACAAAATTTTAGTTTTTTGAAAAATGTTATATTCGGCTTTTCCGAATCTATATACCCACCATCACCGGTAAGGTGGGTGACCACGCCCATTTTTTGTTGATTATGAACAAATTTGGTTTATTAAAAAAACCGAAATTTTATAAAAATATTTATGACTGATCTATATAAAAATAAAAATCTGTAGCTTAAACAAGGGCTCCAAAAAAATAAAAAATGCGTTTTTGTCCGTATGAACCGATCTTGCTGAATTTCAATAGCAAAATTCTCGAAAGGATTTCCGATCGTTTGATATATATATCATATATGCCAGTTATCGGTGGGCTTCATAAACGCCATTTCAACCGACACACGGACGGACGGACATGGTCCTATCGTCATCGTTTCTTACAAGGATCCCGAAAATATAAACGTTTTTGCTCTCCGACGAAAATTATGAAAATTACAAACTGAATGACAAACTTATATATACCCTTTACACCTGCGGTGAAGGGTATAATAACTCGTACTCGTATTAAAAAATTACGTGGAAATAAAAAGTAAAACGTTACTACAAATTTTATATAAAATGTAATTTTTTCGTTCATATTAACTTTTCTCCAAAAACTATGAAATATGGGGGTAATTCCATTTTAAATTTTAAAAAGTTTTACCTCGCTGAAATTTTGTCTATAGTAAATATACCGATATAGCTTTCTACAAAAAATTATAAAAAAAATTTAAGATGGACTTTTTAAGATAAACGTCTTTAAAGATAATATTTAGAAAAAAATGTGTTAAAAAAATGTTTATTAAATTTTTATATGACAAGCTTTGACAAATTTATTGCAAAAAAAAAAAAAAATTAATTTGATATCTTTTATACAACAAAAGTTTTGGCCATTTAAAAAAATCAATTTATCACACTAAAAGCTACAGAGGTTTCAAAATAAACATTAACAAAATTCGTATTACATGATTATGAATCCTCTTCCACATATGCACCGAATTTTATCCAAATCGGTAATCAAGGCTCAACAAAATGGGTATAATAATTTTTTATTAGTTATTTTTTGATGTATGTATCATTAATTTTGGTGAGAAATTTTTTTTGGCCAATTTGTTCAGGAATCATCAATTTAAATGGCCGTGTAGCATCCTGTTCCAATTCACATTCTCTTTCCTTGAACCATCAGTGTAGACTTCAATGCCTTCAATATTGCGGTTATCGATCTCCCAGTTTTCTCTAGGCTCAGCCTTACATGTGTATATATATACACATGCACATAGCTTTAGTTATTGTTGATCTACGGGCCCCTGATATTTTACTTATAAGTTTCTGGCACGCGTACATAGTTGCGTAATTTTTCTTTACTCTTTCCCTTAGATTTGGAAACCATTTTAATTTTCGGCCAAATTTACTTTGATGATCCCAGATTAAATCTTAAATTGTTTTCCCAGCAATATTAGTAAATATACATATATGTACATACATCAAACGACAAATTTTGTATAATAGTTTTATTTGAATATTTTACTAATCAATTTATCTAAAATTTTAACAATTTATTCATTCTTTTAAATTATGAGCTACTTCGTACATCACTTGGATGTATCACTAAATATGTACATGCAAGTGTCAAATTGTATCTATTGTCGGTGAAGAAAAAAAAAATGGAATTTTCAAAAACCAAACTCTAGTTATAGGGTTTTTATTGTTCTCGATGTTGGTACTTTCGGAGGGTGTTGTTCTTTTATCTATAGTAATCTTAAAATTGGTTTTTGAACAAATTTTCAGATATTCGAGAGCAGCGATGTTGTATTTACTCTGTAACATAGTGTGAAAATGTCACAATAAGATCGATAAGATAACAAAACGTGATTTAGGTCTGCAATGTCATTGTGGCTGGCGTACAAGAGGGTTTAGTTTCACATGTACATACATATACACAAACACACACGCTCTGTGTCTTCTTTAGCTACCACTTTTACTGTGATTTCCTACTTGTATTGCTCACTTAACACATCTATTAGTTTATTTTAGATTTTTGGTTTATAATCACAACAAAATATAATAATTAAATGCCGATTTTGCACAATAATAAATGGCTCTGCTCTGGCAACAGCCGGAGTGGATATTTTTTTTTTTTTTTGTGTGTTTGCTCGTGAGGAGTGAGTTGCTAGCCCATCTATAGAAGGACACGTGTGCGACAAGCGACATTAGCATTAAGACTTAATTTAAGTGTTATCAGAATAAACAAATCTGTTTGGTACGAATGTATGCCAACAACAAACGAGAGCAAAAGAGATCCCCAAAATATGGATTGTAACAAAAAATTTTAAGACACCTGATACTCATGAAACGCAGATTTTATTGATTTTTTAAAAATTAGAAAAAAAAAACATATTATGTTATGTTATTATGTAGAATAAAAAAATAAATATTTATAATAAAAACAAATAAGAATTTTATATTCGGCTTGATCGAATCTTTGATACCCACCATCATTACGGTGTCTAAACTACAGTGGGCCAAATATTCTCAATTTATACAAATTTTATGTTAATTAAAAGTTTTATCATACATGGAAGGTGGGTGATAAATTTCGTCGATAGCTACCATTTTTAGTTTCAAATTCTATGTACTATTTGTGTGAAATTCGTTCGTTGTCGTACATGTACTTGTTTTGTTTTTATGGCATGTAGTGATTTAAAACTGCTCAGGCCCACTTTTTTTTCGGATTAAAGGATTTTTTTCGTATTTTCATCAGATTATATTTTCATATAATAACAGGTAATTTTTCCGACCTTCAACTTTATAAAATTTATCCGTTCTTAAGATATGAACTGGAGTTACGACACTTATTAGCACATAACTTTTGTGCACGGGGAATATTTAAAACAAATTTGGTCCCCTTATTTGATACGCTCTATTCTGCTTTCAACAGATAAACTGACGGTCGGATATAGATAAATCGTCTTAGAGTTTGCCAATGGGATTTTAGATGAATATTTCGATATGGTGGGTATAAAAAAGACAAAAAAAAAAACTGCTTACAATTCTGCGTAAAAAAAGGTTCAAGTGTATCCGTTACATGAGCTCACAGATACATAGTATATGTGTGTGTATTGTGCATTTGCCCTGTCTGACTGTTGGAACGTCTAAGTGACATTGAACATTGCGATGATGTATGATATTTGGGTGTTATGTTTGCTTAATATGACATTTCAAATAGATTGTGATTGCAAGCGTGTCAGTCTCTATATTTGTTTGTATGTTTGTGTATGGTATGCATGTAAGTCAGCCCTTTATTTACGCTCTTATTATCACATTAAATCTCTCCTTTTATTTTCCTTTATTCATTGTTGGTTTAAATCTCATGTTTATGTGGGTATAAATTTTGGAGGGAGAAAAGAGGGAGGGATAGCAGGCAGGCTGGCTGGCAAACAAGACAACAAATGATAGATAAAATTTGATTTGAAATAAAATTATGGGAAAATTTTCTTTTGTTATCTAAAGGATGAAATTAAAAAAAGATACAATTTCAATGAGTTATTTAAATATTGAAACATTATTTTACATACATATGTATGTGTGTGTATATGTTTTTGTCATAGTAACCATTATTCTATATTTATGACAACAATTTCATTTTAAATGTCATTGATAATTTTAATACATACAATTTACATACCCGTATTTTATATTGTCTACAGACAGGTAATTTTCTATAACAAATCAATCATTTATTATTGTCATTATTATTTTTAATCAACTAAATTAATATTCTACACTCTATTGAATATGAGTGTTATTTTCCAAAAAATTTTGTTGTTTATTAATACCGAATAATCAAAATTGTATCAAAGTATTTCGAATATACCGATATGTATGTACGTTCGTACACTCGAATTAAAAACAAATTAGATTAGAATTGATATCAACTCTAATAATTATAATAAGCAACTCTCTACATGTGTTGTTTGCCTTAAATCTAATAAATACTTGTGCAATAGTAATTCATGTGTTTTTTTTTTTTTTGGAAAATCTATAATATTTTTTGATAAATTATTTAAATATCTCAGTAGTCTAGATACATTTTTATTAGTTTTTTATTTCTGACATTTATAGTGGTGTTTAAAAATATAGAGAAATTCATTTTATTTACTAATTTAATTATTTATTTATTTATTTATTTATTTTGGTTATTGTACATATTTTGGTTATTGTACATAGCATGTTGATACATCGGAAATTCTTCAAACTCGTTTACTTTTTATTACCTATTCTTCGGCTCTAGTAGAACACAGATTTTCTACGTAAGTAAAACTTATTACAAGAACTCATTTAAAATAAAATTAACGCCAAAATCCGCTATAACAAAAAATATACGAAAAGGGCACTTCTTGGAGCCATTCACATTTTTTCTCTACAAGTTTAGGTACCTCCTACAGCATTTCTGTTGAGGGCACATTAACGAGATATATGTCAAATAATGCATAATTTAAAGAGCTGTTAAGCTCCATTTCACATGGTCAGAGCTGAGGTGTTTTCGAATTGATTTGGAGGAGTACAGACCCCTAGCGAGTCAGGGGGAAAGTGGGTGGCCCTCCAAAGTTACCCATCTCGGGTATGTAATTTTTTTAAAAATCGCCAAAAATTAATTTATGATATGACAGAAAAGAAATTTTATATGTAGATAGTTCTTGTAAATCTCTACAAAAAATTCGCTTACATGTGTAGGTTATCTCTTTTAGTTTAAGAGATATTCGAGTCGAAATAAATTTTACCTCATTTTTAGCCTCGCCTTTTTTTAGTTTTTCAAATAGGGCTTAATTTTGCCCCTAGAATTTTTCTAAAATATTTGCCAGATTCCTTACAAAATTCTAAATAATACTATTGCAAGAATCATATAGTTATATGAATCCGTTAAAAAGTTATATTAATCTAAATTTGGAACTTTAAAAAAATTTTACATTTTTTGGGTTTTTTTCCAAAAAGGTGGCAATATTTATTCAGTGATAAAATTAGTTTTTTGTTCTGAGCTTTATAATTTTTTTAATGTTTACAAGAAAAATCTTAATGTAAATGCGTGTAAAGTAAATCCGGAGGAGTTTGGGACAAAGGTCTGCCCACGAGCCCTATCCAAATTTAGCCAATTTTGGTATTTAGATTTTTCTTTTTTTGTTATGTTCTCAAATCGCAAAGCTGGAATCGACTTAAAATTATTTTAATTTTTTAGCCCTATATGTAAGGTATACATCCAAAAAGTATTTTCTGACGGAGGCCTCTTATAAAGACAAGGTGACCATTTCAATGAAAAAAGTCAATTTTTGAAGGAAGCTTTCCCCGAACTGGAGTTTTGGTTATTTCAAAGTAAGAAATTGGGAATCTATTTATCTTTTTCTTTTAAGGACATTAAAAAAATCTTAATGTAAATGCGTGTAAAGTAAATCCGGAGGAGTTTGGGACAAAGGTCTGCCCACGAGCCCTATCCAAATTTAGCCAATTTTGGTATTTAGATTTTTCTTTTTTTGTTATGTTCTCAAATCGCAAAGCTGGAATCGACTTAAAATTATTTTAATTTTTTAGCTCTATATGTAAGGTATACATCCAAAAAGTATTTTCTGACGGAGGCCTCTTATAAAGACAAGGTGACCATTTCAATGAAAAAAGTCAATTTTTGAAGGAAGCTTTCCCCGAACTGGAGTTTTGGTTATTTCAAAGTAAGAAATTGGGAATCTATTTATCTTTTTCTTTTAAGGACAATTTTTTTTATTTTATACTAAAATTTTATAATGATAGCTTAATTAATGTAGATTTTATTTAAGTTCAAATATAAAATAGTTTTCTGAAAAATAACACTGAATACAAAAATTTTTCGGTTTTTGATGAATTTAATGAAAAAATTTAGTTCGAATACTTTATTATTTATATATTATTATTTTCTAAGTAATATCCTTTCCAATGATACCAAATACTTATATAAATCCTTTACACAATTGTTTAAATACTTACTGAAACTTGACCCCCCTTCAGCGAAATGTGCACATTTTCCTTAATTTCCATAGTAAATTTGTGCTGCAGCATTCTATATACATAAATGCATAGCAGTTTCAACGAGCACAAGTTTTTAGGTGGTCTTGGGGCAGGGTGGTGGCCCTCCGAAATGGGTCAACTCGGATATTTTATAAGAAATAATTGAAAGAGTTTACCACTTTCGGAGGTTCTCCTCCTGCCCACATACCAGCTAGAAACTTGTACTCCTCCAAAATATTTGGAAAATACCTCAGTAATAACTGTGTTAAATTTTTTTTGAAATATTTTGAACGGTTCAAAAGTTAATCAAAGTTATTTAAAACAACACGTTGAAACATATTTTAAATAACTTTGTTTAACTTTTGAACCGTTCATATAATTATATGATTCTTGCAGTAATATTATTTAGAATTTTGTAGGGAATCTGGCAAATATTTTAAAACAATTTTAGGGGCAAAATTAAGCCCACCAAGTTTTTGAAAAACTAAAAAAAGGCGAGGCTAAAAATGAGGTAAAAATTTATTTCGACCCGAGTATCTCTTAAACTACAAGAGATAACCTACACATGTAAGCGTATTTTTTGTAGAGATTTACAAGAACTATCTGTATATACAATTTCTTTTCTGTCATATCATAAATGAATTTTTGGCGATTTTTTAAAAAAATGACATACCCGAGATGGGCAACTTTGGAGGGCTACCCACTTCCCCCCTGACCCGCTAGAGGTCTCCAAATCAATTCGAAAACACCTCAGCTCTGACCATGTGAAATTTTATTGTGATACCTCTAACCGTTCTTTAGTTACTGAATTATTTCCAAAAAAAAAGCGCTTTGGAACCACTGTGTGCTGGTCTTTTTCTACAAGTGTTTATAGCCTACATTGGAAGAATTGAACACTTATGCTAAAATCCGCGATTACAGCAATCAAATGAAAGAAATAAAACTTGTTAGCTTCAAACACTTTTTTTAGATTTTTTGACTTTGAGTGCCTGCCGGCACCACATGGAAGCGTTTCAAGTCTTGAATTTTTGTTCTGTTACACCATTAAATGTTGTTAACACATTTGCATTAAAAGATATTTAAAAATATCAGAAGTTAAAGAAATATTTGAGGTTTAAAGTCGGTTTCATAAAGATAAACGTAAAATGAGAATTGCCCATTTATTCCTTGTTCCGAAAATATTATAGAATATTAATGGTATTGGTCTGCATAGACATTGTGATTAATGGTTTACCAAAGTTCTGTGAGAAATTAAAGTTCAGTTATGTAAGAAACAATTTGGTTTCGTTTAAAAATAGCTTGATTCATAATTTTTATCACAACTGTAGTTGTGTATATATGTAAGCGTAAAAATGTACTTTTATGAAAATATTAATTATCATTATTAAATGAATAAATAAATGTATGACTACAAAATTTTTGGTTTTACTTTTTCTGTATTACAAATGACATTTATCGGTATATATATATATATATATATATATATATATATATATATATATATATATATATATATATATATATATATATATATATATTTATGAATGTATTGATATATGTATGTAAAATTCTTATATATAATTTCATTTTTGTTTTTGTTGTGATATAATTTGATGTCATGAATATTTTAATTACAATTATTTGTATTTTTGTATTGTCAGAAATGACAGTGATCTTATATTTATTTTAATTGGTTTTTAATTTCATATCAACTGTCGTCTGAAGTCATTTACTTAATTTATATTTAATATTATTATTATTTTTTTTACCAATCAAATTTAATCAATTCTTTGGATAGTTTATATTGTTTTTTATTATTTATTTTTGGTTTATTAGCTTTTCTCAGTCAGACTTTTTCTTATTTGGGAAAATATTTTCAAAATTTGTAATTCACATACAAGTTTAGATAATTAGCTAAATATTACTTTTTTTCTTTTTATTAGTTTTCTTATAATTAAAAAAGTAATAAATTTCTAATTGACACCTGGCAATTAGAAATTTTTAGTATGTCTTTAGAAACTTTTGTGAATTATTAATAAATATGCCAATCAAGGAATAAATCTATTTACATATAAATATTAATTAAACCCTAAGAATAGATATTGAAACAACCTTGAAGATGTAGAACAAATCAATTATTTTATTGTCAGTAATAATATTAATCTATAAATGATATTTCCCTGAAGAATACTACACGGGTCAGGTAATTCGAAACTCTACCAAATTTTGTCTTCTCAAATATTTATAAAAATATCTCATAAAATTGGCGACTTCGATTTGAAATCGAATAATAGAAATGAACTGGTTTAAATTCGCAAGAAATTAATATAGACAAAAGCTAGTAACATAGACTAACTAGAAGCGCTACTGAAAGGAAAAAACGTAAGTTTGCTGTCAGAAAACCTAAGTATAAGACTGTACTAGTTAATAAATTTGTAGTAGTATTGATTTAAGTAATATTTCACCTCAGTACTTTAATTTCACATAGTTGCACCGAAAGTACTAAAAAGGGGAACTTTTATTTTGAATTATTTGAATATGTTTTATTCAAATTGATTGATACATTATTTGGAAAACTTTTGTAAATAACTTATTCGTTATAAATGTTGCACAGTGTCCCATTCAAAAAATGAAATGGAAATAAATCTAGAATTTCCGAACGGCATATCCAATTTCAATGAAATTTGACACAGTGATAGTAGAAGTGTTTGCGAGATATTGGGCTTCTAAGATAAACAATTTTATATGTTGACCTACTTTGGTTAAGTTTTTTCGTTATAGCGGGTCCAAATTTTATCCGATTTTTTGGAAATACAAATTTTATTCCAAAAATAAAAATGATTATGTCTTTACTCTGGTCCTTACTCTTATTTTCATATTAGGAAGTAGGCATAATATACTTGTTATAATGAAAAACGGATCTATTCTCACAGCTATAGTTATATTTGAACTATAATTTTGACTATAATTGGACTGTAGTTACGCTATGAACAACATAAAATTAAGTATAGGTCTCTTTTTTTGCTTACGTAGAATAGTGGAAACAATTTGGGAATGGGCTATAAGCGAATATGGATTCCGATAGTAATTAAAGCTAGAATAATTCTTTGGTAATATGTAAATAAATTACTAATGGCAATGAAGTTCAAACAAATTTATACTTTACGAGAGTTATAAAGCGTATTCTTGTCTTGATTGAATCGCCCCGACTCGTAACCAAACCTTGTATGTGTAAACTGAATGAGAATTATATATATTACTAGTGTATCATCACTTAACTGTAGATATGCATGGGTATTTTAACTTAACAGTGAATAAAATCAAAGTATGGGCAACGAGTAAATAGTTGAGATAAAGATGATAAACTAAAACAATTTTGATGTTTTCACTTTCAAAAATAATTATTATTAAAAAATCTTCAATTTAGCATGAAAAAAATTTTTCCAGACACTTATTACGAAATATCTCCTTAACCATTGAGTGGATAAAAATTAAATAGTAGAGTTGTGTATGATTTATACAAATCATGCTACCGTTCTCGAGTTATAGTGAAATGTACTCGAGTAATCGGCTGATGGGGAAAAACTAAAAAGCAGATTTGAGTTTAGCATTCGGAATTCCATCTAGTCCACATATTTTATTTTATTTTTTTTGGGGGGGGACGAAAAAAATGGTATTTGTTGACCAGTGTTATTATATGTGTATATATTTATATGTATACAGTAGGGACATTCAATGCAATTACTTATTAATAATAGGAATTCAATACATTAGTGTATAAATGAAAATAATTAATATTAATAAGAAAATTAAAACTACACCAATTTCACTCATAAATCTATTAAGAAATATGCACTGGAAAGTAGTAAGATTGAGTGTATTACTTCCTACGTTACAATCTGTAACTGCAAAAATCTCTTGCAATACTTAGATTTCAAATATTAGAGACAGAATTGACTAATAAGGCTTATATATTGTAACGTTGCCGTTCAAGCACTACTCCAGCATCTGGAAGCATGAAAGTTGAGACGTTGCACGTTGGGGTAAAAGGGGTCGAAAGTGGCGTTTAATTGAATTTTGATAATTAACTTTTTTAAATAAAATTAGGTACCGAATAAAAATAGACAAAATTATGTATCAATAACGATAAAAGTCATTAACGTAGGTTGCGTGGTTTTTGAGTACTGAGCTGTCAAAGTTCAAAATTTTTTTTATATTTTAAGAAAAGAGCAAAAAAATTAAATTTTCATGAAATTTCGGTGAATTTTTTTTTAATAAAAAGTGCTTGAAAGAAAAATTTTAAAATGGAACCATCAACTACAGGTACTTTAGTTTACTTTTATGCAAGAATTTGTAAATTATTTTTTGTCCTGGTATTTTTTGTTATTTTTTTGAAAATAGTCCAAAAATGCACTAATTTTCAAATTTCATGGAATGCAACTAAAAATATAACAAGACTTTAGTTCTGAAAAATTGTCTGAAAAATATTACATATTGTCTACTTAAATATTCTGAAATAAAATCGTGCGCATATTTTGCCCGATTTTAGAAATTTACATTTTTGTGAAAAAACTCAAGTTGCTCCAAACCAAAAACAGGTTGAGTGCAGATTTTTTTTTTTTTATTTTTTTACTTTGTTTTATTTTTCGTTATTTCACTATTGTTTTGTACAATTATTTTAAATAAACAAAATAACTTTACTGCTTAATACAGTCGAACTCAGTTAAAATGAACATGATTTCATTTAATGTTTTTATATTCTACAAAGTGATGTGTCTTATATTGGTACTTGGTATTTAATATTGAAAAATTCAGGAACTATGCGAACAATACAGCCAGATACTACGTTGATAAATATCCATGGTATTGTATGTCTCCTATCCTCCACAAGTTTTTTATTCACGGCCCGCAAATTATAAAACATGCTCTTCTACCATTCGGAAAACTTTCTGAGGAAGCCCAAGAAGCAAGAAATAAAGATTTCAAAAATTACCAGGAACATTTTTCACGAAAATGTAGTAGACAAAAATCAAACGAAGATATATTTAATAGACTTTTGATAAGTTCCGATCCAATCAAGTATGGGGAAAAAGTATAAAATAAAACATATAGACCTACCACAATCCGCAGTTGATTATTCTCACTGATGACGATTTTTTTTTTATTGTATGAAAACATTACCATTCTGCAAAGAAAGCCTTAGAATTCTAAAAATGAATTTGTTTACTTACTAATAAATAATAAAGTCAAAAGTGATCACTAAAGTACTGATATCACTTTTTCTGAAGTATGCTTAGTTTTTGACATGTTTAACCCCAATGTATAGACAGACGGACGGACATTACATATCAGGCAGAAAAAATTTGTAAGATTCTTGTAATGCATTTTTTTACTAACTAGTAAAAATTAAACAAGTTGTGATTATAAAAATATCGATTTCACTTTTCCTTGAAGTAAGCGGCCATTTTAGATCCATTTTTTCGCAATGTACAGACAGATGGACGGATGTTGCCATTTAGCCAAAAAAAAAATCGTAGAGATAGAATGGTAAATTTTTTTACTAACTAGTAAAGAACAAAACAAGTTGCAGTTATTAAAATATTTATATCGCCCTTCCTTGAATTATGCGGCTTTTTTCTAGCCAATTAATCCTAATGTATAGACAGACGGACGGACATTACCATTCTGCCAAAAAAATCGGAAAAAACAAAACATGTTGTGATTATTAAAATATTGATATCGCCTTTTCTTGAATTATGCGGCCATTTTAGACCCATTTTTTCCAATGTTTAGACAGACGGACGGACATTACTATTCTGCCAAAACAAATTCAAGAGTTCTAAAAATATCTTTTTTTACTAACTAATTGATAAAATATTAAATTATGACCATTTAAGTATTCATATCACCTTTCTCTGAATAATGCGGCGATTTTAGACCCATTTAATCCTAAGGTATAGACGGACGGACAGACATTACCATTCTGCCAAAAAAAAATCCTAAAATTCAAAAAATACATTTTTTTACCTAATAATAAATATAAAAATAGATCCCCATCATTAAAATATTGATATCACCTCTTCCTGAATTAAGCGCCATTTTCGACCCCTTTTACCTTAACGTGCGTTGAGGCAAACGATGTAAGTCTAAGCCTACTCCAACAATCGCTATCGCAAGGAAGGAAAAGTTAGCTCTTAGTTAGTGCTGATTATGATCAAATAATTTGAATTTTTCTCTAAAACTCTTGTAGTAATAATTGCCATCAAAAGACGTAATAAATTGAACCAAAAGTATCTTGAAGAACCAATTTTTTTATTCTAAAACACTACTTCGAAGAAATCTAAACAAATTACTTAGGGTAGCCAAAGTTCACATTATAAATAGTTACTCTTGTATTCTGCCATTTGAATGTGTATCTTATATAGATATAGGTACTATAGGAACTGTTACAACCATTAATTTAATATGTTTGGGATAACACATTTCTACCAACATGAAAGGAACTCAAATTATTAAAAGATTTTATCAACTTTTTGAAATAGAAAAATTAAAAAAAAGAAACATTAACAAGGAAATTAAACAAACAAAATGAAGGAAACAAATTAAAAAATGAAAAGAAATAATTTACGAATTTGCCACAAATGAAATAAATAGATATACAAACATACATATGTATGTAATTATTATATACAATAGTACAAACATATACTTACATACTTAATACATTACTTAGTGTTTGTACGTATAGAATATAAACGAATAAAAAAGGGGAGTTGATTTTATTGGGTGTTGGATAGAAAAGTTTTTCGAATGTCAGGATGGTTTCATTTATTCAATGTCTAGATGTCTGTTTGTTTGGCAATCCAACCAGCGACAGTAGCTATATTAAAAAAAAAAAAAAAAACACCAGCAGTAGTAGGCGCAACGTCAGAAGGCAGACAGTCAGGCAAGTGGAAATTAATTGAATTGAGTGTGCGTTCATATAGATTCGTGTAAAATGATAATGGAAAACAAATTATTTTCAATGTCTTTATACATATATCCTAATATATATTATAAAAATGAGGTGTAAGTTTGTTTGTTTGTTTGTTTGTTTGTGCGTCAATCACGTCTAAACGACTGAACCGATTTTCACGAAATTTGACACACAGATAATACCAGTGCCAGAGGTGGTTATAGGCTATATAAGATTTCGATTGGATGCCACGCCCACATTTTACGCCCACTTTTTATAACTTCCAAACGGTTGGACCGATTTTCACGAAATTTGACACACAGATAGTATCAGTGCCGCTGATCATTATAGGCTATGTATGAACTGTGTTGGATGCCACGCCCACATTTTACGCCCACTTTTTATAACTTCCAAACGGTTGCACCGATTTTCACGAAATTTGACACACAGATAGTATCAGGGCCACTGATCATTATAGGCTATGTATGAACTGTGTTGGATGCCACGCCCACATTTTACGCCCACTTTTTATAACTCTTAAATGGTTGTACCGATTTTCACGAAATTTGACACACAGATAGTATCATTTCCGGTGGTCATTATAGGCTATGTATAAACTTGGTTGGATGCCACGCCCACATTTTACGCCCACTTTTTAAAACTCTTAAACTGTTACACCTATGTTCACCAAATTTGACACACAGATAGTACCATTACCGCTGGACATTATAGGCTATGTATGAACTGGGTTGTATGCCACGCCCACTTTTTATAACTCTCAAACGCCTGTACCGATTTTTAAGAAATTTAACACACAGATAGCACCAGTAACGGTGGTCGTTTAAGGCTATGTAAGAACTGGGTTCACGCCCATATTTTACGCCCACTTTTTAAAACCCCTAAACAGTAGCAATTGTTTTATATTCCCTATTAGGGGGTAGCGAAGCGCACCGGGTTACGCTCGTGTATATATAAATATACAGATTTATATACATACATATGTATGTATTTGAATATAAGGTATACATTCTTACTTTCATATACAAAAATGTCCTCGTTATATGTTTGTGTATGTATTCATTACAGATGTATTTCATTGTATATCAACACCATTTCCTGGGTCATAATTTAATCATTCTTTTTTTTTTAAGAGATTAATATATATTTTATACCTATTCACACAAAAAAAAAGTCCTGAACGTAAAAAAAAATTATTTTGCTTTCCTTATAATGAATAAAAATTTTGTTTTAATACCATGCAGTGATCATACAGTCTTTAGAATATTTTTGCCCCAAAACAAGAAATATACAACATTTCTACAACTGTTTTCCCTCATTGTCCTTTATACAGATCAGTCCAATATTAAGATTTAATGACAATTTCGAACCCAGTGTTATACTCGTAGTTCACAATTTTCGAAATTCAAAATTCTACTTCTTTTAGCCTGGAGTCACATTAAAGAACGTTACTTAAATTTTCAACATTCTACCCAATGAAGGTTTCCAACCTGTCTGTTACGCAGACGACATCGCGATACTGTTAAGGTAAAATAACCCCAAATTATTATGCGAACGGTGATTATAGAACAAAGCATTAAAACATACTTGATGTTTTACCAACGAGATATGTATGTATTGCAATTTTGAGGGATTCAGTTAGCAGCGCCAGGCGTTTGGGTCAAGTAAAAAAGAGATCGAACCTAACGTCGTAAACGCTTAAAGATGTGGTTACATAATGTCGTAAGCCAACATCCGGTTTGAAGGACCATAAACAAGTTTGCAATTGTAAATTGCCTTGTTTCTGTTTGGCGGTACCAAAGCAGAGTTTGTGGACTATAATTAGACACCAGCAGAATGGAATACGTATTTTCTGTGCCGCTACACACTTCATCAGCATTCGTGGTGTCTTCCGCCACGGCGGCTTATCTTCTCGGAGAAATTTCCTCCTTGATGTATAGCTCATACGTGGTAGAGAAAATCCCGTCCTCCTAGATACTCTTTAACATTGACTTGCTTATGTTTTAGAGTGGGTGTGTAAGTTGGATGGGATACACAAGGCCTAGCAGTACCTTGGAATTTTTTGGGTTTCTAAACTGTAGGGCGCAAGCCTGAGGTCTTACCTAGGACTTAAAAGTAGGTGCTACGGGAACCAGCAGCCCCAGGGGTTGATGGCTACCACACAGGTCATCAATTCTTGGCTGGTTATTGGTGAGGCCCTTTAGGGGTGTTACGTAGTGGCTTACGGTTTCAATTGTGTTGTCTACTATCTGTTGATAGTAGTAACACAGTCACAGGATTGTGACAGGAGTTTACTAGGTAGCTCCACACCAAAGCAAGGTGGAATAATGCGGCCAAGAAGCGAGTTATTTAATTGCAACCTGTATGTGTAACATTATACTTCACCCGGTGCTAAGACCACCGTGGGGTTTGGCCATCATGGCAGGTACCCACGTTAATCTTGCAGCACATTCGTGGTGTCTTATCCATTTCGGTTTCAATGAAACCTAAACAAGTTAACAAGAGCCTAGATAACAGTAATGTAAAAATTCGAACGGTTTAACAATGTAAAACTGAGATAAACTCTTCTATTAATTGTGAAAGACTTGAGCTGATATGGGTTCCGGGACTCTATGGTATCATCGGTAACGAAGAAGCAGACAAGCTATCCAAAGTGGTATCATCCCCGAACAAAATTACATTGGAAAACGCCAAACCTTTTAAAAAATTTAAAAACTGACTAAAAGAATGGGCAGTGGAAGAGCATGTCAGAAGTTGGGGGAATTACGCTGCTGGAAGAGTGACTGACATACTATGGGAAGACCCAAATCAAGAGAAGACCAACTCTTATAAGACATGTGGGTGTAATAACGGGCCACGCAGAGTTGAAAGCACACTAGCTAGGATGGGTTTATCAGAAGGTATAACATATACAGTATGCGAGGATAAATATAATACACTAGAACACTTCTTGTGTCATTGTCCAGCGTTTGATTGCATCATAAGCGATCATTTTCAAGGGGATAATATACTCAATCTGGCATATCTTTAGAGACATAAACAGGAAATTCCTGTAGTACTACATAGAAGGAACCAATTTCTTGACCTAATGGAGATAATGGACATCTTTTAGAGGCCAAAATATGACAAATACTTATAAGTGTATACCCGTAATTGTCGTTAACACATCTCTTCTCGACTTAAACTAATCAAAATTATCAACTTAAATCAACATTGGAAATAGTGTATATAATATAATATAAAGCCTGGAGCAGTAGAAAAGTTTTCAACTGTAAAAAGGAAAACTTAAAAGGACACGAACGTGAAGAAGAAAAAACAAATATGGCGCTGAATTAAAAATACTTTTTTTTTATTAAATACCAAAAAATCTTAATTAGTACTTGTGGAACAGACATTCATTTCATTTAAGATAAAAAAAAAAAGAAATTTAATTAAATAAAAACAAATTAAAATTTTATTAAATACATACTATAAAATTTAAGTTATTTTCTTTTTTAATAAGAATCCTTCTTAAATACTTTTACAAATTTTCCACAAAAACCTTCAGTTTAAATAAATAAAAACTAATAATTATATATTAATATTTGTATGTATCTATAGGTATATTAAATTTAAAATATTTATAATTATTACTAATATCTTTCCTTTGGCACTTGACTGTGCAGAAAATTGTAGGTGAGTCTCTGAGTAAAGACTTTTATCAAATATTTTTTTTTTTTTTTTAATTAAAACAACAACATAAAACAAAAAGAAAAAAAAAAGAATGAAATAAAACAAAAAACACATTATTACTTAATGAACACATAAAACAATCAATGGCTCTTAAGGATCATGAAAGTAAATAAACAATGAAAATGAATGGTAGAAAGGAAGAAAACACATTTTTGTTGTTGCTGTTGTTTAGTTGAGAAAGAAAATAAAAACAACTTAAATTATTGGTTATAATAATTCATCCTTAACACACAATAAAGAAAGATTCCTTCGTATATAAATACACACACACATATAGAGTACTAAAATATGAATGTATATGTATAAGAATACATATGCCCAGGACTTTGTTGTCCTTAAGGAGTTTTATAGATTTTTCAGCCGGTTGGTTTTACAGTCAAAAGTTGTAAAATATTATGAAATAGAACAAAGAAAGATAAAAAGAAAGTTTAATTTACTATTGTACACATATACAGGTACATACATATGTAACACTTTAATTTATGAATTTGTGTATGTATACATATTCCTGTAATTTAGATGGCGAATATATGAGAATAATAAAATTTCATTGCTTTTCTGATAATCACTTCTATATAACATGATCAAAATAATATAGTCCTGTTAGCTATTACATAAGTGATAGCTGATACCGTAATTCCTCAATTTGGTTATTATTTTTAGATTAACTTACGTTTCATAGATTGCTCTCCATTAATAGAAAGCCCAATTGGGTTCAAAATTCCCTTTATGTTACCTAAAATGAAAATAAAAGTAATGGGTAGGAAAAGAGAGATAGATGTAGAGGAAGATAAGGGTTGAGTATTAAATAGGTATGAGCCCAAACACAACCTAGCGGATTATTTTTTTATATGAAGATATGACAACTAAAACAACACAGCGGAATCCGCTGGAAATTAAAATCTATTTTAATTTCACAACGGATTCTTAAAAGCTCTCATTTTCTCACTCTCCCTCTCTGTCAGTGTTGCCGTTGTTGCAAAATGAATCACATAAGTTTACTTTAAATTTATATAAGAAAGAGATAGATAGATTTGTCTTTTATTTTTTATGAATGGAATTTAAGAGAGAAAGATAAATATTTTTTTATATATGTAGTTTTGTTGTTGCCAAACACAAAAAATATAAAGAAACAAAAACAAAATAATAATGAAATCCGCTGCTGGATTCCGTCTTCATTTAATTTGCATTTCTCTCTTAGAGCGGAAAACAACGTTGAAATCCGTTTGGTTGTGTTTGGGCTCTATACTAGGAAAGTAAAATAATGATATATAAGATACAAATTTAGACTATGAATGCTTTATAATATAGTTTCATGCTAAAACCAATTCGATTGTTTAACAAACAAATATAAATTGCAGGAATGGCCTACAGAACAACTAAAAAAAGGTGAGGCATAGACTGCTCTTCTTCTTTATTGTGACAATTTCTACATAAGTCACCTAGCATACTCGAAATACTAGAAAAAATTTAAAAAGTGATAAAGGAAAATATTTATTATTTTGTTTATGGAACATGTGATAAGAAATTATAAATTTTTATGTAAAATAATTAATGATGTGTATCTGTGCAAAAAAATTTAATTTTAATTTGTTACAAATTTGCTTTGGAATTAAATTTTTAAATGGAATTTATCCATTTAAAAATTATATATTTTCTGACAAAAATTTCTTTCGAAAATAAGATTTTTTAAGAGTAAGTGTATTAAATAAAATATTAAAATAAAATATATTAAAAAACAAAGATCATTTCCAATTAAAAATTAAAATTTTTCAAAATTTATAGCATGAAATAAAAAACACATCAAAATTAATTAATTTTTTTTTTTTTTTTTTTTTTGCAGAATAAAACCTATTAATTTCGGCTCCTATATAAAAGGATTACCAGAAATTAATATTTTCCGCTTAAAAAGTTTAAACGACTGAACCCCGATTAACCGGAGTCCAAAACCGATCAAATGGTTTTTTTCTAAAATGAGAAAAAAATCAGTTTTTTTGATACTCTAGAACTTCTCCATGCTTCACGGACCCTTTTAAAAATTTTTGTTTCTTCGCGGACCAACTGTCTCATTTTGATTTTTAGTATAGTAGGCAGTGTTGCCAGGACTTGAGAAAAAAAAAAGCTAAATTGGGCTTTAAAAAAGGTCAGAAAAGGCTAAATGCCACAAAAAATAAAGCCAGAAAAAAGCTAATAATTTTTTTTTATTTGAAAACGCATTTATTTTTTTCTTCTCATTAGTTTTTGGTATTTCTTAAAGATATATTAGTGAATTTATAAATATAACATAAACAATTCCTATGAGTAATAAAGTTTGTTAAAAAATAATGAAAGTATTCTTGTAGAATGAAGCGCCGCAGGCAAAAATTTTCATTACGTATAAATAATTTCGTTTTGCGGATTAATACACAAAAATGCTTAAATTGATGATTCTGTAAATATAAAATTAGTAACTTTTTAGCCTTTTTAAAGCTATGTTAAGAATTAAAAAAGGCTAGAAAAAAAGCTAGAAGCTAAAACGAAAATTTTGAGGCTAAAAGTAAAATAAAAAGGCTAGATTTAGCCTCAAAAAGGCAACACTATCAGTAGGAATGAAAAATAGTAAAAACCGCGGTTATAAATGATATCGAAAAAGTTATTTTATAACAGTTATATTGAAAAAAAAAAAAAAAAAAATCAATCTTAAACAGTTATTTTTGAACGTAAAAATAAAAGGTCGGATCAAACTCTTAAAAAGAGAGGTTTATTTCTTTGTCATAAAATAAATCTCATTGAAGGAGGTTTATTTTTCCCATTAAAAACTAAACCTCATTTTATATAAATTGACACCCAAAGCTTTCCGCTGGTCAGATCTTTTTGAGTTCTAAAAATACATTATCAGCACTTATAAGTATAAATTGACAAAAACTGTACATTGTGTTCCTAAAACTCAGGTAAGCGTGAAAAGATCGTTCTCTACTCTTAAATTGGTATTGAGTGACCTGCGTTCAAATCTTTCCACAGAAAATTTGGAAAAATTTATATTCTTTAAATTAAACAAATAAATAACTACAAACATCAGTTAGTTTTGAGATCGATTTTTAAAATCACCATAGATTCTGAAAGAGCAATGTAATAAGAATCAATTGGTATATAACAGTATAGGTCTCCGTTGACTTTAACAAGTACTTATTTTTAGTACTTATTAATACCGCATACCCGAATTAATTTCCAGAGTTTTTGATTTCCCGGGATACCAAACTAAAAACAGTAATTACACAGGTCAACAAAATCGCAAAAAAAAAATCTATATCTGGAATAAGTCTACAATATTATTATTCCTTAGGCTTGATATAGTGTAGAAAGTCAAATGAAAATTGTCCATGACAATTTTTTTAACCCATTGAGGATCAAAGAAAATTTGTTTCCTTGAAAAGTTTTTAGGTTATAAAATTTTTCAGGTAATAGGTAGAGAAAATTTTTCACACATGTTTTATAGGCAAGATATGGGGCTACAAAAATGTAGTACTAGTTAAGTCTCTAACTTTTCACACATAGCCCCTAGAAGTCGTTATAATTGTAAAAATAAAGAATTTCTCAATTAATCCTCATAAAACCATTGAAAAATGAGGGATAAGTAGTGGGAGTATAGGGGAAATTTGTATATGATATAACTAATACAAGACAGCCGATTTCAAAAATGGTAAAATTTTTAAAATCACATTGAAAGAAAATGGGTAGACACCAAATGTTTAAAAAAAAAATAATAATAAAAATCCAAGTTGAAATTGTTATTTCAACAAATTTTCCTAACAAAAAATTAGGAAAAAATTATATCTTGAATAATTTAAGTTAATTCTTACTTCTAAGATTAAATGTAGTAAAAAAAATAACATGAAACATTTCCATCACATCACACTTTTAACCCATTGATGACCAAATGAAATATGTACCTCTAAGACATTTTTAGGTTATGGGTAATAGATAGAGTAAATTATGGATCCGTATTTTATAGAGAAGAAACAATAAAACAAAAGAGTAGAATATGCCATGTCTCTGACATGTCATCCATAGCACCTAAAAGTTTTTAAAGTTGCTAAAAGCACTGAAAAAATGGGAAAAATATGTGAGCTTTTGCACCAAAATGCTGTTTCTGAGAGATTATATCAACGCATATTAAATCCTAATTTGGTGACAGAGTTTACAGCTTCTTAATATAAGAAAAAATTATAAATAGTACGTAAATGAATCTTAATTAAGGAAAAAAATATCCATAAATTTTTCAATGAAGTTTAAAATAAAAACATTATATATTTTAAAATTGTGACGTCATAGAAAAGATTTATTTAACTTTCCACACTATATTTAGTATATGGAGTTAAAATTAGGCCGAATTATTCGCGATATATATATATATATATATATATATATATATATATATATATATATATATATATATATATATATATATATTTATTTATTTCGTTAACTGTTATTTAAATTTGGATTTTTATTTTTTCATACTTTTGATGGATACACATTTTCTGTCAGTATGATTTTAACCACACATTACCATTTTTGATATCTATGGTCTTTTGTTTGTTATATGAAATACAAATTTCCTCTCTACACCCACTCCTTACTCCTCATTTTTCATTGGTTTGATGAGGTTTAATTGAGAAATTCTTGGTTTTTACAACTTTAAGTAGTAAGTAGCCTTTAAAGGCTATTTATGATAAGTAGGGGACTTAACTAGTACTACATTTTTATAGCCCCATGTCTTTGCTATACAACATGACTAACTAATTTGCTCTACCTATTACTGGGAAAATTTTATAACCTAAAAACTCATCATGAAACCATATTATCTTTGGTCCTCAATGGGTTAAAAATGTGACGTGATAAAAAAAACAAACTTAAATGTAATAAAAATGTACTAATAAATTTAATAATTCTTAAAGTGTTTACAGAAACCCTTTAGGGTTGGAATTACATTGTTCATAGTTTCAAAAGAATGGTCCAAATTGTACGAAAATAACCAAAGGATATCGCACACCTACATATAAATACAAATTTAGTGATGAAATGTCTTTAAAATTACTAAAATATATAAGTTTTTGTTAAAACTCACGAAATTTTTTGTCCATTTAAGTGCTTTTAAAATTACCGGGAATTTTGTGCGGGACAAAATTTTAAAAAATTTAAAATTTCCCTGGAACTCGGGACGGGAAATCCCAGGATGCATTCCTTACGTACCACAGAATCAGTGCTTCCCTATGAAATTTTTGTTAGAAATTTCCAAATTTAGATACCTGACAGTACCGTTTTAAAACTAGTAGAATTAAAGCGTAGAGATATGGTTCGAGTATCAGTTTTTTAAATAAATGATTTTATATTATTTTTTATTCTAGTCTCTTTAAATTTATTAAAGTTTTTTTTTTATATATATTTAAAAAGTTCTAGGAAGTAATTCTAAAATCTATTCATTTTGGGAATTACAGTGAGACCTCGATAACCGAAATCATTCTGGATAATCAATTTTCCTGTTTAATTTAATTTTAATTTTGAGTAGTATTTTGACATTTTTATTTATATAATTCAATTCAGTGATTTAAATGTTTAAATAATATAAGAAAAATATTAATTTTGGAAAAAAAAAAACTGAACAAACATAAGAATTTAATTTTACATAGTTTCTTTTAAAAAATCAAGTAATTTTGTTTGTTTCTTCTCTTTCAAATTCATATTTTCATTCATGAATTTTTTAATAAATGCTGTAAACTTTTTTTTTTTTTTTTGACACAAGAATATTATTTTATTGAATCTGCCTTTTAGGCCTTACAATAAGTATATAAATCTTAAAACTAAAGCTAAATCTGATTAAACTCTAACGAGAGTATAGATGGCATAAATTGACCCTCCTATTAGCGGGGTGGTAGATTATTTCTACGAAGCCTTGAATATGTAGGGGCTTCTGCTAGTTGTCTTGCAAGTGGGTTTGGATGACTATGCAACTTTGCTATATATTTCGCCTTAAATTTGCTGAACTCGTCCCTGACAAGGGGTACATCTAAATCCTTATGGATGTTCTCGTTTCTTATATACTATGGTGCACCCGTCATGGTTCTAAGAATTTTTGATTGGGCCCTCTATATAAGATCAATACTCGTATTGCTGGCCGTTCCCCACAATTATATGCCGTATGTCCAAATTGGTTTTAAAACGGTTTTATACAGGATGACTTTATTGTCAAGGCTGAGTTTCGATTGCTTATTTAATAACCAATGAAGATTGGAAGATTTTAATTTCATACTAACTTTCTTGGTTTTTATATGACGGCGCCATGTAAGTCGCCTATCCAAATGAATACCGAGGTATGTGACATAATCAGACTGGGGAATGACAATATTATTGAGTTTAACGGATGGGCAGTTTCCTCTCCTCAGTGTGAAAGTAACATATTTGCATTTTAACTCGTTCACTCTTATGCGCCAATTTTTTAACCAAGTCTCCACATGCCTAAGAAACGCATCTAGTTTATTAGAAGCCTCATGTGGGTTTTCATGTGAACTCAATATTGCTGTGTCATCAGCAAACGTAGAAATTGTCAGTTCATCGCATGTTGGCAAGTCAGATGTGTAAATTAAATACAGAATAGGCCCTAGAACACTACCCTGTGGAACACCAGCCTTTGCCTCAAATTCTCCTGTCACAAAGTTATCATACTTCACTCTAAATGATCGGTCGCATAGATATGACTCGAACAATTTATGGGTACAAGGTGGCAAAGAACATTTTATTTTATATATTAAACCTTGATGCCATACTTTGTCGAAAGCTTGCGCTACATCCAAGAAGATGACAGAGCAATACTTCTTTAATTCAAAAGATTTTCTAATCTCACCAGTCAGACGGTTAACTTATTCAATTGTTCCATGCTTTTCACGAAAACCAAACTGATGAACTGGGATTATATTTCTATCATTTAAGATTGACATGATTTTCATTTGCAATACTTTTTCAAAAAGCTTTGACAAACAAGAAAGGAGACTAATTAGTCTATAGGATGATGGTACGGTTAAATCCTTTCCTGGCTTTGGTATCATTATAATCTGAGAAGTTTTCCAAATTTTTGGAAATACTCCTAGTTTTAAGATCGCATTAAACAGTATAGACAGCACTATTATTGCCACGTACGGTAGGTTTTTAATCATGGATGGTGTTATTAGATCATATCCAGGTGATTTCTTTTGATTCATATTCTCTTTGACAATAGTATGTATGTCATCAGGGCTAATAGCAATCATGTCATCATCATTTAATATAATATCATTTGTCTCTCCCAAAACAAAATCATTGTCTCTCCCAAAACAAAATCATGATGTGCAAATAAATTGGCCTTCTCTTCTGCACTACGAGCCCAGGAATCATCAGCTTTCCTTAAAGGAATTTATGCCTCTACCGGTGGCTTGATACTTTTAGCTGCTCTTCATAGGGAAAAGTTAGTGTATTTATTATTCGTCAAATGCTGTAAACTTGGATTTTATCTTACTCTGACTCATCTTATACAAACGAGGGAATCTCCTTTTCCTTTTATTCCCATTGTGTTTAATTTTTCAAAAGCAATAAAAAATATTTGCTTAGAATCCCGGATAATAGAGGTAATCACGGTAAATCGATGCAAAATAAATTAAATGGATGGAAAAAAGAAAAAAATTACAAATTTTCTTTCCCGGATAATGTACGTTGTCGGTTAATCGAATTACGGATAATTGAGGCCCCACTGTATTTTATTAAGAGAGGTGATGTAAAAGTGATAATAACTTTATCTTAGGTATTAGTCATTAAAGCCATATTTTACAGCCAATTTAACTTATAATTTTATAATAAGTAGCTCTCACAAAAAAAGAAGATTTTTTTTTATTTTAAATCTAAAAACAAAATAAATTAAATTTTCCCTATTACGGAAATAATTTTTTAAAAAATTCCGTCATTGTTAAAAGTTTTTTATTTAAATTTTAAATATTTTGAACATATTGTAGTTACACAAACTCTCCTTTTGTGACTAGTTTATGGTCCTTCGAACCAGCATCATGGTTGAAGAATTTTCGAAGAAAAAACATTTTTATTTGCTGTGATTTTATTTGCTATGGCAACACTGAGATTACTCCTAAACATTTAATGTAGTTAATCACAATAATATTTTGTTGTTTTGTGTTAAAAGAGTAATAATAATCGTAATAATAATAATAATTTTACAAAATGTCTACAATACAATGAAGTATATACATTTATTTATATAAATTGTTTATATGTGTGTGTGGGGATGCAATAATACACTTATACAAATTATTCTTTTATAAAATTCTTTGTTTTTCTCTTTAAGTATGAAAAATATAGCTCCTCCAAGTGGAATATTGTATATAAATACATAAATTCATAAAAAAATACAAGAAAAACGCCAACAACAAACATAGCACTTTTACACTTACAATTAGCAAAAGTTTATTTTGTATATTATTTTCAGTTTTGTTGTTTTAACTTTCTTCTTCTTCTTCTTTTTTTTTTTTTTTTTTTTTTGTTAATTTAAGATTTAATCTATTTGAACTCTTCATTTCCTCCCCATATACAACAACCATAAATATCCATGTATGTTTGTATATTTTTTTTCAATTTCAGTATCCTATACACTAAATAAAAAATTTCCCAGTATTTTTTTATTAACCACACCCTTATTTTTACTCACTGTAACTATATTTTACTCTTTCACTCTCATGAAATATGTGGGGGCTTTGAGAAAATTTTGTTGTGGCTTTTGTGGTAAATTGATTATTTTCTCATCTGTTTTCTTATGATATTTTCGTCGTTGTCGTTAGTTGTTGTCTTTTGTATAATTGTTTTTGTTTATACACTTCTGCTTGCTGAAGCAGAAAAATATTTATTTCATTTTTTGCTGCTGCTGCTATTGAGGCAGTTGTTGTTTTTGCTATTGTTAGTGTTTTCTTAAGTGTCGCTGTTAAGTGAAACCATTTTTTTTTGTCTAATAAATTTCATTCATCTTTTATTGCTCTGCTCTTTTGCACGATACAACAATTTTGCATTGTCCACGTAAGAGGTTTAATGATTTTTTATCTCTATTACTCTTATAGCAAAACATTGGTAACGACATTGTTGCTTTTGTCTCACTTTCTTTTTGTTGTTTTTGTTGCTTGAAAGTTTTTAGATTTTATTGTTTGTGTGGGAGTTCGACAAAGGTAAACTTTAAAATACACTGTAGAACATTTAGTTTCCAATGAAATTTTATATTCTTAATAGAAATTTATTGCAAAGATGTAAAAATCAATAATTTAAAATCTTTAGTCGTATACTAAATTTAAAGCAGGGCTTTGCTTGGGTTTTGTGAACAAAAAATTTTCGTGAGAGCATTGTATGAGAATAAAATATATATTAAAATTTTAGATTCATACAATTTTTTCTAACGATAATCAAACTCTAACATGTTAAAATCGAAGCATGATTCGACATGGAGTCTCAAGAAATGAAGCATGGACGCGTATAAGGGCGTATAAACCTACTCTCAACATATATTTATATAAAAACAATTTTAAATATCCGCCAATTGCACTAAAAAAAATACTTCGGTCAAATATAATCATTTGACACCCTAACCATTACCTGCATAACCTGCATTGTTAATATATTCGGAGAAGGTCGGAAATTTTAAAATGCTTCTAAAGATAAAGTGACTTTTTTTTATTAACTGTATTAATTTCTGATCAATTTTAATATTAATAGACCTTTTTAATTTTTGGGATACATTTAATGAAATTTAGATACAAAGACCAAAAATCAAAGAAAATATTGTAGCTGTAGTATACAGTGCGCGAAAAAATCTAAAACACTATATTTTATATCCAAAAAGTGTGTTACACATTCTATTTAAAACTATTTACTGTTACCTATTTTGACATTTAAATTACAAAACTTAAGATCACTGTTAAAAAATATGAAGCAAATTTAAAGATAAAAATGGACTAACCTAAGCATATTAATTATTATTATCATGCTTTATTCAAAATTATATACAATATTAAAGCAGTTAATATAATAGTTTTTATGGCTAATTGCATTTTTTATATAATAAAGAAGTCTGTTAGCAAAACATACGTCAATATTGCATTATTATAGTCCATTCAATTAGGGCTTTTATAGTGTTAAAGCGGTTCCTTTCAGCAAAAACTGTTTGGCATATAACTCCTCACATAATTTCGGAATAATGCAGGTTTATAAAAAAACTTGCTCATGTCCTATAAGAACAGTTTTTTGGGCAAACAAATTTTTTTGTTAATTTTTGACCAGGCGATATCTCGCTGAAATGTATGGACCAAGTTTCAATAATCCTATTTATAAGAAACGCAACATTTATCATAATTTTCTGTACTTATAAAACTTTAGTAATATTTTAATGTAACTATTCGCTTGATATTCTATAATAAATCCTTCCAGCAATATTGAAGATTTCAATTTTAATATCCCATTTCTCATACTTTATATTGGGGTATGATTTTTAAATACATGAATACGAATAAAAGATACCATCTGTTTAAAAGTAGTTCATATTTGGCGAGGCGATACTTCTTTTTTAAGGGAGAATTCTTATTATTTTTATAATATCCTTATTAAAAATTTTAGATTTCTCTTTTCAAGACTGTTCTTTCGGTAGCCTTCGTAATTGTTTGGACACATAAATATGATAAATATGACCATAAAGGTTTAGTTTTCAGATATTTAACAAAAAATTCAACCATATTCTATTCTCTATGCTGTCAACCTGGCTGACTGTTATTTAACTCAATATGTTTAACGGGACATTTCGTTAATTACAGTTACATTAATACATTGCAACATTTTAAATCATACGAGGTTCAATTACTAAGAAAACATTAATGCCAAAATGTATTATTTTAATTAAATGCTAACTAATGCATCATAATTATCATCAAATTTTATTTTCTAGGCTTAGGTTATGTCCTTTCAAGTTTTTAAATATTTTTATATTTTCCAAATAAACTATATAAAAAACATTTTCCTTAAACCCTTTAATGTACTTAGATTGCAGTGTTTAAAAAGATAATTCATATTTTTATAAAATTTATAGGTAGCAAAATATGTGAACTTTTACACTGTATGTTTATGTTTTTTTTTTTTTTTCGTGCACTGTATAATTAAAAGTTTGACCCATAGACGAAACCAATCTTAAAATATGAATTCTTTTTTACTTTCCTGTGCCAATACTTTGTTCCTTAAAATATTAGGAAATAATTAAAATTTTGCAGTTTTCTTGCAATAATTTGCATTAACGCATAATGAAAATTATTGCAATAATTAATATAATTACACATGGATGTATCAAACACATAAAATTCACACTTCACTTCTTTCGGCCTCTGTATATCCAAAAATGCAGCAAAATTCGTTCTAATTAGGGATTTCCCATCCCGGGATTCTCGGGAAATGTACAATTTTTCATGTCCCGCTTTCCCGGGAATTTTGTCCGGGACAGCATGAATTTTATCAAGCAATAAATTGGGTTATAACCAGGGAAACCACAATATGCTGTAAAAAACGCGAAAATATGCACTTAAAAACCAAGAGTTTTCTTATAATTTCTTAACAAAATTATGTTTTTCAATAAATCAAAGGGTTTTATTAATATTTCAACGTTGTAAACTAAGACAAAACTGAAATTTATCAACCGTGTCGAAATTTGGTTACCGGTTTTCTTATTGTATCGCATAAAAACGTTATTGATCTACTATTTTTCACACATCTAATTCTAGACACTATCAAAATTATCATATGCTTTCATTTCACGATAAAATGGTATCCATTAATTTTAAAATTTATTTATTATTTTTTTTTTTATAAAATCAAATTTAAAAAACATTTCATGAAGTATAAAAAATTATCCTCAAATTGTCAAAATATGTTCCAAAAGGGTTAAATATGCCCTAAAAATAACAAGATATGCTATAAATATGCACTAAAAATGGCCAAATGCAAAAATATGCACTAACAAATCGATGCCAAAATGATTTATTTGTTCTGAAATGGATAAATATTTTATCGATGGCATCATACAACATTCAGAAAACAACATGCGATTGCATATTTGTGGTTTCGCTGCAGGCGCGGATCCAGCTCAAGCTTTTGGGGAAGGAAAATAGAATAATTTTCTTGACTATTTCCTTAAATTGTATGATTTAATACAGATTTTACATTAAGCCTTTTAGTTTTGGGGAGTTAAATTTCCTTTTTTTCCCTCCCCGTGGATCCGCGCCTGTTTCTCTGGTTATAACGTTTTAGTCAAATTTTTTTCAAACAAGTAATTTAATACCGTTTGAGCTCACGTTTGGATAACCCCTAAGGGTTTAGGAAAAAGTGATCATCAGCCACTACTTTAAGAATTATTAAATTCTTTTTAGTGACTTTTTTAATAGTCAAATTTTATTTTCTCAATGCATTTACAATCTTTTTTCAAATCTGCTTTTGGTTTTAGCTATTAAACTAATTAGAGTAATAATAGTTATAATATGATAGTTATAGTTATATATGATCCGGAATCCCGGGATCAAATTAGAACTTATATATTTTTATTAAAAAGCACAATAGGAATATATTTAAATCTACTTTTTATGAAAAGTACGTTTTTATCAATCGAAATACAAAAAGAAGAAAAAACAATAAATATATTTTGTGAAATTAAATTTTTTATTATAGTAAAAACTTCCTTACCGGACAGCTCCGATAGACGGACAATTTTTTAGATCCCATGGTTTAGGTGGCATTTTTAGAATAAATAAATCTGCACTAGGAGGACGCTCTCTTGGGCGTTAAATAGTTTACTAATCGTTTTTACTTAACTTTATGCTGGTTTTAACAAAATCTAGTTTTTTAATTTAATTTTAAATTTTACACTTGATTAAAAATTCTTCATAATAGAAAAGAGAAAATGAAAACTTGATCCATGATTTTTCGTACAACACAATGACGACAGATTCCTAAAAATCTTAACAGCTTTTTTGAACAAAGGGCATAGAAATTCTGCACAACAAGCAGACCGACACTGTCATCAGTAATATACAAAAAAGTAGTTGGGTGCTGCTAAGGATCAAGGACATGACGCCAACAACATTTTCCCAAGTTAATCCGGTTGTTTTTAAATGGAGTAACATGCCAACATATGTAGATGACCTTGTTGTCAAACTTGTTCTCAACATGCTGACCATTAATAAGTTAAGCGATAATTGTTTCGCTTACGAAAAATGAGTAAATTTAGAAAGTAATTTTAAGAAACTGTATACTGGAAGTTTCAATCAAAGACATAAATTTCATAAAATCATAATTTATTGCAAATAATAACTAAAAGAAAATGCAAAACGTCGTTTGCCGCAGAAGCAAGAGAAAAAAAAATTTTAAGTTTTTCCTTTAAATTTGAGCCATTAAGTAAAATTTTTCAAATGTTCCCTTAATGCAAAAATATATAATTCTTAAATGGAACAAATTTTACGACTGTTTCATTTATGAAGTTAATATTACGATGTTTTGACTTTTGTCAATATTGGTGTCATTTTTAAATATGAAATTTTTTATATGGATGTAGTTATGGTTAGTACATTATAATCCAGTATATAAAACCAACCAAACCAACATTTGATTTTTCAGTGGTTACGGCCTTTTGCATTTTAGTTGACGATGTATACATACATATGTATAAATAAAATTATGCATATGGGCAATTATCAAAAATTTTTAGCCTGGCTGAAACTGACTTAAATCCCCAATAAGTTTTGTAGTAATGATATTTTGAACAAATTGGTTACAGATCTAAACTCACAAGACTTCAAACTAATAGAGTGCAAAATTTTAGCTTAATAGGTTTATTTTCCTAACCATGTTTGTTGTTCAAAGTTCAAGAATATAGAAAAACTGATTAAAACTACCTAAGTTTTTACCATTCTTCTACAATTTTTGTTGGCGCGTTCATGATTTTTGATCTTACACTATCATAAGTAAACTAATCGGACCTTGTACATAAATTCTCCACCATTTTTGTTGTTGTGCAGACTTTCAACTGTTAAATACAGGGTAGTAAAGTTTTGATGACAAAATTTTTTGGTTTTTAAAATTTTTCAGTTTTTTCGGTTGAGGGGCACGCAGACCGGAAAATACAAAATTTGGGATAGGGATTGATACTTGTTGTAATTGTGCGTATTTTGCGTTATATCCTGTTGATGTGCCCGAAGTAGTCAACGTAGTAGATAGTCTCAAAATTTGGAAAACAGGTGCGCAAATTTTTCAAAAAGTCAGTTTTTCGCGAGGCACATTTACATTTTCATATGGAATTGCTTGGATTACTGCGTGAACTTAGTTTTTTGTCATTTTACATAACAAAATCAGAGGAGCATTAAAAATAAATTTAATATAAAAATTATGCAAAAATTGCACTTTTTGTTTTTGTATTTTTATATAGAAAATTGCAATTTACACAAATATTAGATATAGAGATATAAGAGTGGAGATAAATATAATTGATTGGGATCATAAATTTAAGTCAAATGTCGTTAATAGTTGAAAACGGGACACTTTTGTCAAAACACATTTCGCTAAGGCACATCGTGTGGACAGCATGAAATTAACTATAATTGACATAATTAGTAGGTGTTTGTTATGCTTAATAAAAAATCGGAGGCGCATCAAAAAAATTTTGAGAGATAAACATTTTATGGACCAAAAAATATTTACTTGTGTTAAAAATGAATCACAATATTATAAAGCATTTCTATGTAAGAAACTCCAACAAAAATATTTTCAATCAATATTGAAATAACTTAGATTCGATCAAAATTTTTCACAAAATTTTTAAAAATCGTGATTTTTATTGAAAAGAAAATTTTTTTAAAATTTTACTAGGAAAATTTTACTTGAAAATATCATAAATTTTATTTGCATAACTCAGTAGGTTTTGATATTAGGTGTATTTTTGACCAGAATTCTATATAAACTTCTAGTTTGTAAAAATTTTTACATGTTCAACTTTAAACCGCCATAACTTTCGCGCCCCTCACATGAAATGATTAACGCGAACTGATTCTACATGCATTCGAGTCACAAAAGGATTTTAATGTGCCATCTAAAAAAAATTATATTTTTTTGAAGGGCTAAAATCAAAAATTTTTGATAATTGCTCATATATATATATAAGTTATTTCATTAAAATCAATCTTAAATGTTGAAATAAAAAGATGTGGTACTAATTACACCTGGTAAAAAAAAAAAAAAAACAATATTATGTACCATAATACGATCATAGTATGTTCCTACGACTCAATTGTGTTCCTAGTATATAACTGAAAATACTATTGTTGCTATACCAATTTTTTCACAATAAAATTTAAATTGTTTTATATATTGAAAATCTTTGAATTTAGAAATTTCTGTTGCGTTCTCCAACTAATCATTTTATCTGTGTGAATTTGGAATAAACCAAACTCGATTAGCATTTTAATTTTACCAATAAATATTTATTATACCCTACACCACCATAGGTGGGGAGGGTATTATGCGTTTGTGCTGAATTTGTAACACCCAAAAATATTGGTCTAAGACCCACCTTAATTTATACCAATCGGCTTAGAATCACTTTCTGAGTCGATTTAACGATGTCCGTCCGTCCGTCTGTCCGTCCATGTAAACCTTGTAATCAAACTACAGGTCGCAATTTTGAACCAAAATTAATGAAAATTGATACAAAGGTTTCTTATAGCCCAGGGACGAAGCCTATTGAAATTGGTTATGATCGGTCCATTATTTCACCTAGCCCCCATACAAATGTCCTCCCGGAAAAGGGTTTAACGATCAGAAATCCCTTAAATATAGCAATATTTTAATGAAATTTGGCGCATGTAAGCTCCCATATAAACCCCTTTCAGAAAATCACTTTAACGGGCATAAATCCCATTAAAATGTTAGTATCAAGTTAGTATTCAACACAAATAAGTTTTATATGAACATAAATAATAGTGCCAAATTTTACAAAGATCGGTCCATAATTTACCATAGCTCCCATATAAGGCCCTCTTTTGGGAATCACCCAAAATTGAATAAATTCACATAAATGTCAGCATCAACGTAATATTCTGTATTCGTATGTTTTATTTTACACTTATGAGTATCGGTCCACATTTGACTCCAAGTCTAATAAAAGACCCCTCCCCGAATTATAATGTACACAATGGTGTAGGGTATCATATGGTTGGGCTTGACCGACTATATCTTCTTCTCTCGTCTACTAGTACCTGTCTGGTATTAGAATATGAAAGGTCCTCTTCGCTTTTATCGATTCAAATCGATCTTTCTCAAAGATTGTACTATAAGTGTTGTTAGATCATTAAACGAATTCAAGATTACTTTAGACTTACCCGAAGAGATCCGTCCCTTCGGTTAAGTCTAAAGTGGATGGTATAAATATTAAGCAATCAGAAGCTTAGAAGTAGTTGTTCGTTGGACTAAAAATATGTTTAAAGTGAAGAAAGAAGCATTCTTTTTATATTTTTAGTTCAACGGACAACTTCTTGAGAGCTTCTGTCTAAGATTTTTGAAACGATTTAAAAGATACATCACTCCATGTGATCTTCTTTTGTTCTGATGAGATTAGTGAACTCATTCCCAATATCCGTTTAAATATTTAACGTTTAAAAAGAAAATTTATTTATAATTAAATTATTGTTATTAAATGATTATATTTTTTTTTTTTTTTTAATTTTTGTTTGCCAAAAGTTTTCCAAATTTATTTAATTACTAAAATTTATTACAGTGTAAAAACTCCATAGTTTTCGTTGTACGTTTACGTATGAAGGAAGAAGGTAGATAGAGAGAAGGACAAACATGCAGGTGGATAAAATTTAATGGTGGCCAAGTATTAGTGTTAGTGACGAATTGTTTTCTTTACGAGAGAAGCTTTTTTTCACACTTCGCAACAAATGTTTTCTGTCTCTTTTTAACTTGCACAGAACTGTTAATTTATGTATGTGAGTATGTATAAGGGGAAGTTGTATTGTTTTGTAAATTCACAAGTTTTCTGTCTCTGGTAAGGAAGTTCTGCCTGTAAATTATTTTAAACTTTTTATGGTCAAAGTTGTTGTGCTCAAGAAGTTTATATTATTGCACAAGAGAAATACGAGTAGTTAGTATTTATGTGTGTGTGTGTAATAATGTTGGGGTTCAATAAATTGATAATGAATTGAATTTCTCTTAACAGAGAAAAATTTATAGAGAGAGAGAATATTTAGAGTATGCGCTGTTAATGAAATTTAAAGAAAACAAATTTAATAAACATACAAATAATAATATTGCCATATATTTATTTTAATTTCAACTGATTCTGTGAACTAATATGAACAGTTGAAGAACTAAGTATTTAAACTTTTATTTCAAAGAAAAAATTATCTTTGCCAATATTTATTTTGGATACGCTTGTGTTAAGGGATTTTTGGAAATATTTTTATGTCAAAATGGTAATAATGCAAAATGTTTGTGATGGCATTACTGAAGAAACAGTTTAGCTTTTTTATTCTTTTTAAATTAAAAACGATCATTTGGTGTGAGCATTTATAAAAATGTCTACAATTGTGAGAGTAAAAAACTTTGTTATTTTTTTATATTGCCATTACACACACTCACACACTCGTGGGTATAAATCGAAATTTTTATTTTCGTGTGTGATTTTATTTGTAGCGTAAATTGTAATTTGAATCAATTTGTAACGCAAGTTCTGCTTCAGTTTTAACTTCAGCCACCTTCAACCTTTTAGTTCGTTTACTTCATTCTCTCAGTTTGTTTAACTGTTTATTAGCCACTAGCAACATACATATAATTCTACTGTTGTATTTAGATTCGTTTAACCACAATACACACACTTAAATAAAAATCGCAAAGAGAAGAAAAACTTTTGTCTAAACGTTAACTAAACAGTGTTACATTTGGTCTGTTGGCCAAAAGTACCAACATTCTTCATACGTGCTCGCTCTAACATCTAACAGTCGGTTATGTTGTGTTGTATGTGTGCTTTAATCGAAAGCCAAAAACGATTAATCGGTATTGCTAAAACAAAAACTATATAATAATTTAAAATAAATATGATAATAAAACACTGATTTTGTGCTTGATTTATAATAGTAAAAAAAATCTATAATAAAAATTAAACAATTATTTTATAACTTAATTGATTCAAATTTACTTTATTCAAACGTTTAAAAACATGGTCATGGATCAAATGGGTGGACATCAACTACTGCCACACTTAACCAACGATTTGGCTTCAGCCACATCCGCTAATCGTTTACCTCCTCTTAACTCTAGTTTAACTAATATTTTACCACCAACATCAGCTTTGCATTTGTATGCAGCAGCGGCTGCTGCAGCTGCTTCCAATTTGCGTGTACCGCCCTGGGCGCCTATCTTGCAACTACCTAACGTTGTTAATGCTGGTATATTTGGCGGTGATCCGAGTTCATTTTTAGCACGTAAACGTTTGTTAACCAGTTCTTCGGCACAAACTGCCGATTCTGTTCTAAATACCGCCAGCGCTCCAATTGGAGCTGCTCAGCAGCATCCACATATTATTATGACAAATACTTTGCCTTTTACTAACAATTTGCTAAAAACTCAGTCAACGCCAAATGCTTCAGCAATTGTAGCTGCCACTATGTCTGCTGCTGCTGCCCAAAGACTTCAGCAGCAGCAGCAGCTACAAACACCGTTTAATTTAAATTTGCAACATGCTGAACAACAACAATACAATGTACCACAAGGGCCTACAACAGCTGCCGACGGCAATGAAACGAATGATGATGGTAAGTGATTATTTTTTCAATTTAAACCTGTTTTCTATATCTAAATTGTTTACGAGTAATAAAAATAATACAAAATTAATTTTTAAAGCCAATGCTTGTTATTTGATAATTTGGCAACAAAAATTTGCCCGAATTTGCTTTAAAGCTAAAGTAAATTTGTATAATTTTATATAAAACTTTTAAATGCGATTTTGTTTGTTTGTATAAGAAAACGTGCAACATTTATGTTGCATGGGGTTTTACTTTATTTTCATATAAATTTAAAATTGTTGAATGTTATTTTTGTATAGTAAATTTAGTTAATTTTTCTGATTTTTGATTTAATATTGTACATCAATTGAGATCTATGTGTAGAAAAATAGGCACGAAGGGTTTAGTTCGTTTAATTGATAAAATGGATATAAGAGCTGTTGGAAACGTACTTTTTTTTTGATACATTCAATTTTCGAAAGTACCGAAGTACTCCTGTGAGTAATGTGATACTTTCAAACTAACTATTAATTGATTACTCCGCAATGTAAAAAGAGCAATGTATTTTGTCATTTTTGAAAACTCAGTTTCATATAAATATTGAATAAAATTTTTAAGTTCATTAAATTTATCAGCAGCTCAACCAAAAATATGCTCTAAAAAAATCAGAAAATATGACTTTAAAATTAAAAAAATATGCTCTTAATATTTTACTTTTTCTGGATAAACTGTAAATTATATAATATTTATGCTAAAAATATCTTCATTTTTATTTCCAATTTTAAAAAAATATTCAAAAGTAATACTTTTATTGTATCAGGATTTATTAAAAAATACCTAACAAATTTTCATTTTAATAAATAAGATTATTAAGGAATCGAATTCGAAAAACATAAGAACATGTTCGTAAATGCATCACTACACTACATCTTAGGATTAGTTTAAAAATTCCGTAAAAAATGCATTTTTATTACTACAATTCATCAGCTATTTTTATGATTAGTATTTTGTTTATATTTGCGTATAATATAGGACCCAACGACTCACGTTGGGGTAAAATATGAATTTTAAAATTTAAATTTTCGTAATAAAGTTGAGTAGCGAATAAAAATAGACAAATTGTGTGTCAATACAAGCAGAGAAAAAACATGGTTTCAGCATGATCACTACAACTATTTAATGTTTGTATAGTTCAGGCGCGGATCCAGCCGAATCATTTGGGGGGGAAAATTTTTTTTGAGATTTTATTTTATCGTCACAGAAAAAAATATGTTTTTATATATAATTTTTTAACTATAAAATTTTTATTATTTCTTTTCACCCGGAAAAACTTGCTATTTTACAAAAATAAACAATTATAAGTCTTTAAATACAAATTTTTCATGGAATATTCAAAAGATTTTATTTATTAAATGTGTGTTTTTATTTTAGTGTTATCCTCTAAATAATTTCAAATAAAATAAATTTCATTAGAATGCATCACCTGAAAAACACGAAAAGTTAGGCAATGTAGGTTTTGATAGGATATCAAGCGTTCTAAACAATTACTTCGTTATATAAGAAATTTTTAAAATTGCTTTTTTTTTTACTTAAATAGATCTCTTTAATATTTAAAACTGTAAAATTTTAAGCTAATCTGATACGAGAAACCCGTGCCGAGAATTAACTGAACATTTTGTAAAAATATCACTTTAAAATTTGTTTAATAGTTCTTTAATTTAAGTCTGGAATTTTAAAATTTGATAATTTTTTTTTATATATATATAAACAAAATACAGTGAACTCGCGGTAATGTGAACATCCAATATAATGAACTATCCACTAATGTGAACACTCAGTTTTTTTATATGGGCGCTCTAAATAGTGAACAATTTTTTCTTTTAATTTTTGGGGATTTTTTAATTTGTAGAAGCATTTATTTTTAATGTTGGGAATCCCCGAATTAATAAATACCATAGTATGCCATTATTTTAAAGGTATTTAATGCTAGTCGCTTTATGTAACTTGTTGCGGTAGGTTCGTGAATTTATTTTTAAAATTAGTAATGTCTAAAAACAGTCGAAAGTTTTTATCCTTAAATGAATAATGCGAAATTTTGGAATATTTAAAAAAAGGATCGAGTGTTACAGTGTTAAGTAAAAAGTATAAAGTTGCAAAATCAACAATATGTTCAATAAAAAATAAAAAAGACAATATTTTAAAATGTGTGAACAATACGTTTTATGGACCCGGAAAACGTAAAATATTACGATCTTCAGAGCTTCCAAAAATGGAAAAATCGCTCTATAAGTGGTTTATTTGCATGCGGAATAAAAACCTCCCTGTAAGTGGTTTGATGTTGAAAGAGAAAACCAAACAAATTCACAAAAACATAAGTGAAAACGGAAATGACTTCAAAGCTAGCGATGGGTGGCTACAAAAATTTAAAAAGAGATACGGAATTCGGCTCCTTCAGATAAGCGGTGAAAAACTTTCTGCGCAATCTCAGTTCGTAAATCCTTTTGAAATTAAATTGAAAGCAAAGATAGAAGATTTGGGTTTATCTAATGATCAGTTGTATAATGCCGATGAGTCTGGTCTATATTGGAAACTTCTCCCACAAAAGACATATGTAACGTCATTGTAGAAAAGCGCTCCAGGTGCAAAAATGGAAAAGCAAAGGATAACATTTTTATGCTGTGCAAATGCGTCAGGATCTCATAAAATAAAACATTTAGTAATAGGAAAATCGAAAAATCCTCGCAGTTTTAAAAATTTTATCTGTCCCGTAAACTACAGAAATTCAAAGTCTGCTTGGATGACTTCTTCCATTTTTAAAGAATGGTTTCACAACTGTTTTGTGCCAGAGGTAAGTAAACATGTAAAAATAGTTCAATTGGGATTCTTACTGTTTTATTTTTCATTAAGGTGACAGATTTTTTAACGAAGAAAGGATTACCAGTAAAAGCTTTACTCCTAATAGATAATGCCCCATCCCATCCACCAGAATCCGACCTTAAATCCGAAGATGGTTCCATAGAAGCTATGTTCATGCCTCCAAATGTAACGGCTCTGATCCAGCCAATGGATCAAAATGCAATTAGAATCACCAAACTTCATTATAGGAACAGTCTTCTGGCAACAATTATTGCAAAAGAGGGGGATTTGCTTGAATCGATGAAAAAAATCACACTTAAAGAAGGAGTTTCTATTCTAGAGGCATCCTGGAACCGAGTTGGTAAGGAAACTTTATCTAACTGTTGGAAAAATATTTTGAATATGGTAAATGATGAAGACGATCCTGAATTTAATGTTCCTTTGACGTTTTAAAAGAAAAGTGGTAATCAGAGGTTAGATCTTCAGAAAATACTGCTGCAGATCTTCTACAGACATTGTGCCCTCAGGAAGTATTTACTGCTGTAAACATTAGAGATTGAAAATGATTTAATTGAAGAGTCCGACGATGATGACAACTGTTTTATTGAAGCGCCTGAAAACAACATTAAAGCCAAAGAAGCTGTCGTAATTTTTAACAAAGCTGTCCAATGGGCTGAATTTCAAATGGTCGATCAAACTGACATTAAAGTATTGAAAAAAATCAGGGAATTGGCGGTAAATAAGCTGGTCGAACAAAAGAAAAAACAGAAAATAAAACATATTTAATTATATATGTATGTACCTATCTTTTTTCATTGTAAATTTTATTTATTTTTTTTTTTGTCGTAATATTTTGTTTGTTTTTTATGTACATACTACGTATGTACTCTTTATAAAATGGATTTTTAAAAACTTTTTATGTTCCAAATAAATTACAAAAAGTTTTTTTAGTAATCTTTGCATTAATTAGTCCACATTATCGAGAGTTTTATTAAGAAAGCAGAAGAACGCTGCTTTTAAACTACATTAAAATCTTTTTTCTATTTCAAAATTTCAACATTGATGTATTTTTTTTTTAATATATTTTGTTTGCAATAAAATGAGAAGCCAACCCTTAAAATCGTTTAAGAACTCAAAGTGTATTAAAAATATTTAAAATTTTATCAACAAATTTAATCATCACCGAAAATACAAAACAACCTAACATCAAAATTTTCAAATTTGTGTTTTTTTTTTCAAAATACGTGTGATCACATAATTTCAGACTTGCAGCTCAAAAAATAACGATTATATTAAGAAGGCAATGACTTTCTTAAGTCAAAACAACGTAACATCACATTTGTTATAAAATTTAAAAAAAAAAAAAAAATGTTTTTCTTTTTTTTACGAATTTATATTGCAAATATTAAAAATAAAATAGCTATTAAAATTTTGGAGTAAAAGTTATTAAAAATCTTTTTAATTATAATTTTTCTAAAATTTCTATTGATGTTACGTTCTTTTGGCTTCAGAAAATTGAAATCTTGAAAAGCGTAACCCACATAACTTAAAAAATGTTTATTAAAAATAAAAGTATTCATCACCAATATATTAGTCGATATTTAAGGATGTAATAACCCAAAAATATTGTTTGTACATCAATTTGTTTTGATTTTAAAAAGTTGTTTGTGCCTCCTATAAAGTTATGAAAAGTGATGTTACAATAAGGGATTCAAAATCAACAACGGTTGTGGTCATATTGGTAATTTACGGTAACAGCTTTTTAATACCTTTCGTTAACAAATTTAATAGAAAACATATGTAATTTAACAATTTGATACCGAAATGGTTTCAACTTGGTGCCAATTAGGTATCGATTTTCAATAAGAATTGAACACGCAGTGTTTAATTTAAACACATACGGTGTAGATTCACTATTGACACAGAATGGTATCGTTTTCAACACGTATGTGATTGATATTTTTCTGGGTGTACGTTGTTTTGCATTTTCGGTGACGATATATTTTAAAGAAAATTTTTTTTCTCTTTATTTGGAGCATACTTTCTGGGGCATTACACATAAAATCGAATAAGTTCTGCAATTTTTGTTTTGTTATGTTGTTGTGGTTTTTTAAAATTATTGCATTGCATAATTTTATATTTAGACTTTTGTAGAAAATTTTCAATGCAATTTAGTATCTCGAAAATTAGGATAAAAATATAAACAAATATATATAGACAACAAGCTTGATCTTCTACTTTTCATAAATGCTTAAAAGAAAAAATGCAGGAACCCACCAAAAAGTTTTTGAAATATAACTTGACATTTTTTGAGAGGTATTGGACATTTCTAAAACATATCTATAATGCTATTTATGTCATTTCCCGAAAGATTTTCACTGCAGCAGAGTGTGTTTAAAAATTAATTTCCGTATATGAAATGTTTAAAACCTTTTTCAAATTAAGTAAACAAAGTTTAAATTTTAAATTTTCATTTATATTTTGCAGGTGTACATATAAAAAGTCATATGTTTTGTCTATAACTTTGCAGGAAAGCAAAAAAAACAAATTACTTTTTGTATAAAAGCCATATACAATTACATGTTACTTACTTTTATTAACAGGAAATAATATAAATGAATTAAAATTGGAAATGGGTTTTTAAAGCTTTCTGATGGTGTAATAAAATATTTTAGAAAAAATTACACGAGAAGAAAATGATTGAAATTTTCTTTGGAAAATCTTAAATTTTTAATGATATTTAGTAAAACATTTTTTTGTGAAAAATTATGCATATTTTCAACATTTTTAAAATTTTTTCCTTGAAAAATTTGCATTTTATTTAGCTTCCAAAATTTCCATCTTTATGTACAATTTAATATTTTCTAAGAAAAATATTACAATAGTCATAATTTACAGGAAAGTGTTCCCGTACAAAAAATTTCAAAATTTTCATACATTTATTTTTGTTTTTTTCTGACAATTTCTGACTAAAACTTTAAAATTTGACAAGTTCTGGAACAAAGCTAATTTGTATGAAAAAAGCTGGGTAAAAGTCATGTTATTTATTAAACAATTTTTAATATTTATGTAATATTTTCTGTGTTGTCCCTTAAATAATCTTATTCACATTCCATGTTAAGAAAAAATTTTCGTGCAAAGTTTTGTATAAATTCGATAAAAAAAATATTTTTCATGAAACTGAAATTTTTAAGTAAAACTTATTAAAACATTTGTTATTATAATTTCAATATAACTGATAAAACTATTTTTTATTGGAACTTACATTTTTAATCGTTTGTAAAATTTAGGCTTTTGGAAACTCAGAAAAAACAAACGAAATTACAAACCATTCTTTTTTGGGAAAATTTAAAAATTTTTTGTAAAAATTCATAAATATATTAAGTAGTTATCTAAAACTTTTTTAAAAGTCACTTTAAAGCTTGCATTTCCCACATATTTTATTAAAAAAGTGCAAATTTTTAAAACCCATTAATTTACTTTAAAATTTTCGAAGGGAAAATAAGGTGAATATGTTTTTCTACAAATATTTTAGCCCTTCTTTGACTATATTGATGATAAATTCCTTCTGCCTTCTTTTATTTGGGATAAATTAGTTTTTTCCAAACGAATTTTTATTTTTTTCCTTTTCTATTGTAAATTTTTCTTTGTTTTTAATTTTTCTTAGTTGAAAAATTCATTTTGGGGGGATCCCCCGTGGATCCGCGCCTGGTATAGTTATTTTTCATTGATTTGAATAATACCGTGTTCATGATAGCAATGTTTTTGTTTTATAATTTAATGATTACTCACAATTAAAATTTTAATATGGTTGACTGCAATAATAATATAATATTAAAACATTTTTATATGAAACCATAGCAATTTTATAAAAAAAAGTTATTAATATTATTAAATCGAATCATTAAATGATGAAAAAATCGTTTGAAAATGTAGTAATAATTGTAAATGTAATAATTTTTTAAAACAATCATTGTATGTTGCTCTTAGTTTATGGTCACCAGAACCATATTTTTTCTCTGCGTGTAGCAATTAAAATCTGTCAAAGTTAAAAATGTTTTTTAAATTTTGGAAAAAAGAGTAAAAAATTCAATTTTGATAAATTTTAGGTTGATTTTTTTTTTTTTTTTGTTTAATAAAAAGTTTTTAAGAAGGATCCATTAACTTCAGCTATTTAAGTATACTTTTGTTCAAGTTCTTTTATTATTATATATTGTCCAATTTTTTTTTTATTGTTTTGAAAATTGTCCTAAAGTGTACCAATTTTGAAATTTGCTGGATGTTTGTTTTGAAAATTTTCTGAAAAAAAGTACATATTGACTTCTTTAATACTGTGAAATTATTATTTTTTCGAAAAAACTTTAGTAGCTCTCATACAAAAATGAGAAAGATATAGTCGGTCAAGCCCGACAATTTAATATCCTACACTGCGTTTGTACACTAAAATGATTTCGGAAATAGATTTAATATCGGTCCTATGGCAATTCATGGACGGATTCTTATGAAATCAGTTAATAGGATTTCTGCTTATTAAACTTATTTATGTCAACTAATATCATGATACAGTAATTTTTGTGCTATTTTTGCAAGTTAAAGTGATTTTTGAAAGTGGGACTTATATGGCAGCTATTTTTAGGACATCTATGAGTGTTAAGACTCTTTTCTGATAGAAGATTTGTATTGGGACTACGTGGAGTAATGGACCGATCCTAACAAAATTCAATGCACTTCGTCCTTGTGTTGAAAAATGCATATGTACCACATTTTATCAAAATATCTTCAAAATTTCGATCTATACTTTGCGCACAAGCTTTACATTGACAACCAGCCGACCAGACGGACGGACATCGTTAAATCGACTCAAAAAGTGCTTCTGATTCGAACGGTATATTTTATATATTTTCTGAACAAACACATAATACCCCAACAACCTATGGTGGTGTAGAGTATAAACAGCTTGAGAGCAGACCTTTTTCTACACACATTTTAGGAGCGGAGCTATGGGGGTTCAAATTAAGGTACTAATGACATAGAAAATATTTAAACACTAGCGAATTTTAGTTCCTTATCCGATTTTAAAGATTTTTATATCACCTTAAAGCTCTTGATAAATTCTTTGAAAAACATGCTTCCATGTACTATTTTATATATTTTTCGGTTTATATGCATTTGAAATTTCAACAATCTCAATTTTGCAAGATCTTGGTCAATATATATATATATATATATATATATATATATATATATATATATATATATATATATATATATATATATATATATATATATATTTTTTTTTTTTTTTTTTTGAACTTTTCAATTAACATAAAAACCAAATATAAATATTAAAATCCTAAATAAAATATTCTCTGAATTAAGCACTATTCTGACCATCTAACCCTTAATGTGTAGAGGGATGAACATTACCATTCTGCCAAAGAAAATCTTAAAATATAAAAAATGTAATTTTTACCTAATAATAAATAAAAAAAAATAAAACGTATTCATTAAAATATTGATTTCATCTTTTCCTGAATTAAGCGCCGTAAAAAATGCAATTTTTATTGTCAGACATTTTTATGATTAGTATTTTGTTTATATTTCCGCAAAATAAGTTTAGTGATGCCTTTAAGAACAGTCACAAACGACTGTTTGGTTTCAATTGCTTCGCCCGCGTGCTACTTTTAAACTTTTGTCTGGTTGGGCAAACTTTGAAAGACAAATACAGGTGACTGACTGATCTTTCGTTTGGGGGATCATATGCATAGATTTCCTCACCAATAATAATCTCATTTAAATTTCAAATATTTTGATAACATTAGAGCAGGGTCTTCGTCACTTATTCTGCAAAACTTGGCAGCTTTGTGCTATCTATTTGCTCTTCTTTTCGATAAAAATTTTGGTGTTTATTACAACCATTTCCGTGTCCCAGATAATACAAATTAGTATCCCGACATTTTTTTAATTTACAAGAAAGAAATGTATATTCTTTTAAATTTTGTATATTTTCCATTAATTGATCCCTTTAATTTTGGTTCAGAAACTGTGTAATATTTTAATAGTTTTTACATTGAAAATTACTTAGTTTTTTAAGTCCTATTTTAATTTCTTGTATTTACATAAATGTATGTACCTACTAATTATAAAATATTAAAAAAAAGGTATATAATAAGAATCAGATTTAATTTTGCTTTGCTTTTAATGAAATAATTTTATTATATTTAACTAGCAAGTGTTGTCTTAATAGTTAAACCATCAAACTTTGTTCTTTCGCTCATGGAAGTTCCATTAACTATTTTATTAAAATGGCCCAAAGCCAAAATATCTTGATGATAGAATGAAAAAAAAAAAAAAACAAATTGAACCAATTTTAAATTTGAACTTGTTAGGAGAATATTTGGTAAAAAAAAAATATACTGTGTATGTATGTGTGTAATTATTTACCATGTTCTACTTGTTGGCCACATTAATGTTTATAATTGGTCTTGGAATATTTCTATTATTAAATCTACTACTGATGAGTTGTAGTACAATAGACTCGTGTAAGTATTTAGTTTGAGTTGAATATTGTCTTTAGGTCTTGTCTTTTGGAAAGGGAAGTCATAATCGCCATGATTAAACATCATTATAATTGATCATACAAAATAAATGGTGGGTAAACAAGATCATGTGGCCAGTGATTTTTTTTTTTTTTTTTGGGTTAAAGAAAATAATTAAATATTTTAGAAAATATGTACATACACATGCACTTTAAGAAATATTTACACTGAAATGAAAATTATACATGAAATTAAAAACAAAAAAATACGATAAATTCTTATTAATCACACATCAAGCAAATTTTTATGGGTAAAAAAAAACATTTTATTAAGTAAAAAAAAAACTATACCAGAAGAAAACCAATAGAGATTTTTATCTAACTAACTAATTACTACGTTTATACGCCTGCAATTGTAAATAAAAAAAAATACAAATAATTAACTCACTGTTTATACGGCAAATTGCATAAAGACATATACAAATATTTTCTTATTTGTAGTAGCAAATGCGAAAAATACAATTATTATCACTGAAAATTCTATGAACGCAAAAAGAATTGGCAACGCTGTACACGCTTTATTTGTATTTAATTTCACTAATCACATTTTGTTTTCGTGGGTTACTTTTTATACCCACCTTCAAAAAGATGGGGGGTATATTGATTTTGTCATTCCGTGTGTAACATGTCGAAGGAATCATCTAAGACCCCACAAGTATATATATTCTGGGTCCTGGTAAGATTCTGAGTCGATCTAGCTATGTCCGTCCGTCTGTCCGTCTGTTGAAAGCAGGATAGGGCTCGAACGAGCAACGTAGGGGGACGAAATTTGGCACAAATGTTTGTCTTATATAAGGTTTGTTTGGGATTGAAAATGGGCAAAATCGGTTAATAAACAAAAAAGTTATGGGCTAAAAACTAGAAACACAGGGTGTCCGTTAAATACTTTTCTGATGATATTTCTTCAATAAAAGCACGTACGACAGCGAAATTTTGTATGTATAGTTCGGGGATCGATATAAATTCGGAAACCAAAAATGGGCGTGGTCCGCCCACTTTACCGCCCACCTCCCATATAAGGTGAAAATCTACGAAATTGTTCTCAATTAGTTCAAGGACCAATGTTAACTCGAAAACAAAAAATAGGCGTGGTCCGCCCACTTTACTTCCCACTTTACCGCCCCCTTCCATATAACGCAAAATTTGAAAAAGTTGATGGTGGGTATTTAGATTCGGCCGGGCCGAATATTTGCGCTTGTTTTTTTTGTTACTTAAAGAACGAAGAGTGTCGAAAACATCAGCTATGGAGGTCACCCAAAACAACTTACATTTTTGTACATAAAATACTAACTCACTGTTTATGAAGCTAAATTTTCATATTGAAATATTTTAATTTGAAAGTAAGAGAGATTATAGGCGTATAAACGTAGTAGATATGAAACATTATACATCCTGGGTAAAGGAACACGAAACTATATTTTATGATAGAAATCTATGGTTTAACTTATTCTAAAGATATAAACACATTTTTTTTTTTTTCAATGTATCGACCGATTAATTTATTTTCTAACTTGCACAGATTTTCCTCAGAACATTAAGAAATTAAAAAAAGTTGATGAAATCTTTCATAGTATCATTAGGAAGGTGATGAATTGTTGTAGTATTTAATTTTAGATTATCTTGTTCAAATCAATTCAACTCTCCAACTCAGTCCAGCTCCATTTCATTATAAAACAATAAAGAATTAGTTGCTCGTATTGTAAAGAAAACTTAATTAAATTGTTAAGTTACTGCACAAAAGGAAAATATTAATTCGTTTCTTCTTTATACTTATTCTTACATTTTTTTATACTTAATATTTGTAATTTATTATAAGTATATTTGATGTAAATGCTTCTGTCTTTCTTTTTATTTTACTGATTTGTGTTGATTTTTTTCTTTTTATTTATTTGGTTTATAAGTTTGGTCTAGCTGCTGTCTGTCATTATGGCCCAGTTACAAATTGTTTCAACGGTTAAGAACAAGCTAATTATTTAAACTACTAGTATTTTGTATTTGTTCCAAGTGAAAACATAGTTAAATTATTTTCAACTTAATTATAGAGACCGTATATTCTTTATTATTTTAGTGTGTTTTATTTTTTTCTTTTAATTTTAGTTTCTTTTTCATTGTTTGGGTTTTTTTTTTTTTTTTTGGAAAGAAACCAAAACAATTCTCAAATTAGCCGCATTACAATAAAAAATGACTAATGGCTGTTAATTTCCTTTTTCGCTCTTTTATCTGTTGGCTCAAATATTTTGTATTTGGTACAATATAATACAGTATTTGACCAAAATATTATGACAAATTAAAAAGAAAAAAAAAAAATTGTACTGTATCAGACAAAGAGCTTATTGCTGATTGGAATTTGAATGCCTGATATGTCATGTTTTTTCGATAGACTTTTATATTGATATTTATTTGCTTTAAATAATTTAGAGTCTTTTGACATCGAATTGTTAGATATGCTTGCATAATGTGGACACTGCAGTGTATTTCTAAACATATAAATCACTTAATATATATGTAATTGGGCGTATTTTAATTTTAATAATTTTATACTTATGACTTTTTGGTCACGAAACATTTGTATTAACAAACATTTTAGTTTTATTTAAACATAAACTTCGTATTCTTGTCAACTAAAAGATAAAGAGAAAGTGAGAATAGTGTGTGAAAATTGAAATTTCTAATCCAGAATCGTTATTTTTATACAGCATATTTTCAACTGTCCTGGTCTTAATACTTTAGTCTGGGTCTGTTGCTTAATGTTGTTTGGCATTTTTTTTAATAGTGTGAGCTAAAAAACGATGTACAATGTAGTTTCCTAAAGGGCGTGTTGCGGTGGCGGCAGCAACAAACTGTATCTCTTCAGGGATAAAAATATGAATACGGCCTTATAGAGGGCCCTATATTTAAATTAGAGCTACTACAGATACCAACATTAATAGATAAAAGATATATATAAATTTATAAAATAGTACAATGAGAATTATAATGAAGAAAGAAAGGCGTTTTATCATAATTTTCTTCAAAATGTTAACAAACAAGTTAATGTTCTTTATTCGCCTGTGCCGAATCTTACCCATTTTGGGATGTTATATGAAAAATTAATATACATATTTTCAAGTTAATGAAACAACAGCAATACTAAATGAAGACAACATTCATTTTAAAAAAGGGTCTTTTGAAAATTTATGGATCGATTAAATAGATTTCGAAAAGAAAAAAATTTGTCACAGATGTGTTGAAGAACGAAATGTAAGGATTTTGAGTTCATTTTTTTAGCCCAAAATAAATAAAAAAATAATAATAAATAAAATCAGAATTTTCTGTGAGAGAATGAAGTCTTTAACATATAGGGGCTTCAAAAAGTTGAGAAAACCAATCATGATATAGCTTATTGTTGTTGTTTTTATATATGGACCCATTTGGCTCATTTAGCGTTCATCTAAGGGAAATTTTCAGTAAATTAATGTATAAAAATATATATACGATATCTTAAAAGTGACAACAGACAGACGGAAATCGTTATATCGACTTCCCCATCAATAAGGTTCCAGAATATATATACTTTTGGGGCTCCTAGATGAATATTGTAGAAATTTCAAACGACAAACTTATATATACTCTTTACACCTTGAAACGTAGAGTATAAGAAGATAAATAAATAAATAAATAAATAAATAAATAAATAAATAAATAAATAAATAAATAAATAAATAAATAAATAAATAAATAAATAAATATGAAGGAAATTACGTTTTCAAAAATTATAATAAAATTATTGATGCAGATTGAGAAACGGTAACTTAGAATAAAGTGAATTTTCATTTGAGCTGGGAATAAGAATATCTTATTTCCTCTCCATATAAACGGGATCACCCCACTATACATATTCATCAGGTGGTGCTATGGTATTTGAACATCACAATACCATAGCACCACCTTATAGCCAATACTGTACTGATAATAAAAACCAAACGTTTTAGTAGACTTGGACAAAAAAACTTCGCGCATCGAACTCCATTTCAAAAATGCTTTATTTCTAATATTATTATTTGAAACAGTTTTATCACAGAAAAATGCAAAAAATAAATTAATTCATTAAATATGTTAGTAAATAATTCATTCAATTAACAGCTTTTTTAAATTTGCACCTCTCACCAAAATCATTATATCAATTACTAAAAACTGTAAGAAATGAAAAACAGAAAAAAATTTCCAGTTAAAAAATTAATTAAATCAATAAGTAGATGATTGAAAGAATTAAAAATTTACATGAGAAATAAATTCTTACTTAAATTTGATTATTATTTTGGTTTTATTTGAATATATTTATTAAATTTTGATGCAAAATTAAACAACTGTGTTAATTGAAAAATGTATGTATGTATGATAATAATTTTGTCTGTGTGTATAAAGTTCTAAATAGTACCTAAGTATAATTTAGGTATTATAAGTGGATCAAAATCACTTTGTTTAATATTATTCAGAAAAAATACAAAACAATATTTTGTATAAAAAAATTCTCCTAGATCGGTGCGTGAAATTTTTTAATGTTGGAAAAAATTACTATCATATTCCTTTATAACCTTCCATGCTCTACAAGGCCTTGCTATGGTATTTGGCATATTTGCAAAAAGTTATAATCCTAATATTTATACCACTTATGGGGAGGCGTAACAGAAGAATGTTCGTTCCTTAGTTTCTCATGTTTAAGTAAAAACACAGAATCTTAACGGCAGTAAAATTTATTATACTTTAAATTGAGATTAAGAGAGCCGCCCAAATTAAGTCAAAGGTCTCGGGTAATATTAGCTTTAAATGAAAGTATTATTGATATTTTTATAAATCCTTCTAAAAAATTGTTTTATAATAAAAGAAAATATCACATAGATAATGCAAAGTGAAGGCCTTTAAAATGTTTACCTCTGAATCGATCTAGGTTTAGAAAATTTTCAAATAAACACACACACAAACTCATTGAAGAATTTTTTAAAGCCTGAGTTATCGGCAAACAGGCGCTTTAACACACACACACACAAGTTCTCTGTTTGTTAAGAAGATTGATATTTTTCGTGTTTGAAAAACATTTCAATTTCTTTATTTTCGGTCGTTATACATATGAAGATGCCCAACAAAATTAACTACTAAAAAATAAATTTTAGAATTTTTGTTGTAGTCAGAAGTGTTGCAGCTGAAAATGACTTTATTGTGTTAGAGTTTATATTTTATTTGTTATTGTTTTTTTCTTACTTGTTTTTGGCAACGGATGTGTGGTTTAACGTTCCAATTATTAAATGTAGTCGTCGGTCTACGTTTTTGGGTTTATAGCAACCAATAATTAAATTTTAATAAATAACCTGAATATAGTTTAATATTCATTAGTCATGATCAAGATTCATTGAAATACATCCACAATAATTACTTAATTTTTTATTTTTTTATACCAGTTTATGAACAGTGAGTTGTTGTTTTAATTGCTGCTAAACTGAAAAATGATAATAATTTGGTTACAAATTTATGGTAAAGGTTTTATTTCAGTGAAGTAGTTTCTTATAAATTATTATTATTTTTTTTTTTATTAATTAATAAAATGAAAAATTAATTTAAGATGTTTGCGGATGTAACGTAACATTTTAGGATTAAATACTTTTTTTAGCTTAGAGAAGGCGAGTTTAATTACTAAATTTCTCCGCCTTATAATAAACCAAATTTTGTAGGTAACATTGTAATTTAGTTTCCAGTTGTTTAACTTAGCAGAGGATCTAAAATTTCATATATTAAATAATAGTAAATATCCGAATTTAAACTACATTACCCCCTACAATTTTATTATTGAAATAGATTTACCATTTAAAAAAAATTGAATATTTTATGATGGGATTAAAAAACAATTCCATTGTGATCAAGAGAAAAAAATATCTGATTATTAAATATGAGCATGAACAAACTAATGTGTGTTCAGTCAATTGGAAAATAATGCAAAATAATTTAATGAAAAGAAAATTACTAAACATTTAATACGCACACACATTTATACGTATACGTACAGATTTATATTAAAGTGCCTTAAGAAAAAAAAGTTACAAATGTATCCCACTAGAAATGAAATATTACGTCCGAATATTTTCATTTACATAAACTGATAGATTTTTAAAAATTCTCTAAAAATACGGATTTCTTACAATAGCATTACACAAGTCTTCGTCAGAACAAAATTAACTTTAATGTATTATATATTAACGCTTGGAATATGCTTTTAAATTATTTTTAAATATTCGCGAAATATCAAGATTTAATAAATTTTTTGACATGTTTATTAATTTTCTGGAAAATTGACAATTCATTTTTTCATAGCCTTACTAAGCAGCGTCAATCGGAAAATCTGTGAACCAAAAAAGAATTATATACCTCTTAAAATAAAAAATATATGAGGAAAATAAAAAAATTTCGAAATTGTTTGAAACCTACTTTTTGTGTCTTATATTTTAAAATCAGAAAAATTTTTGATGGTTTTTTGTAAATCTTACTAAATAACTAAGAAATCCTAAATTTTAAATCATTCGCGTAAAATCTCACTGAAATACAGATATTAAAACTAAAAAATATAAAAAAAACTGAGTTGAAATTTTCGGTGATTTTTGGATTCATTTTAGACTTGCACTGACAAATTGCAACTTTTTGATTTAAAACCATTAACCAGACGAAAGACAAGTCTTTGGAAATTCATTTCCTGTATAACAAGTATCATGTTTACATTAACAGTGAATTTAAATTTAGAGGGCAGAATTTTAAAGATGAAGTGATTACCTACAGTTTAATGTATATCTCGTTGATGTCAGGAAACCAGACATGGGACAGCAACTTCTCAAACTTTCATATAATTCGCATTAATATTTGAAAAAGGTGTGTTTTTCGCTACTGACAAATTCCGCTTTTATAGAAATTGTCCAAAATATCACGTAAACCAGATTTATTAATAAATTACACGTCTGAGTCAAAATGGCGTTACAAAAATTTTGAAATGCAAAAATTTTATGCAATTTTGAAAATTTTCAGTAAATTTCAAAATTTTGATCTGAATTTTGTCAGTGTAAGATATTACTTTAGATCATCGAAAAATATCTGTAAAGAATTATGTTAATGACTAAAATTGAAAAACGTCATTTATATCGGCTATTGCGAAGTATAAATGATGTTAATATTGATGTCAAATGAAAGCATTTTATTTGCTTAATACTAAAATTCAGATGTCGTCAAAATATTTTATGGACTTAAAATTGTATGAACCAAAAAACATGTTCTTAACCTCAAAAATCAACCCGCACATTTCGTATTATAGTTCAAATTTTGAAATAATAAAATCAATTTTCGATTTAAAATTTATCCTCAAATAAGAAACAATTTGAAAATTTTGCTAAAATTAATTTCTAAAAAATAACAAGCGCGAATATTCGGCCCGGCCGAATCTATATACCCACCATAAACTTTTTCAAATTTTACGTTATATGGGAGAGGGCGGTAAAGTGGGCATTAAAGTGGGCGGACCACGCCCATTTTTTGTTTCCGAGTTTACATTGGTCCTTGAACTATTTGAACACAATTTCGTTGATTTTCACCTTATATGGGAGGTGGGCGGTAAAGTGGGCGAACCACGCCCATTTTTGCTTTCCAAGTTTATATCGATCCCCGAACTATTTATACAAAATTTCGTTGTCGTACATGCTTTTGTTGAAGAAATATCAGCAGAAAAGTATAAAACGGACACCCTGTGTTTTTAGTTTTTAGCCCATAACTTTTTTGTTTGCCCATTTTCAATCCCAAACAAACCTTATATAAGACAAATATTTGTGCCAAATTTCGTCCCCCTACGTTGTCCCGTTCGAGCCCTATCCTGCTTTCAACAGATGGACAGACGGACGGACATAGCTAGATCGGCTCAGAATCAAGCCAGGACCCAGAAAATATATACTTTGTGGGTTCTTAGATGATTCCTTCGACATGTTATACACGGAATGACAAAATCAATATACCCCCCATCTTTTTGATGGTGGGTATAAAAATAAAATCGCGCGTTTTGTTAAGAATACTATCAAGAGTAGTAATGTTTAAATGACTATATTTTCCAAACTAAAACCGTTATTAACTTAATTTTTTCAGCAAACGATCCCAAGATAATTTTTGTTATTTACGAAGTTGTGCAAAAAATAAAATTAAAAATTATTTTTTTCAGGGTATTTCGATAAATATTGAAAATTCTGTAATAATTTTGACATGTGCTGATAGTACTTCAGAATTTCTATAAAATCGCTTTGTTTCGATTTTGATAAAGACAAAGCTCTATTTTTAAGATTTTTTATTTTTTGGAAAGATTTAAATTCAAACCTTCACAGCTTTTGCACGGATTGGTAAAAATGATTAACTCAAACACATTTTGTATGCATAAATAGTCCCCAGCAAAAATGGAACTGAAAAAGAGCTGAAAAGGTCATGATTTTTTTTTTTTTTTTTATACGTTTTTTCTTTAGTATTGAATCTGCCAAAAATTAGGCCTAACAATAAGTATTTAAATCTTATAACTAAAATTAAACTAAAATATTAGATCTCGTTTGAGAGCTATGACGACAAATAAGTCTTAACTTAATAGGTTGGTAGATTGCCTCTACGAAGCCTTGATGAGGTTTGCATTCTGGTAAGTAATCTTGCAAGTGGATTTAACATGATTTTAACATTGGGTTGTCATTGGAAGAAAGTTCTTAGTGGCAAAAAAGAGTGGCAGAAGTTCTTTTTTTAACACATATTTGTTATTGGTAGGATGTTCTTCTTTTATACTTCTTGTTCATTTCTTTTGAAGTACTTCCCTTAAAACTATGTTTACACAATTTTTTAACAAAAATTCTGGTTTGGATAAAATGCTTTAAAATTTTATTTTTCTTAGAAATTATTAACCTTTTTCCCGTTAAAAATTCATTCATTTTCTAAAAATATACACTTTGTTCTACTTTGAAGTGGTGAAGTAGTTATTTTTTGGAAGCTATTGATCTTTTTTTGCTGGGTCATTAATAAAACCACAAATCGACGTTAGTTTCAGAAGAAAATAAAAATTTGAAAATATTTTTATTAAAAATTTTCAAATTTTTTTATTATCCTCATATACCCAGCAAATACTTGGTAATGATATGTAGTTACGGATGTAGTTACTTTTCAATCATAACAACATACTTTCTACATTACATGAAAGTAGATTAGTAACAACTTACCTTTAACTTGATATGTAATCAGTAACATAAGATCAGATTTTTGGAAATGTTACTTTTTATCTATCTCTTCGTTTATATTATAAAAATTATATATTTTAAAAGTGGGTAAAATATGAAAATACATTAATTATTTGTTAAAGTCACGAAGACTAAAACAAATAATCGTAAACACACCAGTCTCCGGTGAAGTCGTAACCACGACGTAAGCAGACAGAATAGCTTATTGTTAACAAATCCATTAGGCCACTTTATACGTACATGAATTCATTCATGAACTCTGTAATTTGAGTTTATGTGAAATACTACATCAAACATAAAATACGGTATAACTCTTAAACCAATAAAGGGGTATAAAAATGTACTAGAGGAAATTTGTAGGAAATTTTGTTATCTATAAATGTTGTATTAACATCAAAATACGTACTATGCTCAATACGCTAGTTATATGCAAAAAGTGTTATTGTTCATTTAATTTTACTGTCTTGTGTACTAAATAAATTTTGTGTCTGAAAAAATTTTTGTCAAATTTTTCAAAATTAAAAATTCTTGACATAAAAAAATAAATGCAAGAAAATACAATTTTTTTTGTTCATGTTTACAAAAATCAATTTCTTATTTCAAAAGGCTTTTGGTAAATTATTAGTGTTTAAAAGTGGTAAGTATCTGAATATTACTAAAAAATATCCACTAATTTGTATTGTTTCTCTTAGGCACATTGGCACAAATTTATAATACCTTGAAACTCAACAGGCAACAATTACATAAAGGTAAGAAAAATTTATTGGCTATCTTAAAACAATTTGTTAAACGTATTAAACTCTTAACAATTTTCAGAAGGGTGCAGGTCAGTAAGGTCCGATATTTTATTCAATTTCTGCACGGGTCACAAGAATGCGCTTCAAGAATTAACTCCAAGTCTATGGTATGAAATAGTATGTCAAATCCTGATTTCCGCATATTTTCAAATAAATAAATTTAAAAAAAAAATATCTGCTTTTTATTTTCAATACTTCAGTACTTACTTGTAACCGATAATGTAACTAGTTACTATTCATTTTGCTAATAATGACTTCTGTAATACTTTGAAACTAATGAGTGATTGAATAGCTACAAAGTAATTAGTTCATGTAACGACATCTAAGTAATGACTTTCTGAAATGCCTACCTGTAATAAAATAGAGTAAGTAGTTGCTTCTACTGACATCACCGTGTTAAAATAATGAGTTATTCATCTAATGTGAAAGTAGTGTAGAGCCATTATATTAGCTTCTTATCTCATTACATGGCAAGAAAATTTTTTCCTGGGTACCTCTTGAAATAAAAAATATATGAAAAAGGTTCTACAAAAAGTAAATTTTTTGTAAAAAAAAAATCCTCATGTTTTTTCCATTGAATACAAAAATTACAAAAAAAAGGTTATTTTTGAAAAAATAAAAAAAGGGTACGTTTTGTTCTGCGGCTAGTTATTAGGGTATGGGGTCTCACCAAATAGTCAGAGTACTGAGCTAACCGGGCTGCTTTTCTACCAGATGTGTTTGGAGCTCTTTTCAATATACTTTCAATTTTATTTGCTTCCCTATATCATGTAGTCCTTTTTTTCCGTGTGTTAAGAAAATAAAGAAAAATGAAAAAATTTTCTAAAAATAAAATAAATTTAAGTCAATTTCTAAAAAATTTCAGTTCATTATATCTATTTAAGAAAAAGCAGTAATAAGAAAATCAATTATTCTACCTATTAATATTATCATTTTGATGATTGGAGCAAAATCAAATAAAAATTAATTAATATAAGCAATTTCGTGATTGAAGTCCATTTTTACCTTTTGTATTATTGAATAGAAAAATAATATTCTTTATAAGTAATCATTGTTTTTTTATATTTATGTATATTATGTTTAAAAAATTGAATCAAAATTCCCGGGAAATTGAATATTCCATTCCCTTTTACCGGGAAACGAAATATTACGGGAAACCCCAAACCCTACTCCTCATGTAATTGTATATATTTCGGACATTTTCCAATATACATACACTCCTTGAAATATTTATAAGACCCAAATCCTAGAAATGTTTGGCACACATATGAAGAAAGCAATTTTTTCATTCGTAAAAAAAGTTGGTTCCGTGGAATATTTTTTGAAAATTTTTAAATTTTGGAAATTTAATTTTTGACACAGTGGAACAAATTTATTTTTGTGATATAATCAATAAAAAGCAAACAAAATAATTTATATATTTTTGTTTATATATAAAAAAAATCTGGAGAAGAAATAGCGTTTATTATTGTTTATGTAGTTCTGGACTATATTAAGATCAAAATATGTTAAATTAATTTATTTTTCTACGTAAAAAATGTATTTGTAGGGTTAAATTCTTGAGATATGGAACGTCTTGTTGAGAAAAAATCAGAAAATAATAATCATATTTCAATACGCCTTGGCCAGTTTGTTAATCACAAGATGGTTTATAATTAATAGCCAATTTGGTTCCATAAATCTAGAAAACTCGTTTTAGTAGGTCTGAAATATAATAAATACTTCCATATCAGTAACATATGCTAGTGTGGGAGTATTTATTATATTTAATATCAATAAATTTATGAAAAATATAATAAATTATTTTATAACCGCAGTAATAATCGAATAAAAAAGTCTTTGAAACTTAATAGGTATTTTACCCGAATTTATAGTTTTTTTTTTTGATAAATTTATGGTTTTTGTGAAATTTATTTTCTTAACTAATTATTAAATTGCCACAAAAATAAAATTAACCTATTATGGACCGACGTTCCTAAAATATATATCAAAAGTACTGAATAATGTCATTCCAATAATGCTCTAAAATCAAAATTAAGACGGAAAATATCCGAAATATTCAGACTTTAATAAAATAGTATTAAAAAAAATAAAATCATATAAAATTTTAAATAAATTTTCATTTCACGAAAATGAAAACTAATTTAAAAAAATATTTTGATGATTACGCATTAGTCGACATGTGTAATTTGTTCATTGTTTAGGTTTCAAGGAAACCGAAATGGACAGGACAAAACGAATGCTGATGATGAATTTAGTGGCACAAAAAATTAATATTCCATTATTCCATATTTGCAAAATTTTTCATAAAAATCGATGCACTTTAATGTAAATATTTAGGCACTAATGAGAAAAATGCACACAAATACTCTCATGTGACTACAAAATCTCGTATAAATTTCTAGTTTTTATTATAGCATGTTGTAGTTGTAAAAATTTCATTAGTATTATTATTATAATTATTATTAAATGACAATAAACAATAAAAATTTAGTTGCCTGCAATAAATTTAAAATACAAAATACTCATGCAACAACAACAGCAATGAGAAAAACACACTCACTGATTTTCAATTTACCAATAAAGTTAAAATCGCCATTTTAATCAATTCGTAAATTAAATTTTTTCCTTTATTTAACATTTAACAACAGCGTCTCCTTTAAAGGGTGTCAAAATTAATAGACAACAATATTTAGTATTTACTCTAAATGTCTCCCATTTGTAACTACCGCCCATGATATTAAAATTACAAACAAGTTGTATATGTTTTCACATTTGTAAAATACTTACATACATATGTACATATGTATATCCTTGTTCGTAGTTGCAAGTTGCAACTAGCAACATGCCGCCACACAATGGAAATTGTAGTGCGTGTAATACGATGGCTGCCATAAACAGGGTGGGTAATTAACCATTAAAATAAAAAAAATAAGAAACAACTAGAGAAAAAAATTGAATTTTAATTAAAACTTCACATAATTATTGAAAACCAAAGCACTGAAAAATTAATGAGTTTGTTTATAATTTTACAAAAAAAGAATTGTACGAAAATGTAAAAAAAAAAAAATTAACAACTTCCAATAAAAAGTTGGAAACAACATTATGTTAATGAGAAACACCCATTATATTATTTAAAAGGGGGTACCATACACTTAATGGACGGTTTTGCAATACGTTACTTTGCTGCTAGTAGCCATGGTCCTAAAAACGGTTTCCAGCACATAGTCTACTAAATGTATAAAATCATTACAGGGGTTTTGATTTCAACAAACATATTTGGTCAATTCACAATCTTTGTTGTGATAAAGAAAGAGCTAGAGAGTATTCACTTGTAGAAATGTTGTACCTTTTTTCGTTGTTCCCAAGAAAATTCAAAAATATCCCCATAAATTCCCATATAACACAAAAAATCAAAAATGAAATTTTATCTAACTCTTTTGAGTAGATTTCTTATAATGAAATTTTCCAGCAGCAATTTTGAAATTAAAATTCTTTATAACTCAATAAATACTCCTATAGTTAGCTTAATCTGTGATCACTAATATTTCATACCAAAACGTTTATGCAAACCTCTAACGTTAGATTTAAAATTATTGAAATAATTGGCAATAAAATCAATAAGTTCTAATTATTTTATCCCCAAAAAAATCCCCGAAATAATTTCAAATATTCCCAAGAGATTCCTCTGTCTCCAAATGCAAAAGACTTCCGTCCGATTAGTCTCTCATCTTTTCAGCTGAAACCCCTGGGAAGACTCATTGATTTACATATAAGTCAGCGTCTAGAGGGTACAACTCGTCTCTCAAGAAGTTAACACGCCTACATTAAAGGTCGCTCCACGGAGACGGCTCTTCACGAAGTCGTAAGGGTCTTTATGGCTGCCTTTCTGGACATAGAAGGCGCTTTTAACAATGTCACGATTATGGCGATACAGAAAGCTTTGCACGAACTAGGAGTTGAGGATTATATCACCAACTGGCTGTCCAAAGAATGTGGACTAAGAGTGAATCCGGGCAAGACAGAGCTGGTACTTTTCACCACAAATACCAAGATTCCGAGCTTCAGACTACCACGGTTAGAGAACTTTAAACTCACCTTGTCTGACAATGCAAAGTACTTGGGCATTTTTTTAGACTCTAAACTATCATGGAAGCTAAACATTAGACATAAGGTTAGTAAGGCACGGTAGCATACTACACCTTTAGAAAGATGTGAGAAGTGAGTATAAAATTGACATAATGGCTATACACTGCAATAGTATGGACCGCTACTAGTAAGAGATAAGTGTTGGATCAACTTTACAGGATACAAAGATCCGCTTTCATTGGCATTGCAGGTGCATTACGTACTAGTCCATCAGAAGCTCTGAACACTATATTGCACCTAACACCCATAGACCTACACATCATTGAATCATCAGTTAATAGTGCAATAAGATTATCTGCAACGGAAAGCTGGAGATCAAGAACATATGGGCATGCGAGGGTATTAAGTTTAATACCACCACAAGCCAATCAATCTACCGACTATATGATTCCCCAGATGGACTTCAGAAATACTATTAAAGTCCTATTCCCCAGTAGGAGCGAATGAAAAGGGGAAATCTTCTTGAACAATATGGAACTAAAATATACACTGACGGCTCAAAGATGAACTGCGATGTCGGCTCTGGTGTCTTCTCTCACGACCTTGGAATTAGACACTCATATAGACTCCCTGATGAAGCAAGCGTATTCCAGGCGGAAATACTAGCGGTCAGAGAAGCGTGTAAACTAATTCGCGATAGAAATATTTAAGGGAATATTGGTAGTTTTGGCTCAAATCACCCAAAACTACTTCTATTCTAGCCAGACAGTGTAAAGAGGAACTGCTAGGACTAAATCGACTGTATGACATTACTATAGCCTGGGTTGCAGCGCATAGAGATTACTGTGGTAATGAACATGCAGACGAATTAGCCCGGGTAGGCTCTGCTATGAATGCTTCCTTATCGGTTTCTGTCGCAATCCCGTTAGGACCAGTCAAAAGCTGGAAAAACACTATCTTGAAAAGGCGAAATCTGGACAAATGTAGACTCTACATTTGTAGAAGGAAACGTGGCCTACCTACAACGAGAAACGCTCAATGCAACTCATTAGCTACAAAAGAAAAGATATCTCGAGACTAACAGCATTGGACGATCGGAAAACATGCAAGCAGACTTGATCTTCCTTACAATGAATACTATCGCAGTTGTGGCAGTCGCGAAAAGGAGGAGACAGTACATCATCTTCTATGCGAATTCCCAGCCTTAAACGCAATCAGATATAAATTTCTGGGAAGGCACCAATTAGACAATTTCTGTAAGATATCTGACACTAGACTCAGTGACATTATTGAATATCTCAATGCTACTGGCTGGATCTAATTAATTGTTGTTCTAATTTTTCTTCCATACATTTCATCTCATTACAGACTCAATCCAACTCATTCACCTGACGAGTAGTGTGGTCTTATCAAAACGGAATCTAACGAGTCTAATTGATTGCCCATAAGTTGTACGGGCTACCACATAAACCAACCCTGTCCCAAAAACAATATTTTCTGTCCTCCGTTTGCGAAATACCAAAATCTGGCAAAGAGAGACTGAGAGATATCGGTACGAACAACATATTCGTACTACAAGAGCTTTTGGTCTCTATTCCAAAGGATTTAAAACAGATATTGTAGTTTAATACCACCGTTTCTAAAGGTAGACATTTTTATGGAAATATTTTCCTCTAACTCTTCATTATCATCATGAACTCAATCATTTTGTGACCTGCGAAATTTACCATATTTTATGACCAACATGTTATTTAGAACATGTGCATTAACAAAAAGATCTTATAAGAACTAAATGTAAAAAATTCTCAGATCCAGACGGCATTTCCGCTTTATAGTGGAAGGCCAAAGTAAGCGTCATGCGGCAATCAGCTTGAATCAGCTGATCAAGTTTAAACAAATTCAACATCGACGCGCGGCCGCGTGCCACAGCATTGCCAGATTAAATTTATGACAATGTTATCAAATTTTCCTTTGTCAATATTTTTATTGATTTTTAAGCTAGTAATAACGCTGCCGCTCGTTGCAGCCTGACGCGTACATTGGCCTTCCACTATTAATTCTAAGGAACATCTTGTTATTTTTAAATCTTCCACTGTGCAATCTTTTGAACATTTCATACCGTTCAGGACTTTTCCTTGTACAGTCGAATACAGTTACGTAGGTCCCTACGAGTTCGTTATAACCGTGTTCGACTGTTTTTGGAAAAATTGCAATATCCAATATATTCCTAAAAAGGGTGACCCTACCAACCCGGATAACTACAGGACAATTTCTATCTATTCAGCAAAAAAGTTGTGAAAAATTTATTAGTAAAAATCGAGTAAATGATAAGCGGTAGGGATTTCACAGCAGTTGTTCTACCGAGGAGTTATTGGAATTTCTCTCCGAGCAATAGTGCCGCTGAATACATCCCACTGGAGAGAGATCAGGATACTCTTTTCGGTCACTTCTACAGCATTCAACAACAACACGTGTTTTATACTGAAGCGCCAATGTAAGCGGCACGGGTGGTAATCAGATTTTTTGTTTTCTCACCCGGCATATATGGTTCGTTCATACATCATCTTCATCTGCTACATTTTTTACAACATTCATAATTTTGAAAAATATTGATCTTAATACTTTTATTTCTTTATTTTACCTCCATATTTTTTATAGTGTTCATATCGAGAACTTTTTTATATTTTTTGGGTATTCGGACCAGCTTTTATAACTTTTTAACTGATCGAAAATACAGAACAATTAAATGAATGAGTCGCATTCCATTCAGAGATATAGAGATTTTCTCTTACGTCAAGTCTATACTTGATAATTTTTTATCAAGAAAAACATCAAATTATTATCGGGATAAAAATTTTTCTAATGTAGAATGAATTTGTCAGTATTATTGCAGCGTTAAAACAAAATTTTCAGCGCTCAAGCTCTGAAACTTTGTCTTTGAAAAATATTTAAATTATTTACATAAGCCAAATGTTATTACATATTGTTGTTGTTTTATAGATTACATACTAGCATTAAGGAGTGCGTTCGAAAAAATCTTAACATACATAATATTCAATAACTTGGAAACGGTTGATCTTAGAGTTTTCATTCTTTTTTTATTTAATTGACAATTTATTACAGATCACGGAATAATATAACTTTAAAAGTTCAAACCGCTACTTATGAACTTGTGAACCATTTTTGGCAACCCTTTCATTAGAGATTTTTTAATTGCTTCAGTCACTTTTTTGAAACAGTGTGCACAACTTCTTTCAAAATCTTCGGTATTTTGGGACACCTTTTTTGTGCTCTTCAATTCATTTTTCACAAGAGCTCAATAGCTCTCCACTAGTCCAAGCTATGGACAATTTAGAAAATTTACCTCTCTTCACTAAGTGAAAAAATTCGATTCAAAATCAACAACGGTTGTGCTCACATTGGTAATTTACGGTAACAGCTTTTTAATACCTTTCGTTAACAAATTTAATAGAAAACATATGTAATTTAACAATTTGATACCGAAATGGTTTCAACTTGGTGCCAATTAGGTATCGATTTTCAATAAGAATTGAACACGCAGTGTTTAATTTAAACACATACGGTGTAGATTCACTATTGACACAGAATGGTATCGTTTTCAACACGTATGTGATTGATATTTCTCTGGGTGTTGGTACAAAAACTATGTTATTGTTTTGGTACCACTCCAGAGCTTTCTTATCGTAGTGACATGATACCAAATCGGGCCACAAATGTGTGGACACGTTGTGCTCTCTCATAAAAAGAAGAAGTCTTTTTTGCAAATATTCGTTGATGTATATTTTGGTATTAATAGAGCCGAATGTAACATATGATTTTCCTGTTTTGCCGCAACTGCAAAAAGCTTGTTATACCAGGAATTTTTAGGAGTTTTTTTTTCTGCTTTTGGGTCCTAAACTTGTCTTTAGCATTGCTTCGAGAATTTACAATATAAAAGTTTTGCCACAGAAGCTGCGAAAATTCTGCCACTTATACAATATGAGTATTTTTGTATGAAATTTGGTTTTATTTTCCGTGTCCTATTCTTGGCTTCTAAATTTTGTGCAGCATTCCTATTTGGATCCTTTTGGACTTTATAGGTTATCAACTATGCATTAGCATTAAATTTTCCCACCAAATAGTCAAAGCACTGAGCTAACCGGACTGTTTTTCTACCAGATGTGTTTGGAATTCCTTTCAATATGCTTTCAATTTTCCGGCCTAAACTGAAGGAGATACAAAAAAAGTTGAATAGTTATCGTTATTCATTTAAAAAATAATTGGACAGGTGTCTGGTACTTTTTTGAAAATCGGCCGTTTTAGGGAGAAAACGGGTAAAAACTGTATTTTGGTACTTTTTGGCACCATATGTATCTTTGAAACCAATCAACATACAGATAAAATTTATGTCGTATTCATAACTTATCAAAAAATGAGAAATACAAATTTGGTACTTTTTAGAAATTCAAACGTTTAAGGGTTAAAAATCGTACCTATTTTTGGTACTTTTTTCATAAAACCTTTTTTTTATATTTATTGAAATATTCATATGAGTATTTTAATATGGGATACCACTACAATTTAGAAATTTATTGGAATACAATTTTTGATACTTCGATGGGTGAAAAAAAAGTACCAAAAAAAGGGGTAAAGGCGGGAAATTACATTTTATTCAAACTTAATAATGAATTTTCAATTACATTAAACATAGAAACATGAAATTAAGAAAATGTAGATAGGAATTCACAAGAGTGGAATTTGTGGCACTTAAAGATACGTGGTAATGTGGGTAAAAATTCAAGAGGAAGGACTTTGTGGTACTTTTTTCTTCTTCTATTGGTACTTTTTTCAATTTTCTGTAATGTTTAACGTAGAAATATTAAAATAAAAACGCATTTTCCGATGTTGGAAAGAATTCACAAGTGGGATTTTGTGGTACTTTTTCGTTCTTCTAATGGTACTTTTTGAATTTTCTATAATTATGAACCTAGAAACATGAAATTAGGGATATGTGGTCCTTAGTTAATGAGAATTCTTAATTCTTGTGGTACTTTTTTGCTATTTTAATGGTACTTTTTGAATTTTCTATTATATTTAACCTAGAAATATGAAATTAAGGACATGAAGTGCTAAGTGAATGAGAATCAATAAGAGAAAACTTTGTGGTACTTTTTCGTTCATCTAATGGTACTTTTTGAATTTTCTATAATATTTAAAGTAGAAACATGAAATTAAATATGCATGGTCCTATGTGAGAAAGAATTCACAAGAGAGGTCTTTGTGGTACTTTTTTGTTCTTCCAATGGTACTTTTTTAATTTTCGGTAATATTTAACCTAGAAACAAGAAATAAGGATATGTGGCCCTAAATGAATGGGAATCCATAAGAAGGGACTTTGTGGTCCTTTTTTGTTTTTCCTATGTTACTTTTTTAATTTTCTATAATTCTGAATCTAGAAACATGAAATTAAAGATATGTGGTTCTAAATGAATGAGAATCCATAAGAAGGTACTTTGAGGTATCTTTTTTCGTTCTTCTAATAGTACTTCTTGAATGTTCTGCAATTTTCATCCTTAGAAACATAAAATTGAAGATGTAAGGTCCTAAGTGAATCAGAAACCTTTAACTGGATTTTGTGGTCTTTTTTCTTTATTCTAATATACTTTTCCGTGATTCTGATATTTATTTTTCATTATTCTAAGATTATAAACCTGAAATTAAAGAGATATTGTTATTTATGGATGATATAACACCATTATTAAAAATGTTCTCAAGGGAGTTAAGAATCTTAGTTTAAATTTATTATATAGTATGGTTTTTATATAAAATTTCCGCTAACGAAGTAGCGGGTTTACAGCTCGTATTGAATAAAAAGGTACTTTAAAATATCCGAAGATTAAGAGTACATAAAATTGAAATTCGTAATAACTTTTCAAAACCCTTTGGAAATTGGATTAAGCTAATGGTATACTTTCATTTCGCATTCAAATCATTGAAGCTCAATATTTGAAAACCAGAAATTTTTCGCTATTTTTAAAATACCTCCAAAAATATGGTTTTCAATCAATAATGTACATAATTTTTAGTTTTTTGTCAAACAAATTACAACATATGTTCGACTAACGAAGTTTAATACATTATAGGCAAAAAAAAAAAAAATACAATTTGTTTTCATTCTCGCGAAATTAAAATTTTACTAATCATTTTATTTTCAATACAATTTTATTCAAGTTTGAATATTTTTAACACTTTTCCATCGTATTTTATAATTTAGGGCATCATAGGAAAGGTCTCATTCGATACTATTGATATATGTATTTATTTAACCCTTAAGTTGCATAAATAATATATTGAGATTCCCGGTCCATAATTGGTTAAGTTGATTTTAATTTCAACTTTTAACGTCAACACAATCATGAAGTTAGTTATTTATAAAAAACCCTAAATGAACTAATACATTTAAAAATCTGCATCAAATAATTATCTCTTATAAAACAAATACAAATTACACATAAAATTATTGGCCAGAAAAAAAAACACAGCTTATTATGCTAATGAAAATGTTTGCAGTCAGAAATTTATACTCCTCGTCTCAAACGTTTAATACTCGTTTTACATTATTTTCACTTACCATAGTAAATAGTGTTAATTCACTTCTTATGAACCCCTACAATTATTAGCTGCCAGTTTGTATCTGCAACTAAAATTGTATTTCTCAACGTTGCTACTAATATTAACGTTGTTGCATGCCTATTCGTACGTTGTTGCAGCTGTTATTTTAACTAGCCAGCCAAACAGTTACCAACCAAGCCTTTGTTTTCCACCAAAAACCTAAAGAGACTAACAAACATACACTCAGTGTTTTATATAGTCGCTTAAGCGGGCAACCAGGCGTCTGTTGCCATTCATTCATCCCCAAAGCACCGATTTAAATGTGAAATTAATTTTTAACACGATAAAATATTTTTCTTATTCTGTTTTTTGCAATTTTTGCTATTGTTCCTTGTTGTTTTTGTTGTTGGCATATTAATGTTAATTTAACAAGATAAATTTAATAAAATATTAGAAAATCCATTAAAATATTTAATAATTTTAATTAATTTAAAGCAAAATATTTAAGCTCAAAATTTTGTATAGTATTATAATGAATTTATTGTTTAGAGTTGAAGGCTAAACAGAATAACTAACACAAAACATGTTAGGGCCCGGATCTAGTTCTAACACTTTGTATGATGTTGAACAGCAAAGAAATGAAATTTAATATTGTGATCCTTTTTTAAGCCAAGTAAATTTTGTTTGGTCCATAAAATTGTTATCTTTGGAAATTTGTTGATGCGCCTCACAATGTACTTTTTTGAGGGTATGAGGGATCAAACATCAATAATTTTTGAACGGGTTAATATTTTTGTCCGCGACATTTTTATGTTATTTTGTACAAAATTAGCTATCGCTGACAATACAATAATCATTACATATTTCCATATTTTAAATTATAATATTACAACAAAAATTTAGTAATATGAATATTACGGCAAAATTCATTCAAGTATTTTGAATTTTAAAATGTATGGATCGGGATATTGAAGCACTATACCCATAACATGTATACTTAAAACTTCAACCAATTCTAATTGAACGCGTATAAAGGTAAAAGATATAATCTTCAGACGAACGTAAAAAGGATCTAAATATTATCCACTATTATATCCTCCATACGATCATAAATGTTCATAATATTTTCATAATTTGTTTCAAAATTATTACCAAAAATGTTCTGGTAAATCTAAGATCTTCATACAATTTTTCAACTTTTATTGAATATAAAGTTAAATATTTGATTTAAATGAAATTGCTCTCTATCATTATGTCTAAATTAGAATTTACGTTAGAATATTCACATTTGCATCAATTTAAGCACACAGACTAATCGGTCATTTGGAAAACTAACTAACTTTGAAACAACGTATTGCCATATCTTTACATTAAAATTTAACGCAAAAGTTAGTTAATTCAACTATGTTTTCATGAACATGTTCGTTGAATATAATAAATAATTTCAATGTGCAGTACGTTGATTTCATACGTAGCACAGTGCTTTGATCCCATACAAATTGAAACTTAAAATGAATAAATAAAAAATTTTGAAAAAATCGACGCAACCTCTCATATACCCTGAAGTTAAAAAAACAAAATTTTTTCTAAAATACTGGTCTGAACTTTATCAAATTTTGTGGCAGAAATTAAAAAAAAGTTTTTCTGAAACGTGCAAAACACATTTTCTTCTAAAATACTGTAAACTGTTTTTAAGAAAAGAAAATTTAAAAATTTTTTAAATTATTATTTTTTTTAGTTTTGGAAAAAAAATGGGAAATAAGTTTTCTTTTATATATTAAAAAAAAAAATACTAAATTGCAGAATCAAGAAATATTTGTTCTATAATTAGCGCCATCTGGAGGATTTATACTATAATTTATTGGGTTCTTAGTTGTAGCGTCTTGCTACATACTACATAGTACTTGTTATGTACTTTTTTGTTATTAATATAATTTTTTTATTTTAATCAACTTTTATATTCAAATGTTTTCAAATAATATGTCCCCAGGAAAAATTTTAGAACATGTTCTAAAATCATTAGTTCTAGAACTGGTGTAATCAGAACCACTTCAGATTCTTTAATACCCAGCAAAAACTTAGCTTCTATTTTTAAAATCAACAGCTTCCTGTATGCATTACATTGTAGCCTTATTCGTCACTCGCAGCATTACTAAATACTGCTTCAATAACTGGTATTTAGTAAATATGGAAGTAATTTGATTTTTAAGTGGATCAGTTGTCTAGAGCGCCTAACTAAAAAACGGGTTTTTAAAATTAAAGGGAGTTCAACTCCCACTCAATGTAAACGCATTTTTTTATAAATTGTGTTTATTTATTTCCCTATATGAAAACTACTTTTTAGCGCACAAAAATATGAGACGATTGTGGTGTAGCGAGTAAGACTGCAGACTAACAAACACAACCAGTATGTTGATGCGTGGGTTCAAATCTCAACCGAGCCAAATGTTTTTTTTTTTTTTTGTGCGTAAAAAAAACAGCATCCAAATCAGCTCTTTTGGAACCCAAAAAAAAAACTTATTTAATTTTGGACATCTCGAACAAAATTCATCAGTTATAGCACCAAAAATGGAAGCAGTTTTTCATACCGACTTCGCTTACAAATTATGTTATTTGGTAAGCGAAGTTTTTGCTGGGTAACATCTTCAGAACTAGTGGTATTACAACTAATTCTGACACTAATGGAGTAGAGCCTTATTATGATTCTAAATTCGTTTTAAGGAATGTTTTAGAGAACTAGTGCTTAAGAACTAATTCTGTATGACTTCTACATCACTTCTAAGAACAAATTACTGGTTCTCGAATGACTTCCTAGAACTATTTAAAAAACTTGTATAAAAAACTTCAAAAATTAAAAAAAAAAAAAAAAACAGTATTTACAAAATTAAATTGATTTTAAAAGCGGCCTTAGGAAATAGCAGGTTCTTAAACCGTTCCCTAACGCTTCTGTAGAACTAGTTCTGAATGTGACAATTTCGAACAAAAATCATTGATTAAAGAACTAGTTCTAGAACCGTTCCAAAGAATGGGTACTGCCTCGCTAACACTTGCCCAGAACTAGTTGTAGAGGTGACAATTTCAAACACAAATCATTGGTCGTTACGCCAAAGTAGAACAAGTACAGGCTATTTTCATGTGTTCTGGAACCAGTTGTAGAACTAATACAATTTTTCCTGGGTCTTAGAATTTTTTCATTATAAAAATAATATTTTATATTAGAAAGTTATTGTTGTTTTATTTAAATAAAATAACTTCATTAGTTATTTTTTAAATTTCGAAATAAGTTTTATAATCTTTTATTTTAATTTAGCAAAATAAATTACGTTAATATTAAGAACTCTTTGAAATTGAAGTAAAAACAGGATACACAGAAAAAAGTCACCAATTAACAAATATGTTAGAAAATAATTCATTCAATTAAAAACTTGTTTAAATTTGCACCTCTCACCGAAATGATTATATCAATTACTAAAAAATTAAAAACAGAAAAAAATTTCTAATTAATAAATCAATTAAATTAATCAATAGATGATTGAATGAATTGAAAAAAAATCACACTTAAATTTTACTTTTATTTTATCTTTACTTGAATATATTTATTAAAATTTGATGCAAAATGAAACCATTATGCTATTTAAAAAAAAAGAAGGTAATAATTTTTTCTGTGTATCAGACACTTTTTCAATTTAACTTTTTTAAAGTTGTGGCAAAAAGTAGGTTCTAATTATCTTTTATCTGTATTTTTGAAATTTTTTTCCTAAAACTGTTTAAAACAGTTTAAATTATATGATGTATAAATCATTAAAATGAGAAAAAAATTTAAGATTTGTTCTAGGATCATCGACGTAAATAGCCGTGTCGCATCCTGTGACAATTATCCTGTTGATGGTGGCAGAATCGTAGTGATATTTTTATTTTAATAATGCAATTGTAAAACAAAAATTAATATATTTAATTTAAATTTATGTAAAATAAATAAAAATTCATTTTATAATGCATATTCAATTTAGTGCATTGCGACAACCACTTAATGATTTTATGGAGTCATTCCATTTAAAACCGAAACGAAAAAATAAAAATTGGGACCTTACCTCTCCGTATTTAACGATATTTGTTATAATCATTATGCTCCTCAAAACTTAGACCGGTTCAAAATTTCAGATAATTTTATAAAATTGTTCGCGTAATATAGCGATTTGATAGTTTAAAATATCTTTCAAAGTATTTATGATATAAGATTTATTGAGGTATCATATAAAATGTATCAAAATTACCTTTAATTTGGCGTATACAAGTCTTTATTCTCAACATTCAGAAGCTATTGAGAGTCCCAATACGATACTTACAGGGAATATACCGAATGGCTTTACCGTCTAAATATATTTTTTCACGAATTTAAAAATACCCTTTTTGAAATACGCGATCAAGTATTTCGTGTCATTTTAAGTGTAGAGGAATGTCAGCTTTGCAATAAATGTCGAAAAATTGGTGTTTAACACTATCATTTTTTCCAGAGCATAAAAATACTTTTATAAGCATCAAAAAAAAAAAAAGAATAAAAGTATCTAAAGAAGTATCTGCTTATCGAAATTTGTTAGCAAAACTTTGGTTGCCAGGTAATGAGTTAAAAAGCTAATTTAATGGCTTAACATTACTACATTAGCTGAATAACCCATTATTTTAACACGGTGATGACATTAGACAACTAGAGACAACTACTTACTAGGGTGATCGATTATTCAACTTTTTGGAGAAACCGGTTTTCGAATAGTTCGAATAGTTGGTATTTTGAAAAAACCGGTTGCATTTTTTTAAATTCAGAAAAAACCGGTTAACCGTTTTTTTTTTTGCAGAAGTTAATATTTCTACCAAAAGACTACATTTATTAAAGAAAACTCAATAAATATTATGATGTTCAAGTTAAAATATATTACACATAATTATTTTTGGAAATAACTATTAATCCAATAAGAACAAGAAAGAAATAGTCGGTCAAGTCCTACTCAATATGTGCACCAAATTCGGGGAAGTGTCTTCTTTTCTAAACCTGTGGAATTGTGGGCCAATACTATGTTCAATTATGGACCGATCTTCATGAAATTCGGAACACAGATTTTAACTTATATGGAACTTACATTTGTAAAAAAAATTCTTACTACATTTAAGAGATTTATGATGGTTAAACCCCTTTTCCGGGAGGATATTTGCATGGCGCTAGTTTAAATAATGGAACGATCATAATCAATTTCAACACGCTTCGTTCTTAGACTATAAGAAACCTGTGTGCCAAATTTCAAATTTAATACATGTTCAAAATTGTGACCTGTATTTTAATTAATTAATTAATTAATTAATTAATTAATTAATTAATTATCTTTTTATGAACAGACAGACGGACGGACGAACATCATCAAATCGACTTAAAGACGATTGGTACAAATTAAGGTGGGTCTTAAACCAATATTTTAGTGTGTTACAAAGTATATGAACGAACGAATAATATAATATAAAAATTTTAAGAAAATAATCATCAAAACAAACAAAACAGAAACCATGAGTTAATATGATAAGAGCCAGAATCAATTTTACTGAAACTATTCTGTAGCAGAAACTTTTTTAAAACAAAATCTTTGAAAAATGAAGAAAATATTGAATAAAAAAAAGACTAAAACATTCAAATTAAGTGTAAAAATATTACAGGTGTTACAATTGAAGTAATTATTACTAATTTATTTATTTAATATTACAATAATTAATTTCGTTTTAACCTTAAACTATATTTTTAAAATATTACAAATAATATTCTAAAAAATATTCATAAATTTCGATTCAAATATCAGTATTTAGTACATGTTTTTTGAAATAAAAAGCTATTTTTAAAACCGGTTTTTTGTGTTTAAAAAAACCGGTCTATTCGACATTCGAAAAATGAATATTTTGAAAAAACCGACAGCACATTGACAGAAAAAACCGGTTTAAAAACCGGTTGGAAAACCGTATCGATCACCCTACTACTTACCCTATACATTACTTAGATGTCATTACAAGAACTAACTACTTTAAAGTTGTTCAATAACTCATTGATTTTAAAGTATTACTGAAGTCATTTTCAGTTTAAACACGAGGAACTAGTTGCGTTTTAGGTTACTAATAAGTAATGAAATGTAAAGATATAAAAAGCAGTTTTTTCTTTTTAATTTTAAACGTTGAAATATTTTAAAAAATTTAATTTCAAAAACATACACAGAAAAAAATATTTTAAAATACTTTTTCATAAAATTATTAACTAACTTTATATTAGAATTTAATTATATTATTTATTAATATAATTAATTTTTTAATTGGTTTACATAGTTTTTTTTTTGACAGCTTAATATAATATAAAGAAAAATGAAAAATTTGTCCATAAAAATATGTACTTTAATAAAAAGCAGTAATAATAAAATCAATTATTCGAGTTATTTATATTTTCATTTTGATAATTGGAAGAAAATCAATTAAAAATTAATTAATATAAGCAATTTCGTAATTGAAGTCCATTTTTATACCCACCATCAAAAAGATGGGGGGTATATTGATTTTGTCATTCCGTGTGTGACATGTCGAAGGAATCATCTAAGACCCCACAAAATATATATTTTCTGGGTCCTGGTTAGATTCTAAGTCGATCTAGCTATGTCCGTCCGTCTGTCTGTCTGTTGAAAGCAGGATAGGGCTCGAACAACGTAGGGAGACGAAATTTGGCACAAATATTTGTCTTATATAAGGTTTGTTTGGGATTGAAAATGGTCAAAATCGGTTAATAAATAAAAAAAGTTATGGACTAAAAACTAGAAACACAGGGTGGCTGTTTCATACTTTTCTGCTGATATCTCTAAAACAAAAGCATGTACAACAACAAAATTTTGTATAAATAGTTTGAGGGTCGATATAAACTTGGAAAGCAAAAATGGGCGTAGTTCGCCCACTTTACCGCCCACCTCTCATATAAGGTGAAACTTCAACGAATTTTTATACAAATAGTTTAAGGAGCAATGTAAACTCGGAAACAAAAAATGGACGACCGCCCACCTCCCACGTAATAAAAAATTTGAAAAAGTTGATGGTGGGTATATAGATTCGGCCGAGCCGAATATAACATTCGCTATTTTTTATTTTTGTTATTTTTTCTGTGTAATAAGAAAAAATGTTAATATTATAAAAATTATTTTAGATTAAAAAATAATTCTGCGCAAATTTTGTATCGTCACATATTTATTTCAATAAAAAGTAGTTTCTCAAAAAATCTGATCATACATTAGTAATTGTATACTGGGTTATAAATAAGTAGTCACTAAACTACTTCTATATAATGAAGACGGTATGTTGTTGTCATTGAAAAGTAACTAGATCCGTAACTACAAGCCATTACCAAGTTTTTGCTGGGATAACTGTTTGAAAAAAGCAAAATTTGATGCATTTTTGGTCAGCGGTAATTAGCGATATTATTCTACTCTAAGACAATACGTTATTTCTTGCTGACTTTGACTTCTTTGTATACCTCAACCGTTTTTAAAGTACGTAATTCTTTTAAACAAATTGTATGAAATGATCAAAAAAAATCGTATAAAACGGAATTTTCGACTAGTTTCCTTGTCTTACAGTAGTGGCACAGAAACTTAATAGAAACATATTTTAAAACTAGATAAAATGATTAGTCTAATTACGCTTTAAATTTAAACTAAGTATAAAAATAATTAAGATGAGAGATATGAAAATTTTAAATACCTAAAAATACTTTTATCCAACAAATGCACTTATAAGTACAGACATTTAATTATAAAATAAATAATACAATTAATGACACCATCTTTACTAAATCACCTTCTTTTTCTTTATTGTTGTTCATTGTTTAACTTAAATTAGGGAGAAAAAAATAGAAAACAATAAGTATTTGAGGTAATTTAGCCATTTAACTTATTATCACCAACATCTCAATGTGAACGAAACTTACTAAACAGAAATAAACCGAAAAAAAAAATTAATTCAAACCCCCAAAAATATGTACAATGAAAAAAGTAAAATCAAGAAATAAAACATTAAATAATCTAAACAAAATAATCTTTGTATCCAACTAAAAACCGCAAAAAAGAAATATTTTTTTTTATTTTTTATATTTTTTTTAAAGAAACTGAAAATTAAGTTAAGAAATGGCAACAACAACAACAACAAAAAGTAAAATAATGTTGATCCTTTATTAAATGTTTTCAATTTAAGTTTAGCCAACAAAAACGCCTATTAGTGGTGGCTGGCTGACTAACTGGATGGATGAATGAATAAATGAATGGATAGATAGAGATGGTTGAACTGTTGGCTTAGTATTCTTATTTTGGAATGTTTGGTTGTCTGTTGTTTGTTAGTGGTGGCGGTTAAGTGCTGCTATATACAGTAAATAAATTGCAAATATTCAAGCATTATTTCCCTACCAAATGACTCTTAACGAAACAATTTAGTTCTTCCATATTACAAATATTTGTGAGTTTTTTTTTTTTGTCTTTTTTGGTAGATTTGTTGTTAGTGTATCCACTCATTATGAACAAGAATATTGTATTCAATGTGTAACATTTACATATATTACATCCATATGAATGTGTTTACTTGTATGTAAAAACCTAAAAAAACCTAAAATAAAAATCAAAGAAACAGAAGCAAAAAAAATATTTTATTTTTATTGTTCCTGTTTTATGTGGCAAATGGCACAATCATTGGTTTACAGAAGGCTGGCATTTGTAACCGCATCACTTCCTTACTTTATGCAAATTAGTTTAAACAGATTCGTATTCCTTGTTCGTTTCATTCTATTTTCTAGTCGCAGCAAATGAAACCAAAAAAAAAAAACAGCAGTAACAAAATATAATTTACCCTCTTTAAATTTGTTGTGTTACGTTGATAGTTAAAGTTAATTAGTCCAGGGTATAATCAGTATTTGTTCTTATTATTGTACAAAAGCGAGAATTATTTTTATTTTAACTGATGTTGTTAATAAATAAATGTCTAAATGAATGAATAGAGAAACAAAAAAGGAAACAACTCTTTATTTTTAAGGACAATTGAGTTTTATTTGATTAAATATGCTTTGGTGCTATGAAAGGGGAGAAAAGGTACTTAACCAGGGATTCTTTTGTGCTAAATAGTTATGTAAACAATTGTTACTATTGTGTTTAGGTTGCATATAAATTTCACTTATTTATAAGTTACTTAAAAATTACGCCTTTTTTATTTGAAGTTAGACCCTTTTCACTGTTAGCTGGATGAGGTTTTGCTAATTTTAAAATTTGTTGAGTTAGTTAAGCAAATATTTTCTTTCTACTCTGAACAGATTATTTTTAATTTAAAGAAATGCAAATACGCAATGCAAAGATCGGTTTTCGCTCACCCAGAGAAATATCGAGCACATCAGTGCGCAAAATGAAAATATTCAGTTTCAATGGTATATCAACTCAGTATGTGTTTAAATTGATTTTACAATGGTATCAACTTGACATCACAGTATCGAATTACTAAATAATATTATGTACTTGATTCCGTAATTCCGCGACACCGAAATTTGCAATGTGACTATAAAGGTTACTCTTCTGTTCGAGTTTGCTTTATTAACTTTTGGTGGGTTGGGTAGGATTCTAAACTACATACATACATACATGCATATATACAGTGTCTCACATAAGTTAGTGTATTTTAATTTTTAAATAAAAAATGAGATATTTTTTATTTATAACATTAGGTAAATAAAAAAATATTCATTTTTTACACGCAAAGAAAAAATATGGTTCCTGTGACCATAAACTAAGAGCAACATACTATGATTGTAATATATGATTCCAGGTTACAATAAGAATATTTGTAAGTAATCATTATTATGATTCCAATTTATAATTTATTAGTAAGGTCCATAACCTTATTAATAACTTTTAGTAAGTTTTATAACCTTTTCTTAAGTAATGCTTTTTCATTATGTTTTTATCATTTAATAATTCCATGTTATCATATATATAAAATAATTTCATCATATATATAATTCCATTTTATCATATATATGATCCCATATTTTCATATTTATATTCATTTGTACCACGATATGTGGTACATTCATCATGCTGAATAAAAACAAAACTTGTCAATTTATATTTGTTCATATATGAACTAAATGAGAACTATAGCTACTGGACTGATGCACAAAAATGTGTATTCAAGAGGCATTAAAAGTTAATGGCTTAATGGTTGTAGAATTAACCAAATTTGTAAAATGAACTGAATGGTTATGTAATTAACTAAATTGTTGTAGAATTGACTAAATGACTGGATTTATTCATAAATATGATTTCATATAAACATACTTAAATACATATTATAATTCAGTAAACCATATTAAAATTTTGATTGTGGGTAATCATTAAATGATTAAACAAAATCATAAACGTTGCTATCATGAACACAGTATATTTAAATCAATGAAAAACGGCTATATAATCATTGAATATTTGTGGTGATCATGCTGTAACCATGTTTTTTCTCTGCGTGTATGAATGGGACTTTTGACCTGTTTTATCTTCTACCAAATTCTGCAAAAAGTAGCACAAAATGTTAAATCGTTTCCGAGAAATTGTGAAAAGTAACACGTGCAGTCATTTCAGGTATCTCACAAAAGTATTTGAATTTTTTAATGTTCTATATTTGAAGATACTCAAAAAAGAAAAAAAGGTTAAAAAAGATATGTTTTTTATATTAATTGTTATTAAATAACACTGATAAGCATTTACTAATTATATTTCTAAATTTGAGGAAATTAAGTGAAATTTCTTTATATGTACCTTACAAAAAAAAAAAAAAAAAAAAAAATTGGAATAATCGAGTAATTTTTCCTAAATTATTTCTTTAATTTAATTTGTTTTATTTGGAAATATAAATGGATTTTATTATGTCTTCGAAAAATATTTTTTACTGCAAAAGTTCTTAATATTGACATTCCAAGCGGAGTACATTGGTTCATTATTTTGTTTAAAATTAAAAATCTTCAACATTAAGCCCATTTTACTGAAGTATTGGTCCAAATATTTTAAACAAAACTTTCAGATTTTGTTTGTGTAGGTATTAGCTGTTATAAAATGGGAGACTTGGATACCGGCTACAACAATACAAAGCCAATTGGTGCCATAGTATAAAACGCGACATTAGGTATTTTTTGAGTTACATAACTATACGTCTTCCAAGCTTTAGGGGCACTACAAAAAGATAAAAATAACCGAAAAAGTTTACTTTTCTGTTAATATTACTTGTGTTGATGAAAATAAAATTGGAACATTTCTGGAGCGCAAGTTATTAATCCAAAAATAATATGGCTAAGTAATTAGAGAAATACAAACAAGTACAATTATGTCGGGGTATATTATGGAGCTAAGTATATCGTAAAGTCAGGTGTTTTGGCCTCCAAATTTATCAATGGCTATATATCGGGAAGATATTTCCCAACATTTTGAAATAAATTGTTGATACCAAGGGTACCAAAATGGGCTTGATATTTAAATAATCTACTTTTAATGGTGCAATGCCTCATATTTAACGACTTGGACCCTTCATATATGGCGTTTTAACAGAAAAAAAAAACTTATAAGAAACTCAATACTTAATATTTTTCTACTATAATGACAAAAAAGATTATCATATTTGTCATTTATAGAAAAAAAAGGCGTGTTCTTCCTAAATCAGTCTTCTAAGTCCATTAAATAAAAAATTAGACAAAAAATCCCCCAAAATTTAACTCCAAATTGGGTAAATAAATCAATAAACATTTACTAGTGATACTAATGACCTATTATTAATAAAAATTACAATAATTTCATCTATTTTTATTTTTTTTGGCGTTCTCAAATACAAAGGTGATAAAAATTCAAATACTTTTGTGAGGTAAATTCGATAACTTTTCATACTATTTCTGGAATAACTTGGAAACAAGGCAATATTTTTGATTGCATTTTTTTAATTATGAAGTTAACAAATACAATTCAGTTAATAAATCTAAAAATTATTTTTTTTTTAAATCACGTAATAAAACCTTTTTTTATTATTAGTTAAAAAAAAAATCAAATACTTTAGTGAGTGTGTTTGAGAAAAAGGTAAAAATGAACATGAATTACGGGCATAAATAGACCGCCCTAACTCATCTCCGATGTATTTGATTTTTTCGACATTGATAGCACTTTTATCGGTGAAAATAATGATGTAAAAGTTGTTCAGTACAATTAAATATTTTGGAAGCTATAGGACATTGAAAATCGAATTTCCCTAAGAAACTCGCATTAAAAAAATGTTTGTTATAAAAAAGTTGAGTAAAAAGAAGAATTACGTTAGCGAAGCCGCTTTTGGACATACCACAGAGTTAAAGGTCCTTCCGCCCGGCCGAAGGCCGGCTATTAAGAAAAAATATTTCCACAAAAAAACTATTTTTTTGCACTAAAAATTACAAAATATTTAAAAAAGTTGTTTTTATAAAACTTTTATGTTTTTTTTATTTTAATTTTATAAATGCGCCATTAAGAGCTTTTAATTGATATATTAATTAATTTTTAATTGATTTTGATCCAAACATCAAAATGATAATATTAATAACTAGAAAAATTGATTTTATTTTTACTTATTTTGTTATAGTTATAACGAGCTGCAAATTGTTGGAAATTTGACTTATACAGTGAACTCTCGATAATGTGAACTAATTAATGTCGGGGTAGTTCATATTTTCGAATTTGTTCACATTTTCGATTGTGATTTTTTTTATATATATTCTTTCTAAAAATCATTTCTGCAAGGAATGAAAATGCAAAGATTACTAAAAAAACTTTTTGTAATTTATTTGGAACATAAAAAGTTTTTAAAATCCATTTCATAAAGAGTACATACGTAGTATGTACATAAAAAACAAACAAAATATTACGACAAAAAAATAAATAAAATTTACAATGAAAAAAAAAATAGGTACATACATATATAATTAAATATGGAAATAATCGGTTATTTTTTTCTGTTTTTTCTTTTGTTCGACCAGCTTATTTACCGCCAATTCCCTGATTTTTTTCAATACTTTAATGTCAGTTTGATCGACCATTTGAAATTCAGCCCATTGGACAGCTTTGTTAAAAATTTCGACAGCTTCTTTGGCTTTAATGTTGTTTTCAGGCGCTTCAATAAAACAGTCGTCATCATCGTCGGACTCTTCAATTAAATCATTTTCATCAAATGGCGTGACGTCCTCACAAGGATTATTGATCCAATCTCTAATGTTTACAGCAGTAAATACTTCCTGAGGGCACAATGTCTGTAGAAGATCTGCAGCAGTATTGCCACTTTTCTTTTAAAACGCTCAAAGGAACATTAAATTCAGGATCGTCTTCATCATTTACCATATTCAAAATATTTTTCCAACAGTTAGATAAAGTTTCTTTACCAACTCGGTTCCAGGATGCCTCTAGAATAGAAACTCCTTCTTTAAGTGTGATTTTTTTCATCGATTCAAGCAAATCCCCCTCTTTTGCAATAATTGTTGCCAGAAGACTGTTCCTATAATGAAGTTTGGTGATTCTAATAGCATTTTGATCCATTGGCTGGATCAGAGCCGTTACATTTGGAGGCATGAACATAGCTTCTATGGAACCATCCTCGGATTTAAGGTCGGATTCTGGTGGATGGGATAAGGCATTATCTATTAGGAGTAAAGCTTTTACTGGTAATCCTTTCTTCGTTAAAAAATCTGTCACCTTAATGAAAAATAAAACAGTAAGAATCCCAATTGAACTATTTTTACATGTTTACTTACCTCTGGCACAAAACAGTTGTGAAACCATTCTTTAAAAATGGAAGAAGTCATCCAAGCAGACTTTGAATTTCTGTAGTTTGCGGGACAGATAAAATTTTTAAAACTGCGAGGATTTTTCGATTTTCCTATTACTAAAAGTTTTATTTTCTGAGATCCTGACGCATTTGCACAGCATAAAAATGTTATCCTTTGCTTTTCCATTTTTGCACCTGGAGCGCTTTTTTCCAATGAAGTTACATATGTCTTTTGTGGGAGAAGTTTAGAATATAGACCAGACTCATCGGCATTATACAACTGATCATTGGATAAACCCAAATCTTCTATCTTTGCTTTCAATTTAATTTTAAAAGGATTTACGAACTGAGATTGCGCAGAAAGTTTTTCACCGCTTATCTGAAGGAGCCGAATTCCGTATCTCTTTTTAAATTTTTGTAGCCACCCATGGCTAGCATTGAAGTCATTTCCGTTTTCACTTATGTTTTTGTGAATTTGTTTGGCTTTCTCTTTCAACATCAACCCACTTACAGGGAGGTTTTTATTCCGCATGCAAATAAACCACTTATAGAGCGATTTTTCCATTTTTGGAAGCTCAGAAGATCGTAATGTTTTGCGTTTTCCGGGTCCATAAAACGTATTGTTCACACATTTTAAAATATTGTCTTTTTTATTTTTTATTGAACATATCGTTGATTTTGCAACTTTATACTTTTTACTTAACACTGTAACACTCGAACCTTTTTTTTAAATATTCCAAAATTTCGCATTTTTCATTTAAGGATAAAAACTTTCGACTGTTTTTAGACATTACTAATTTTAAAAATAAATTCACGAACCTACCGCAACAAGTTACATAAAGCGACTAGCATTAAATACCTTTAAAATAATGGCATACTATGGTATTTATTAATTCGGGGATTCCCAACATTAAAAATAAATGCTTCTACAAATTAAAAAATTAAAAAAAATTTAAAAAAAAAAAAAATTTTTTCACTATTTAGAGCGCCCATATAAAAAACTGAGTGTTCACATTAGTGGATAGTTCATTATATTGGATGTTCACATTACCGCGAGTTCACTGTATTTATTTTATTTCTATATTTTTATAGACAAAAATTTTAATTTTTCTTTTACTAATAGCTGTCAATTTATTAAAAAAAAATTTAATCCAGTTAAAAAATTAACTATATTAATAAATAATATAATTAAATTCCAATATAAAGTTAGTTAATAATTTTTATTAAAAAACAATTCGATATATTTTTTTTTATTTTGTGTTATTATAAACTTTAAGACATTTATAAAAATTGTGCAACAATTCTTTTTAAAAATCGAAAAAGTAAAAAAAAATATTCAATTGGGATTCAATCATTAATTCTAGTTGAATCTTTAAAAAATAATACAAAGAAATTTAATTTAATAAATGCATATAAGTACACATATACATTATATACGTATAAATAGATACATTGGTATATACTTACATATGGAGTTTATGTAGGTAGTACAAACATTTTTAACAAAACAGCCCGTATCGGTCCAAATGACATTTAAATCTTTTTTAGCAAAACAAAAAAAGATACACAGAAATGAACAAAAATACTATATTAAAGTGGTATTCAATTCGGTTTTATTGTTTCTATATAAACCCAAAATAGCGCCACAATATTGCCTTCATTTAAGTTTATTACGGAGAGAGGAAAAAAATAAAAAAAAAAAAGAATCACAACAAAATGTAGACATTTGTGGTGGGGATGCCAGTCAGTGAAAAATACAGGCAATATGCCAACAAGCGTATCCCTCTGTACACAGCCAAAAACAGTTTATGTTTTATTCTATTTATTATATACATATCGTATATATATTTTTCTCCACTTTTGTTCATTGTATGTGAATAAAGGCGTTTGTGTAGGATATGTAGGAAGTAAAGGAAACGGAAGACAACAAAACATAAAATAAAAATGAAAAAAGAAAATGAAATAACGGCAACAAAATAACACCAATTTTCCAATTTACAAGCAGCCTAAACGTGTATAATGATGGCATGTATCAAAAACACCCACACTCTGACACACTCTAACGCACACACAGACACATACTCAAAAGGGCAACAGCTACAACCACCCATAATATTGCAACACTTGCTCCATTCCAATGGTTATAAAAATAACAGCAACTACTACAACCATCATTAAACAAGTACGACAACACAAACAATAACAACAACACGCCACAAGTATATAACAAGGATAAATGCCCGACAAGACAAACAAACAAATTATCCATGTTCAACATGTATACTAGTTCTCCGAGAAATAAGACCAAATAAAAAGATTTAATACTATTTGAGATTTACACTTAGCAAAAAAATAGTTTTAAAAGTTATTGACCTCCTTGACTGTTGTTATAACCATTTTTATACCATCAAAATATGTAGAAATATTCACCTAAGATACCAAAGATATAAATATTCTGAGTCTTCGTAAGATTCTGTGTCGATCTAGGTATGTCCGTCGGGATGTAAAAGTTTTTGAGAAAACTGTTGCACGGTGCAATACGATCAGTGTTGCCAGTTTAGCCTTTTTAAGGCTAGATCTAGCCTTTTTATTTTGATTTTAGCCTCAAAATTTTCGTTTTAGCTTCTAGCTTTTTTGTTAGCCTTTTTTATTTTTAACATAGCCTTAAAAAGGCTAAAATTTTACAAATTTTATTTTTACAAAATCATCAATTTAAGCATTTGTGTATATTAATTTTTACAAAAATATCGAAATTATTTATATTTAATGAAAATTTTCGGCTGCGGCGCTTCATTCTACAAAAATATTACAATTATTTTTTGACAAACGTTATTACCCATATAAACTAATTACTTTATATTTACAAATTCATTAAATATATTTAAAAAATACCAAAATCTAATGAGAACAAAAAAATTAATGCTTTTTTAAATAAAAAAATATGTTAGCTTTTTTCTGGCTTTATTTTTTGGGGCATTTAGCCTTTTCTGACCTTTTTTTAAGTCCAATTTAGCTTCTTTTTGTTTCTCAAGTCCTGGCAACACTGAATACGATGAAGTTTCAATTCAGTTAGTCTCGAAGTTAAAATGTTATTAATTTAACATATTTTTATACCCTACACCACTATAGGTGGTTGGGGTAATATGCGTTTGTGCTAATGTTTGTAACGCACAGAAATAATTATCGGACCCCCATCTTAAAGTATACCGTTCGACTCAGAATCACTTTCGTTTTTTTTTTTTTCTTGGTTTGAGTGTATTTTCACAAACAATCATACTTTTTTTAAATATACATAAATTGAAACTAAAATAACATGCATCTAACATTCGACATGCGCTAAAATTAATTAGTTGTTCTAATATTTAAAAAATGATCATAATTAAGTTGTACTTATACTGCAAACATTTGGAAGATTTTACTATCAAAATCACACTTAAGTCACTTCAGAAATATAACAACTAATTAACGTAATTAACAAAAAGAATTCATTACTATCGACATAATTAAACTTTTATTTGTTTATTTGGCGTTTTACTTATGGAAATGATTTTAAATTTATGGTTAAATATTGATTTGAATTCTCAAATTAAAAATGTTTGCACTGTTAATTCATTGTATTTATTTTATAGACCATTTATTTGTATTTATTTTCCGAACCATTTTATAGATCGGAAAACTAAACTAATTTTTGGGAAAATATTCAAGAGGCTTTTATAATGACTCATATAACTTAGGGATCTGTTAAGTACTATACTATAAACGGTAAATTTGTGTACTTTTAATTATAAAAACTTCTTAGTTTTCTCATCTCAGACATTTGTATCGAGAGGAGAAAATAAACTAAAGCAACTTCATTGTTTGCTCTAAATAAATTCTAATTTTCTAAACATACCAACTAAGTTGGTAGATGGTCACTTAACGCCACAGGGAACGGGGATGAATGACTGACTAACTGAATGTTGTGTATCCCAACCACAATTGAACTTTTTTTGGTTTGTTTGTTGCTGTTGTTTGGTAAATTTAGTATTTGGCAGTCATTTGTTTCAAATACTAAAAACCACAATGCTGTTTAAGAGTCGCAATCTGTTTCAATATAAACAAACATAAGTGTTGTTATTCTTGGGGGACAATTCTCTATAACAGCCGACATCACACCCATCCACCCACAATTCTTATACTACTACACATTGTTTCGTTGTAAATGGATGTACATACATACATATGTATGTGTAAAGAAGATGGTGATGATGACAATGATATCGGGTGGTTGTTAATATTTACAACATACGAGTATAAAAACATTTTATTTGTATACATGTGTTTTAGTATAACTTTCATCATTCTCATCCTCGTCATCATTTGCCTTGTTATAGTTGTTGTTACTAATATATATAATATTTGTTGTAACTGATTTTTTTTCTCTCTCTCTCTCTTTTGGTTTCTTTTGTTTGTTGGTGTATTCCCCAGAGTGTCATAATTCTTGACGAGCTCATCTTTTACTTAAGTTTTACATAATTTCATGTTGAATTTGTGCAAAGTTGATTTTGTTATTGTTGTTGTTGTCGGCTAACTTCTTTTGAGGTTGTCCCTTAGAGACCTTATAATCGAATCAAAGCCCACAAGTATGTTTTTTTTCTTTGTGTTTAAGGATGTGTGTCTGATGGTTATTGCTACAAGGAAAAAACAGTTTTGTCCTTGATATTTATACTCGCACTTGTAATATTAGCCAGTTTACTAAACCATATAATTGACTTGATATTGAATTTAACAGATTTCATTTAAATTTAATATTAAAGAAAATTTATGTTCACTTTGTTCATTATGCATAAATTGAATTAGAAATTTAAATGAAATTACCTACTTATTCAAAAAAATAAATTTAAATTTGAAAAATACATTTTAGAATTTATGGTCAGAAAGGGTTTATGATTGTATTCTATAACATTAAGTCCATTGGCCTATATGTATGTGAAGAGATATTTTTAGTATATTCGATAACTACAACAGATTCAAAATTCACTAAAACACATTCTGAGTTCAATTCAATTCAGATTACATTGCACGACAAAAAATTCTCCCCCAAAGACGAATAGATGGAATTTGATGTGATAAACACGAATCTGCTTTCATTTTTTTTTTCAATTAGGTCTAGATTTAGGAGGTATTTTGAAATAAGTGTTAAAAAAAAAAAATACTTTTTCATGCAAAATTTTAGATTTTATTTTACTAAAATTTCTTTTAATAACTGAAAACATCAAAAATGTTTCAGTTTATTATCTTAATCTTAAAGCTGGTAATATTTTTTTTTTTTTTTTAACAAATATAGGTGGACTAGATTTATTTTTCCAAGTTAAATAAGAATCTGTTTTCACTTTTTTCTGTAATGTACTGATTTTTTTTATGAGCATGATTAATATCATCACCATATTCGGCGGTCACACTATAAAACTCGAGAATGCTTGTCCAATTTAGACTATAACTCAAGAACCGTTTACATGATTTTGATAAATGATACACCAAAAGATGCATACGAAAATTACTTTCAAGATATGTTAACAATATTTTTTATTAAAAAAAATAATAATAATAATTTTTTCGTTACTAATTACCGAATAACTATGGAAATTTTTATTGAAAAAAAAAATAAAATAAAAAATTATGTAAATTCAGCTCAAAAATAATTTAAAACGCTATCTATTAGAGTTTAATTTATCTTAATTGGACAAACCGTTCTCGAGTTAGTATCAAATTCGGAAAAGGTGAGAAAATTAGCTGGTTGGTTTTAAATGGAATGACTCATATACACAATTTTGATATTTGTTTTTAATAAAATGAAAAAATATTCGGATGAAAGTTGGACCCGCTTCAACAAAAATAATGTCTTTACGTTAAAAAGTATTCATTTTAATCTTTGAAGCCCAATTTCTCGTAAACTTAAAGAGATAAGATATGCACACGACGCACAGTGCTTTGTTCCATAAACAAAAAAAAATTAAAAAAAATTTTGAAATTGTGTTGAAATATACGTTTTTATAAAGGCAACAATATAGATCATATAATTTAAAAAGATTTTTTTGGAAAAAGTTATTTTTGTATCTACTAGAGGGCGCTAAAGTCAGAGAATTTAAAGCAAATATTAATGAACCAAAAAGCTGATTTTAAACTGTTTTAGGAAACAAATTTTCAAAAATTAATTTTTAGATGAAATGTGTCGAAGTTTTGTTTTTTCAATACCTCAGAATATTTGTAAATTAAAACTATTATTATTTTTAAATTATTGTGTTTCGAATATATATATTATTGCTCAAATTTAAACATATTTTTTACTTAAAACCTAAAACTTCATTAAATTTGATGAAGGATATAAAAATATATAATTTTTTTTATGGTTTATGTAAGTTTTTACAGTTATTTAACAGATTAAAAAATAGTTAGAGCCATTTTTTTGCCACAACTTTAAAAAAAAGTTGAATTGAAAAAGTGACTGATTTTCTGTTTTTACTTCAATTTCATAGAGTTCTCAATGTTGACGTAATTTATTTTGCTAAATTAAATTAAAATAATTATAAATATTATTTCGGTATTTAAAAAACCAACTGAGGAATAGAAAAATATATTTTTTGAACCCAATATATTACGTTAGAAATCCTCCAGATGTCGCTAATTATAGAACATTTTTAAATTTTAATAACAAAAATTACAGGAGTTCGATGGAGTATTAAAAAAATTAATAATTATTGTATTTTTATTCAGGCTCAAGTTCATTATTGTAATAATGTTTCTAGAATACAGAAAAATATTTATTAGACACTAGCAGGATGGAATGCATTTTCTGATCCGCTACGATCTTCGTCAGCATCTGACCAGTATTCACGCAGTAAATCCGTTTTTTAGTTTCAGAATATATGGGAGGTGGGCGTGTCCGATTAAAAGATAAATTAGAAGACGTATAAGCAATATATTTTTAATGGCTGGTAAAAATTTTGGTAAAGTTCAGACCAGTATTTTAGAAAAATTTAGTTTTTTAACTTCAGGATATTGGCGCAATATTCAAAATTTGCGCAAAAATTTATTCATTCTAAGCCTAAACTAATATGTGTACCAAGTTTCAATTTACTACGACAACACCTTCTATTTTTGTCTCATCGTTGTATGAGATCAATGCACTGTGCGACGATGTTTTTCGATGATCTTTCAATTCACGTCAGATATAACGTATCAGGTTCGTTTTTACAAATGTTCTTATCTGAGGTGTCCAACTTTGGGACCCTGTATACCCGCCACCGGTAGGTCTTTATGGTCCAAGCTTAAAATTTCAACACCACCAGCTGTTCCGAAATTCCATTATTATTTCCATTTTATTTTTTGAATCGCATACTGCGCGATGTTCTATTCCGCAGATGGAATCTAAATAAGTTGATTATAATTTGGTTTCAAAAATCCAAAGAATGTTCAGAGGTCTCGATACAAATGGGATCTTTTTTACATGTTTTCCTGCTGTTTTAGCATTTTTGCTGTCATTTATGATTTGCATTGTGCGTTTAATGTCAAAGGAGGCTTTTGTCAAGATTTCGCTTTTTAAAGAAAGTGATTGATTATAGTCCCAAGCCTGCTTGCTTCGTAGATAACTTATATTTTAACCTGAAATAAACTGCATCCAGGAAGCGATCAGGCAGATTATATAGAAACTTTCTTCCAGTGAAAATGTTGGATCCAACCTCAGAATTCATCTTAGAAACGTCAATACAAATCCTAGCCATCATAGTTCTTTATAAGGTTACCACTGCACTACTTATGAACGAAATGAAACGAAATCGTCATTGCGCGCCGAACATCTCTCGATAGGAGTAGCCTATTACTGCATTTTTCTAAACTCTGTGTAGAGTATTCAATTTTAAGAGGGAAATTTCGAAGTTTTTTAACCGCTATAGTCTAAAGCTTGGAATCTTGGTCTTGGTGAATAATAACTGTTCAGTCAACTTAATACATGTCGTTTTGAAGTACTAAGCCTGCAAGTCACTTTTTTCAATTGACTTTTGTTCTCGCATTAAATCGCTATCTGTAAAATTAACGAGGTAGCACCTTATATTGAAGAATATCTCGAAAACTACTTGTCTGATTTGGTTCAATAAAATATCAAAAAATTCGAACTGAAATTGCCTTCAAGTTATACTTACAACATTTTTTAATACCCTCGACAGTTATGGAGATATTAAGCCTATTTTCTGAAAAAGAAACATAAAAATTCATTAATATCAAAAATGCAAATTTTTATTCTATAATCATAAAAATAAATTTATAGCAAATTAAACAAGACATATTCATACAAATCAATGCATAAATTTTGATTTTATTCACAAACTAGTAAAGATATTTATTTACAAATTACATAGAAATATTAAAATTAACACAAACCATTTTTTTAAATAAACATTTTTAATTAATTTATAACATTTTTAAAATTAAAATAAACGAGATTAAGTTAAAGAATTAAAAAAAGGAAGAAATCAATTCTACTTAAAGAAAATTAATAAGCACAGGAAGTGAGTGATGTTATATGCACAACGTTTAGATATAATCAGTTAATATGAATCTTTTCTTTTATCAACAAAATACACCATAAATTGAAATTTAGTTTTGCCCAACCCAAAAAAAATATATTATTTTTCAATCAATATCTGTAATATTTAGTAGGCAAAGTTTTCAAGTTATTAAAATTAAAAGTAACATCATGTCTGTGTACATGAAACACACAACCGCAAACGAGTATCTGACGAATACGTTGTAGTACATCAATAAATATACTTTGTATAAATATTGTATACAAGAACATGCCATGTATTTTGCAAATACATATTCACATAAATGTAGGTTTAAATATACGTGCGTACATTTTAATTTATTATAGTGTTGTAAATTTATCGGTTATTCATTTATAGCATATTAAAAAAAATGATTTTTCCTTTACTTTAAAAGTAACTTCAATATCTATACAATAAATGTCGGTAATTATAAATCTCGTTAAAATTAAAATAAATTTAAATTCTTTATAGATGGATTCATAACTGAACATAAACTATTTAAAATATTCACCCGTAAGTTAGTAATATTTTGGAATGACATTTAATCGTTATAAATTCCTGTGCAAACATACAATATAAATATTGCGGGGTGTTGTATCCAAATACATTTATTTACTTTTCTTATTTATAAGTTAAGATCCGACCTTTGTTTAGTATTCAGAACATTTCAAAAATATTCTTAAAATCTTCCGATTTAATCGGTTGTTTGTTTTAATGCTCATTAACTTGTATTCACTAGATTAAATATATTTTTAAAGACATCATGATGGTGTGTACATTTTTATTCCGACAACATGCTTTTTAAACTGACATCTTTATTACTTCAATTGTGAATTGTAAGTGTCTGTCCGTATGTCTGTTTTATGTATTATGTTAAATTACTTCAAAAAGTATATTCATAAAATTATATCTGAACATATGTACAATGTACAATGTACATACATTTACATATTCTATTATAACATAAACAAGTAAGAATTTTATATTCGGCTTTGACGAATCTGCAATACCCACCATTATATAGCAGTTAACATAGGGGCAGAATCGAAGATTTTTGGAAAGAAAATTCTGTAACTTCTGTTGGATTTACATAAAGTTTAACATAGGCACAGCATAGGAGTGTACAATTTTAAGTTTGGAAGGGAGGCCCAATATTCTCTTCAGAATCGGGTACCCTTGACATAGAAAAATGTTCATCGCTTGCAAAATTTTTGTTTCGTATTGGGTAAAAATTTTAATATACGGACAAAAATATTGGGATATACTTGTATTAAAAAAACTGGACCAAGATTTTACAAAACTGAAATAGTTGGAATAAAAATAACTTAAAAACTATAAGAGATAAATATTTCATAGATTTTATCGAAAGCTTTAAGAAAGTATAAACAATTTTAAATCGGATAAGAAACAAAGATTTGGCATGCAGTAAAACATTTTCTATGTCAGATGTATTCTTTTTTCAGCACCAATAGCTCCGCTCCTGTAGGCATTATGGGGCTTTAAAATCTACTACGTCGTTTGAAAGTTTCAGATATATTTCCAAAAAAACTTCGATTCTACCCGACACTGTGCAGTGGTCCAAAATTGTTAATAAATCACGCCTATTTTTGCAAACTCCTGCAGTAGTCTGCCATCATATGTGATTGTCATCTTTCCTGATAACGCTCTTCCATTGTCTGAAGAGCCTGATTAAATCATTCACCCTGTTCCTCACTGAAATCACCCAGATTTTTTGGAAATCGGTCATCTTGCAAGTTCGATAGCATGCACTCAACAAGCGTGTCATGGTCGTCAGATCAAGTTGTTGATAACAATCTTGCTAGCGGGTTAGGATGTTGTTGTAGTTTAGATGCATATCTCCCTCGAATTTGTTTCAAATTCTTCTTTTACTAATGTTTCTTCTAAGTCTCTGTGGATGTTCTCGTTCCTTATGTATCCTTATGTATCATGGCGCAACTGTCATAGTCCTAAGGATTTTCAATTGTGCCCTCTGTTTAAGATCACAAGTATTGATCCGTTCCCCATAATTGGATACCATATGTCTAAATTAGTTTTAAGATAGTCTTATACAGGATTACTTTACAGTCAAGGCTTAATTTAGATTTGTTGCTGATCAGCCAATGGAGTTTTAAAGCATTAATTTTCATATGAAGCCTCTTGGCTTCAATGTATCGACGCCATGTAAGACGTCTGTCTAAATTAATACCAAGGTAATTTACTTGATAAGATTGTGGGATATTTACGTTGTTAAGTGAGACTGGAGGACAGTTTCATCTCCTTAATGCAAATGTAACGTGTTTACTTTTGAGTTCATTTACTCCTATTTTCCAATTTTTCAACCACTTCTCCACATTCTTAAGGTATTTATCTAATTCTCTAGATGCAGTATAATCGGCAAGTGTTGATAAAGTCAAATTGATACTCATAGGTAAATTCGAATTGTAAATTAGATACAGCAATGGTCCAAGGACACTGCCCTGATGAACTCAAGCTCTAGTAATATAGTCACACTGTTCTACGCGTAACAATCTGTTTGTTATGTAGGACTCTAATAATTTATGAGTATTTGGAGGCAACAGACATTTAATTTTATATATAAGGCCCTATGCCAAAACTTTGTCAAAAGCTTGGGCGACATCCAAGAATATTGCAGAGCAATGCTTTTTATGTTCAAAAGATTTGCTTAACTCTCCAGTTAAACGATTTACCTGCTCGATGGTTCCATGTTGTTCGCGGAAACCGAACTGATGAATAATGGTATTATTTTCCTGTGGAATACTTTCTCAAATAGCTGATAAACATAGTAAAAGACTAATTGGTCTATACGAAGTTGGTGCTGTCAAATCTTTTCCTGATTTTGGTATCAAAATGATCTACGGCGTTTTTCTATACTTTTGGAAAGAACACCTTGTGTCAAGATTGCATTAAATAAAACAGTTAGAACTACTATAGCCACATTTGGTAGGTTTTATTAAGGCTTTATCTTTGGCGCTCCGTTCCCAGGTATCCTTCTTAAAGATCTTTGTCCCTCTACTGGTGGTTTATTATTTCTAACTTCTTTCCAGAGGAAAAAGTTAGTATACTTGGTGATCTTCAGGCTTATAATATAGTTTCTATTTCTGCGCTCCTCTTCTAATAGAGGGGCACTTCTGAGCATTTTATTTGCATCAGATAGCCTCTGTTTCGCAGCAGGAGATCTGTTTTTTTGCCATTCTCTCCTTCGTTTTCTTTTTCAATGAGTAGTCTTTCTATTTCAGAGTTTGAAATTTGTGTATGTTTTTTTGGAGTGACTTCCATCTTAGAATGATCTAAAGCCGAGATAATTAGTGATGTAAAATTATTTGTGGATTTATCAATATCTTCCTCACACTGAATATTAGGGTTCATGTGGATGTGACTTGCTAATACATTTTTTATTTTTTTATTTTTTAGCCAATTGGTTTTAAACAACGGAGTTTCAGTATTAGTTTTCCCGTAGTAGGTAATCTCTACTGGAGAATGGTCAGAAGATAGATCATCCGAAATTTCCGGATGATCTATCCGGAAATTTCTGGGTCCTGGTTAGATTCTGAGTGGATCTAGCTATGTCCGTCCGTCTGTTGAAAGCAGGATAGGGCTCGAACGGAACAACGTAGGGAGACGAAATTTGGCACAAATATTTGTCTTATATAGGTCGGTATGAATTGAAAATGGACAAAATCGGTTAATAAGCAAAAAAGTAATGGGCAAAAAACTAGAAACACAGGGTGTCCGTTTCAAATATACTTGTTACAAACAGAGCTTCGAAAGACTTAATTAAATGTTAGCTTAGTTCCCTTAAATCTTAATTCTGAATTAAGAAATATGAATTTTTCATTCCATAATACCATTCTCAAAAATATAATTCAATAGCTTAATTCAAAGGCTTTTGTTTGAATAGAATTAATTCCTAATTGAATTAATTCATAAAGAATTCATTCAATTTTTGTTAATTCAAATCTTTTCCAAAATGAATGAAAATATTTTTCTTTCATTCAATTTGTAATATTTTGTTTTTTAATCTTTTACAAAATGAATTAGAAAATATTTTCTAAAGCTAATTTGTAATAGATTTGAATTGAAGAAAATTTTAATGATTCAATATATTTTTTAAGCTTGAATTGTAAAATTCATGAATGAATTCTTTAAGGAATTAATTCATAGCTGAATTAATTCAACTCATATGAAGTACAAAGAATTTAATTCAATAAATTTAATTAATTTGAATGCTTTAAAAGAATGACTATAATAATAAATTTAATTCTATTTTAGAAAATGAATTAAGGAATTAAGCCTTTCGAACCTTTGGTTACAAATTACAAAGAATTTACTAAGGTTGTAAAATACTAGAGAGTAGGCATTTGATTGCAACAGTCTGCTTAATAAGCAATTCTCAATTGAATGGATACATTAAATACATAAAGTATTTTTACTTTGTTTTTAACTGTTTATTATTAAGAAAATAATTTTCAAATGAAAACATATTGTCCAATCAAAAATCTCTAATTTTCTTCATTTTACATAAAAGAGGAGAGTAGTACTCTTTCAATAGGATGAGAAATGTGTTTCATTTACTTTCTCTTATTTTTATAGATTTCAAATCACATTCTTTGGAAAAATTCGTTATATTGAGTACTAAAATATATAGATTGTTCGTAATATAAGGTACTCAATGTTAAAAATTTGGACGTACGATTAATAGCGAATTCATTAAACTGTGTATTCGTTAAACCGAGAAACCACTGTATTTATACATATGTGTGTATGTAACAAACATTTCGCTTTTTCATCAAGTATTTAGGAGAGAATAAAAAATATGTCTAAAATCATTTTTCACATATTATTCTCACTTTTAATATAATAAAAATATGTATTTATTACATATTTTGTAAACGCAATTTTAAACCCAATGTATCCCTCTTTATGGAACCGCACCTGTTAAATTTCTATATGTACATATGTAGTCGTATATTTTTGTATGTATGTTTATATAGAGCGACTCATAATGGCAGAGAGCAATGTAGATGTTAGTCGTAATGTTTTTATTAATTGAAAAGTTAATTAAAAGCGCTAAAAGTTACACATGCCACCGATTTTCTCGCCACAGGCGCTCAATTGTTTTTAAAATACAAAACAGAAAAAAACAAAAAAGAATTTAATGAAACCCGTTTTATGTTTTTAGCCTTGTTTAGATATTATAACACTTTTTGTTTTTAGTTAAATAAAAACCGGCATATGTTCTCTTTCTATATATGCTTAAAACGAATTTGAAATACCCTATAGTTAAATAAAGTATTAAAATTTAATAACTGTTTCTACTATGGTAAAAATATAGTACAGTTAAGGCCGGGTTAGTTGGTTGTTTATGTGATGTTGATGTCACGTTTATTTACGGGAAGAATTTTGTGCAATTATCCAAAATTAATAAAGTGACATATGTTTTTGGCATTTGAAAGCAAAAAAGCACAGAGTTACCATAAATTATTTACTAGAAAAAGCCTAAAAATGCAACTCAGATTAATATTAAAATTGCCAAATATTTATCTATTTAATTGTTTGTGTATTTAGTAAATTTTGTTCATTTATTTCTTTGTTTATTTAGTGGGTTTTCCTTTTAACTTCGTTAAATATTTGTTTATTTGTAAGAAAAAAGTGATTGTTTGGCAACACTGCTAACAATTGTCACAGAACAACGTAAGAAAATTTAGTTTTCAACAGAATCAGACATCACATCACGTCAATGTCAAGTTTCTAAAATTGTTACCATTACAATACCTGCAATATAAACGATAAGATGTTTCCTTCGCGGGAGATAAGATGTTTCCTTCACGCTTTACTTCTATACAGTGTTGCCAAAACGGCGGTTTTCCCACTAGATCTGGCGATTTTTTGTTGAAACATGGTTTGAAACAGAAAATTTAAGAAAATTTAAAGGTATTATTTAACTTCTATAACTAACTAATTTATTAAAAATAAGTAGTTACGCGGAAATTTTTTATCACATCAACTGTTTTTCTATAAAAAAGACAATGAAATTAATTTTTTTTTTTCTCAAAATGTTAAATCACCACAACATTATAGAATGAAAATATCACTAGAAGAAAGAGAACCGGTTCAAGACTAGTCACGCGACATGTTCTCAGGGCTAGTGACCGGTTCAAGTTCCGGAACTTTATATGGGAGGAAGCTGTCACATTTACACGTGGATGTCATTGGGGGTGGCTAATTAGCCCCTTGGAACAGGTCATAGGATAGGTCACAGACTGGTCCAAGAGAACATGTTAAGATTCAATTAATATAGTAAAAATTTTACTTTATAAACTTTTTTGTTTTTTATTTCTATTAAATTATAGGTATATTTTTATTTTATAATTTTTCGTTAATGTCGATGGCGGCATTCGAACCCAAATTCTAGGGTAGGTAGAACGCCCATTTTTTGATTTGTTCGGAACAAAATTTTTATTGGCGAATTTAATCCTAATCTTTTAGAACGAATTTTATTTTTTTGTTTGCAAATTTAATTTTTAAATTTGCTCAAAGATCAAAAATTTTATTTTCGAAAATAAAAATATTATTCAAGAATTAACCCAAAACGAATGATTCGAATTGAATTCGTGTACAATGATATAAAAAATGTGTTGTCTTATGTTGAAAGAAAGACATTTGTACATGCGCTTGTGTGTTTCAAACTATATGTTTTTATTTTGTTTGTTAAAATGAAACAACAACGCAATGTTTATGGCAACAGTTAATTGAGTTTGTGTTTTTTATTTGTGTAATGTTTTTCAATTAGCAATATAGAAAAATTAGAATTATTGTAATATATGTATATTTTTTTGTACATTTAAATCCATTTATAATCGTTTCATAATTTCAGCAATAAAAATAATTATTTTGTACATACATATGTAGATGCATATATATTTTGCGGTAAATATTTAATTTTGCAAACTTTTATAATCCTATAAAATTTTTCTCCAATCAATCCATGCAATGCATGTTTATAATTGTCATAAAATATTTTTGTCATTGTAATCAACTTTTTTTACTTTCTACGATCTTTTAAAATACTCAAATTGATTGACCTTTTAAAAATTTTTTGCTTATAAACAAATCCATTTTTTGCTGTTGCATTTCTTCAATGTTGACCGCCATAAAATATTTGTTTACACAAAAATCAAAAATTATCGATATTACACCAACAACACAATTATTTTTTACGACAGCTACTTATTTGCATCACAGTCAAAAATGAATTCATATACTTACATACATACATACATACATACATACATACATACATACATACATACATACATACATACATACATACATACATACATACATACATACATACATACATACATACATACATACATACATACATACATACATACATACATACATACATACATACATACATACATACATACATACATACATACATACATACATACATACATCATTGTACCATATGTAATCGTAAAATAACGATCTTCCACATAAATACAAATTTAAAAAAAAGTTTTTTAGATTATTTTCGTAACTCAAATTAAAAAAAGTAAAGAATACAATTTTAATCCAAAAAGTGAATTTTATTTTTAAATTTACGAATTATATTAAAAAGAGCGAATAAAAACTGAAAATTAAATTCGTAATCTGAATTTTTCCGTACCTTGCCAATTCCTCTGATGTATCTTACGTTTTATAGTCTTTAACGCTAACCATTCACCAACAGATTGTTATTTCGCGCAAGTTGATAATTTCACACTTAACATTTCTGTTATTGACTCTCAACAGATATTTTGGAGTGTGATGGTGTCAACTGGTTCTCAACTGGAACTTTGGTGATGAGTTAGGTGTCAATTGGTACTTAAACGGTACTTAGGAACCGGTACATTATTGCAATTGCTACAAATGTTTGGTTTTGTACGCTCTATATATCTATGTCAGCCGAATACAATAAAATCTAAACAAACAAATTTATTACATGTTTGTAAATTTGATTTGAATCAGATACTCAAAATTAAGAAATATTTTAACGGTAAAATTCAGCGACTTTATTTTAAGTGTAGGCGGTTTCTAGCGGGTTTTCAAACACAATCTGGTGGGATATGGCTTCAAAGTTTTGGCAACACTGCTTCTATAATACTTTTCTATACGTGAATATTTACTGAGAACATTAAAGATTTTACTCTCAAAAAGACTTGTAAACAAAAAAGTATGTAAAACATTATTAGAGCTTTAACCGAAAAATAAGCATTTTATAGAATAACAACTAAATTTTTCTTTTTGTTATTAATGTATTTATTGTTGTTCAATGGACCAAAATATATATTTTTTTATTTTGCCCCTCTTTATTAAATTTCGAATACGCGAACACAAATTCAAAATGAACACAGTTATATAATACGTTTACACGCACAATTATTGCAATTAAAAATAACTTCCAAATAAATAACACACTGTTTATACGCAATTGCATAAATGGAATGGGAAAAGCTCAACTATATGCATCAAAAATTGTCTGTATGTAGAAGAAATTGGCAACGCCTTACGTTTTATTTGCAATTAGTTTCACTAATCATTATTAGTTTTCGTGAGTTACTAACTTGCAAATAAAATATTAATTCACCGTTTATACGTTAAACATTTTTATCGTAATAATTTTAATTGCCACTAATAATAGAGATAGGCTATAATAAACATCGATTTGCCACGTTAACCAACTTACATAATTTAATTAATAAAATATTAAAAAAAGATGGTGTTAAAGGTAAAGAAACTAATTTTGATCAAAGAAATTATTATTATTATTTTTTTTTCTAAAAATTTAGACAATAGATTAACATAGATATGAAGCTACGGTTCACAAAAAAAAAAAAAAAAAAAAAAAAAAATTTCATTGAAAACAAAAGCAATTGTAGTACGGGTGCGTTTTTGAGTAATTTTTTTAAGCTTCATATCTATGTTAATAACATATGGTTTAAACTATGTATAACATTTGCTTTACATTATTATATTTTCAGTTGATGTTAATAACTTACAGAAACTATAAAACGGATGCAAAAAGTTACACAAAAGTAATACATATTTTTATTTTGCTGAATGCATCTTCTAAATACTTGTCATTGTCTTTTACATTGAATGACTTATTACTTACCTTGAGTTTTAGCAGCTGATATTTAAGTAGTGCATTAAATATTTAAAAAATCATTTAATTAATGCTCTCATTTCCTAGACACATCATTAGTTCAAACTTAAAGGTAAAGTTGAAATAAGTAACATCACTTAATTTACATATGTATTTATTTTGAAACTATGTATATGATTTTGTTTTTTTGAAAATATAGACAATTCTTGACCATCAAATGGTCACTTTATTTGTAGACCTATGAAGAAATATATAATACAGAATACTTTCTGCCTATCCGTTTGCTTTTCTAGTAAAGTCCTGGAAACTAATATAATTCAGGAACTATCTTCAGAACTGTTGGGTCTTTGCTTAAATAAGATTATAGTTTTGTATTTATGAAACTTTGTGTATATATTTATATGAATTCTTTTATACGCTTGCGTGTTTTTTGCTAACAAATTAATTATTTCATAATTTTTTTGTTTTGATGTGATGAGCGTCTGAAAACAACAAAATTGATTGAAATTTTGAAAAACAAAAAATAAGAAAAATTAAATAACACGAATAAAAAGAAGGATAATTATTAACCAAACATAAAAAAGAAAGAGTATTCAATTTAATGTTTTTTTACGTTGCACGTTGGGGTAAAAGGGGTCGAAAGTGGCGTTTAATTGAATTTTGATAATTAACTTTTTTAAATAAAATTGGGTACCGAATAAAAATATACAAAATTATGTATCAATAACGATAAAAGTCATTAACGTAGGTTGCGTGGTTTTTGAGTACTGAGCTGTCAAAGTTCAACATTTTTTTATATTTTAAGAAAAGAGCAAAAAATTAAATTTTCATGAACTTTCGGTGAATTTTTCTTTAATAAAAAGTGCTTTAAAGAAAAATTTTAAAATGGAACCATCAACTACAGGTACTTTAGTTTACTTTTATGCAAGAATTTGTAAATTATTTTTTGTCCTGGTATTTTTTGTTATTTTTTTGAAAATAGTCCAAAAATGCACTAATTTTCAAACTTCATGAAATATTAAAAATTAAAAATATAACAAGACTTTTGTTCTGAAAAATTTTCTGAAAAATATTACATATTGTCTACTTAAATATTCTGAAATAAAATCGTGCGCATATTTTGCCCGATTTTAGAAATTTACATTTTTGTGAAAAAACTCAAGTTGCTCCAAACCAAAAACAGGTTAAGTGCAGATTTTTTTTATTTTTTTTTACTTTGTTTTATTTTTCGTTATTTCACTATTGTTTTTTGTTATTGTTTTGTACAATTATTTAAATAAACAAAATAATTTTACTGCTTAATACAGTCGAACTCAGTTAAAATGAACATGATTTCATGTAATGTTTTTATATTCTACAAAGTGATGTGTCTTATATTGGTACTTGGCATTTAATATTGAAAAATTCAGGAACTATGCGAACAATACAACCATAAGTATCCATGGTATTGTATGTCTCCTATCCTCCACAAGTTTTTTATTCACGGCCCGCAAATTATAAAACATGCTCTTCTACCATTCGGAAAACTTTCTGAGGAAGCCCAAGAAGCAAGAAATAAAGATTTCAAAAATTACCAGGAACTTTTTTCACGAAAATGTAGTAGATAAAAATCAAACGAAGATATATTTAATAGACTTTTGATAAGTTTCGATTCAATCAAGTATGGGGAAAAAGTATAAAATAAAACATATAGACATACCACAATCCGCAGTTGATTATTCTCACTGATGACGATTTTTTTTATTGTATGAAAACATTACCATTCTGCAAAGAAAGCCTTAGAATTCTAAAAATTAATTTGTTTACTTACTAATAAATAATAAAGTCAAAAGTGATCACTAGTTTTTGACATGTTTAACCCCAATGTATAGACAGACGGACGGACATTACATATCAGGCAGAAAAAATTTGTAAGATTCTTGTAATGCATTTTTTTACTAACTGGTAAAAATCAAACAATTTGTGATTATAAAAATATCGATTTCACTTTTCCTTGAAGTAAGCGGCCATTTTAGATCCATTTTTTTACAATGTACAGACAGATGGACGGATGTTGCCATTTAGCCAAAAAAGATCGTAGAGATAGAATGGTAAATTTTTTTACTAACTAGTAAAGAACAAAACAAGTTGTAGTTATTAAAATATTTATATCGCCCTTCCTTGAATTATGCGGCTTTTTTCTAGACAATTAATCCTAATGTATAGACAGACGGACGGACATTACCATTCTGCCAAAAAAATCGTAGTATTTTTTAACTAATATATATATATATATTTTTTAACTAACTAATAAAAAACAAAACATGTTGTGATTATTAAAATATTGATATCGCCTTTTCTTGAATTATGCGGCTATTTTAGACCCATTTTTTCCAATGTTTAGACAGACGGACGGACATTACTATTCTGCCAAAACAAATTCAAAAGTTCTAAAAATATCTTTTTTTACTAACTAATTGATAAAATATTAAATCATGACCATTTAAATATTCATATCACCTTTCTCTGAATAATGCGGCGATTTTAGACCCATTTAATCCTAAGGTATAGACAGACGGACAGACATTACCATTCTGCCAAAAAAAAAAAAAAAATCATAAAATTCCAAAAATAAATTTTTTTACCTAATAATAAATATAAAAATAGATCCCCATTATTAAAATATTGATATCACCTCTCCCTGAATTAAGCGCCATTTTCGACCTCTTTTACCCCAACGTGCGTTGATACCAATTATTTCATGTTAAGTTTTTGTTTGCTTATTGTTTTCAGGGGCTACATTATTATTATTATTGTTAGAAATTGATTTATGTACTGCCATGCCATTTGAGAATAGGAATTGATTTGTTTTTTATATTTTTTACTTGTTAACGGACTTTAAAAAATATATGTAAAGTAAAAAATTTTAAAATATGTATTATGGTGGTCCAACTTCGTATGAAGAAAACCAAAGTGTATCGTAAATTCAAACGTACCTAAGATTATGAAAGGGGACATTATTTAGAACATATTTGCCAAGATAATAAACTGAAAAAGTTTTAATGATTCTATTTATCAAAAGAAAGGTTTGTTGCATGGAAGATTTTTTTTTTTTTGATACTAATTTCTAAATAACTCCGAAACTATTGAGCACATAAAAAAATGATGTAAAGGTGACTTGAAGATATTTTTAGTCTTTTTGTAAGCATTTTTTTCTTTCCAGAGATTTCTAAAGCTCCCAGACATGGTAAGTACTAAAAAAGCGGCTTAGTTATAAATCTTTTCACCGTGCAAAGTTTTTATACCCACTATCATTTGTCATTTCGTGCATAACATGTCAAAATAATCATTTAAGACCCCATAAAGTATATATTTTCTTGGTCCTGGTTAAATTCAATCTAGCTATGTCCGTCCGTCTGTTGAAAGCAGGATAGGGCTCGAATGGGACAATCTATGGGGAAGAAATTTCTGCTGATATCTCCTTAACAAAAGCATGTATAACAACGAAATTTTAAACAGATAGTTTGAGGGTTGATATAAACTTGGAAACCAAAAATGGGCGTGGTCCGCCTACTTTACCGCCCACCTCCCATGTAAGAAGAAACTTCAACGAAATTGTATTCGAATAGTTCAAGGATCAATGTAAACTCGGAAACAAAAAAATGGCCGCCAACCTTCTATATAACGTAAAATTTGAAAAAGTTGATGGTGGGTATATAGATTCGGCCAGGCCGAATATAACATTCTAGCTTGTTTTGAACTGATTTTACATTTCTGTCGATTTTTTTTTTTTAAACCAAAAGAAAAATGGAAAGTTGTTGCTTGATATTGCAAGTAGGGGTTTAGAAAAATATCTACGTTTTCTACCGAGTGCTTTACATAAAAATCAAACGATTGAAACTTGTAATAGACCTCATAAAATAACCCCAAAATCGGATAGAAGGAAAAAAGTACCCCTTAAATTTTCTGAAGGCTATTTCAGCTGAAATTTTTAATGAAAAAGGTCCGCAAATATTCCCAAAATATCCCAGTACCTATGTGCATTTATTGTATTTCTAAATATGTACACAGAGAAAACAGATTAGTTGTGGCAACCAAATTTTTAGCCAATCGAATTTGGGTGGTTGCACGTACTATCTTATAATTCGATTGGAATTACTGAATATTACGGTAGTTACAACTAAGCTAAAAAATGTTATTCGGTTGCGATAAAAGTAATATTCTACAAACTATACATATGAATACTAGGGTTCTTCAATTGAACAAATAATTCTTTTTGCAAATTATATTAATTTTTTTGTTTTACAAGTTTAAAATAATAAATGTTTGTAAGCCAGAAATAGGAATAAGTCAAATCGACGACTTTCCTCACACGACAGATTATTGGCACATAATGTTTTTTCCAATGTAACATACAAAATCATGGCTCAGAAATAATGATGCTAAGAAGTATTTCTATAAATATATGACCAATAAATAAATGAACTGATTTAATCAATTCGATAATACTTACGGGAATCAACACATCTTGCCATTAATCATTTAACAAATTTTGTAAAATTTTATCGTGGTCCTGACAAAAGTAACTGAATTCTCAGGATCCCATGTCATCTGTCTTGTTGTTTATAACTTGCTTGTTACACACCGTATGATAATAGGCCTTTCATCTAATGGCTTCAAAAATATGTGGTAAAAAACTAAAATTTAAAGAAATACAATTTTCAATGTGAAAAATATTTGAATATAGTTTAGATCAAAAAAGTGGTCTGACGGACCTACATATGTGCGTTGGCAGGTTTATATGCTCGTTTAGGTATATTTTTATTAAGTGGAAAATAGTTATATTCATTACATTCACTAAAAAATAGTATTACACTGATCAGGCAGAGACGATATTTTAAATAAATGGTTTTTTTCAGACATTTTACATGTTTTTAGTTTTGTACAATTTTATCAGTTTCCTATAAATTTAAGAATTTTTACCAATTTAATTTTATATGATTTTTGGATTTTTCTGATATTACAATAAAAAAAGCTTTAAAGTTCATCTTGGCCTTTTCTTTCCAATTTTTGTCTCAATTTTCTTACTAACTCAATTCTTATTAACAGTCTCATAAATTTACAAAACAATTATTTGAAATTATAAACTAAATAGATACATAATACAATTTTATATAATCATAAATTTAATCATTGTAAAATATATGACAATTTAATATAATCATTAATGATTTAAAACGATCTCCAAAAATTATGTTATAAATTTCAAAAATTATTTCTATTATTAAACTTTAATTCCTTAAATAAAGTATATATTTGTGTATGTATTTGTACAAAACAATATTGAAAAACAATCATAAAATTTAAGAAAAAAAAAAAAAACTCCTTAGTTTAATGATGGCAACTTGGCTGATCAAATCGCCAAATCAAGCCAAACCAAACAATCTTCAAGTGGAGTGAGCAACCAACGATTGTATGGCATTCAAAACGATCGCGCTAAACATAATTAATGTTAGTTTTAACGCTAAAACGAAATGGTTATTTGCCTTGATTATATACAATAAAAAAATAAACAACAACAACAAAAGGAACAACTAATAGAGGCATCAGAACAGCAGTAAACGAATGAAGAAGTCATGCAGCAATTTTGCAAACAAACAGAATAATGAAAATAAGATGATTGCCACAAAGGGAATGTATGTATTTTTAGTTAGGAACTTTGGCGTTTTGACGATTAATCGTTAATTTGGCTTGTGCTCATGAGATTTTACATAAATATTTGAATTTACGATTCTCTCAGTATTGTTGAGTGTTAAAGAAATAAGTTTAGAAAATGATTTTTCATATTTCATGAAATATGTCCGTAGTGTTTAAAATTCTATAATTAAGAAAACTTACTCATTGTTAAGCCAAAAAGAAAAATTCTAGAAAAAATTCTTGTATTATTCCTTTGAAAATTATTTGTTACGTAAATTCAAATGGTCCAAATGGAAAACGATTATTATGTATTGTCGATTACTTATAAACACTAACTGATCTGGAAAAAAAAAATAATACTCGTATATACATATACACGTAAATGTCTGTTCGTCTGTCAGAATTGTTGCAATACAAATGTTTGTATGATTGTACTCCTATAACGATGTTATTTGACTTGTTGTTCTTGTTGTTTTACGGCTACCTGTGTGTCGAATGGATAGCTAGATGTTTCGTTGGTTGGTAGACTGACTCTGGCTGATTTAAATTCTTGCGCCTGTTACTCAAGGCAGTCATGGGGAAACGTTTTATGACGATTACTGTAATTCGTGTACCACAAACAATAATTACTTTCCATTACGAAAATGGCGGGTATATTATCACCTGAATATCACACAAACACACACACACACTCTCACATATGTGGCCAATAAACCAAAAATAACAACAACAACAACAACACTAACTACACAACTTCAACCTGTGTAACCAAACGATATCGTACTATAATATTCTCAAGCATTTTTTGAAAATGTTTAAACACTAAATTCGTGTGTCTTCCACCACTTTTTTTTTGTGTTTTCTCATTTTTTTCACTCACACCTTTGATGTCTTTATTTGTTTCCACTTAAATAAAATGAATTCATGGCTTTAAAACACTTACAGGTGTCGGCCCTTTTATTCGCCATATAGAGAAGAATTACCTTAAATCGCATATTTCAAAATAAATACAATTTTTAGTTGAGTTTCCTTTGGTTTAGTTTATTGACAAGTCACAGGCTCACATCAGTTTCTAGTGTTGCCAGTTCGAAAAAGTGTAAGAAATTTTAAAAGCATTCTTAGATAACTCCACATAATTGAGGTTTAATTATATCGACTATTCAACATAAATTGTTTGTTTAATACTTGAAAATCAAACAGAAGAAAATATATAGCATATTAATGATTCCCCTTAGTTGAACAGAGCTTTCTAAATTATCATTTATTTGAACGATCACTATTTTTATTAAAAAAATAAAAAATTTAATTAGAACTAATCTGGCAACCACAAATGTTTGATCGTCAGCCTCAAAATAAAAAAACTCTGCCTGATCTCTCTTGTTCAGCAATAAAGACATTTTGTAAATGATCCTTTATTTGTGTGTTTTCTTACGTTGCATTTCGATGCGACGGTCGTCTGCCTTTTCGTTAAGTTTTCGCCGGCTGATCTTGGCAAAGTAGTCATTTACGGTGATAAAATATGACAACTCAATCATGCTCCATAAAAGTGTTGTAAGCCATTTATTTTAACGACGTACACACACCACATACTTAAATGTGAACATGAAAGTCATTCATTTGGACAAACAAACAGACAGACAGACATACATGGTGGAAGTATACGAATGAGTACCTACAAAAAATGATTGGTGGTTTAATGTTTGATAATTGTTTTAATACTTGAAACCGGTTGGAGGATTTGCATACCTTTTGAGAATGGAATAGTATTTCAACATTCTTAATAATTAGAGGTATTTAAATTCCAAATTCATATACCCATTACATTTAGGAAAATGTGACTTTAAATTTTATGAGACTTTTTACGTAAATGGCTAGATCCTTGTTTGAATATTAAGAGTGTCATATAATTTAAAGTGGGCTGTAGATATCTTTGGTCCTTATAAATTACCAAAAAATGATAAAAAAAAAAACAAACGATGTTATTAGAGAAAATCTTAGTGAATTTGAAACTCCATGCCCTGAAAATTCGGGGAGGAGTCTCCCTTTTTTTAGGCCTAAGTTTAAAATAAAACATACGAATGCAGAATATTACGCCAATACTAACATTTATTATTGTTATTCACTTTTGGGTAATTCCCGGAAGTAGGGCTTATATGGAGGCTATGGTAAACTATAGACCAATCCTCGTAAAATCTGGCACTATAATTCATATTTATATAAAACTTATTTGTACCAAACATTTACTTGATACTAACATTTAAATGGGATTTATGCCCGTTAAAGTGTTACAAACATTAAAAACAGGAGCCTTAAACTGCAGAATAAGATTAACATTTACTGGGAGAGGCAGGAACAAGCTGGATTCCGTCTCCACAGGTCTACCATCGACCCCATAAATAGTTTATGTCTTATCGTGGAACAATCTGTGGAATGGCGTTCATCACTGCATCTATGTTTCATAGGCTTTGAGAAAGCCTTTGACAAACTGTCATCTGGAGCGCACTGTCATGCAAGAAAATCCCTCGCAAACTAGTACGCCTTATTGAGAGTCTATACCGCAACGTATCGTGTAAGATTAATGAACATGGCAAACTATTGAGTGGAACAGTGGAAGTTGGTATGGGTGTTCTGTCACCACTACTATTTAACATAGTTTTGGATACGAGATCCTTGGAAAAGCCCTCAAAAACGACAAGGGGGTAATGTGGGGTTTGCAGGGTGCAGATCATTCAGACGATCTTAACTACGCAGACGATATATGTCTTTCTCGGATCTTGCATCGAATTTAAGAAGCTTGACGTTGGCTGCAGAAGCAGCAGGTTTGAGAATCAATGTAGCGAAGACGAAAACTCTCCGCATTAAAGAGACTTCCCAGGATTGATTTGTAATAAGTACAAAAGAAATAGAGGATGTCACCCAATTATGTTATCTTGGGAGCATTTTAACCACAAACGGAGGATCGGGAGAGGATATAGATATTCGTTTACAAAAAGCCCGTCATACTAAAATTGCAATGTTTAATGCAAATATTAAATCCACCCTTCTGTACGCCTGAGAAACATGGAACGCTGCCACTCGTGATATGCGAAAGTTACAAGTATTCGTGAACTGTTGTCTTCGCAAAATCATTCGTGTATTCTGGCCGAGAACTATATCCAATCAGAGGCTGTAGCAAAGGATATATAGACAACCCTTATCGATCGAGATAAAGAGGCGCAAATGCCGTTGGATCGGACATACCCTTAGAAGGCTATGAAACGATATCACCAGAATTGCCATAGAAGAAGGGGACGCCCTGCTCATACGTCGAGAAGACAAATTGAAACCGAAGTGAATAATAGCGGAAAGATTCTGAGTGAAGTGCAGGCGTTGGCACAGAATAGAGATTTGTCCAAGAAATTTATTGAGGCCCTGTAATACTTGTAGGAACCACGGGAACTTATATATATTACTGGGAGACAGGTTAGTAGAATATTTTACGTGACAAAAAAGCTGGTGAAATGCCAAAAATAAGTTCAAACCGACCACAGGAAGTCATGGACATGGTAGTTTTCTCACTCCAATCCAAAATTATGTATAACATAAAGCAGAAATCAAAAACAAAAAGCACAAAAAATATAAGAAAAAGGAGTAAGGACGAAGAATCATTATAGACCACATTGAAGTACATAGACTCCGGTAAACATTTTTTTTGGTAATGACTACTGCTTGTTATTAGACTAATAACTTAGTAAAATATTGACAGCCATCAATATTTTGCTCATTTAATTAAGTATTGGAATAACAAGCTGCAATGGCTCAGTTCGCTAGAGTGACTGTGTAACACGCAGAAGGTTGTCGGTTCAACCCCGAAGTAAACGATATTTTCTTAGTATAACACAGGGAAACACTGATTCTGCAGCACGAGGTTTCTCAGTCAATTCGGATACACAGTATTAATATGTACTAAGCCTCCAATCCACTTTTTATACCCACCATAAAAAAAATGGGGGGTATATTGATTTTGTCATTCCGTGTGTAACATGTCGAAGGAATCATTTAAGACACCACACAGTATATATTTTCTGGGTCCTGGTTAGATCCTGAGTCGATCTAGCTATGTCCGTTCGTCTGTTGATAGCAGGATAGGGCTCGAACGGAACAACGTAGGGGAAAAAGTTAATGGTGGGTATATAGATTCGGACGAGCCGAATATAACATTCACGTTTGTTTTGAATTAACTCTAATTCTCGCCATAAATCGCGATTTGTAAAATTAAGGAGGCTGTAATATATATTGAAGCATATCTCGAAAACCACTTGTCTGATTTTGTTCAAAAAAATATCAAAAAATATCTTCAAGTCGTTTTCGAGATATACTTCAATATATAGTGCAGCCTCCTTAATTTTACAAATCGCGATTTATTGCGAGAACTAGAGTCAATTCACAAAAAAAGGATTAGTACATATTAATACCATGTATCCGAATTGATTTAGAAACCCCTTGCCGCAGAATTTTTTCCCATTTTGTAGCTCTGTGTAATTTAAATTTATATTTTCATGTGAAAAATAAAATGAACGTGGATGTGAGATAGTAAGCAAGGCAGTCTTTGAAAGTCTTTGAAATATGTACACAGTTTTTACCTATATGTTCAAATATGAACAAACTATTTTGATTTTGTAGTTAGTATTCGATTAACTACTTATTTGACAGTTTATAATAAGTACCTTAATAATGGGGTCCCATGAATTGTTGATAGATTTTTTATTTTTTTTATTTAAAAATACATATGGCAATATAACTGACAACTAAAAATGGAAAGAGTTAAGGATTTCATAAGCCTAAGTCTAGCCTAGAACTAACATGAAGAATTCAACGATACAACTTGTTAATTAAGTGCATATTTTTTAATCATCAAAAACCACAGGATTATCTCACACAAATTGTTGTGGTAAATTTATAGTCTCTTAAATCCCTGCCAAATGAATAAATTGTTTTACAAGTGCATTTATTTCCAATAATATGACTTATTAAGACTTCACAAAAACCCAACTTCATTTAATTGAATTATTTCCAAAATTGCTATTCTTAGCAGTTTGGAACGTATGAAATAGTTTGACGTGTTTAAGCATCAGTTGCATTTATTTTTGTGGTTTCTGTTCATTCTTCATCACACCAGAGAGAGAGAGAAGGAGGAAGAAAATGTAACAGAAGGTATTAAATTGAAACATCTCTTTTGTGGAAAATTAAGACTTTAAATGTGTGTATGCTGCCAATAAACAAAGCCACAACCGGAGATCGGAACATCTTTGCTAGTGATCGAAATTTGTGTGTTTGTTTGTATGTTGCACATTGTTGCCAATATATATTATTGCTGTTATTATTATTATTGATGTTGAAGTTGCTGTGGCTATACTACTAGCTGTTGTTGTTATTTGAGGCAGTTTGTTGCGTTTGAGGCAACGTTAATAAGAAATTAATGTCTTGATCATTTTCGATCGTTATGTAAATCAATCAGGCAAATTATACCTCAGGGGCTTGCCACAATAATTAGACCCTACATAATATGAACAAGCGTTGTACAAGTACACTCAAAAGTTAAATTAAGCAAATTTTTATAATTTTTTGTTTAAATAATGAAAGATGGCCATATGAATCAAAAATATTAGAGTAAAATACTGTCTTCTAGAATGCCACCAAGGTATTAAATGGTTGAAGGATGTAGATAATAAAACTCCTATTCGTATTTATGAGGACTGTCAATCGATTATTAAAACTGAGAAAAGACAAAGCCAAATCTCGAATTCAGTTGTAACAACATTGAGATAATATAAGTTGAAGGACGTCAAGCTTTAATACCATAGCGATGGAAAACCCAAAACTTAAATCTGAACTAAAGGAATGGGCATGAGAAAACACGTCAGAGACTAATATTTTTCAAACGTCGGAAGAACGACTAACATCTTATGGGGAATACACAAACATCGGGAAAACAAAGGAGATTCTAGTAATAAACATGTGATCACTGAGAAGGTCACAGAGCTAAAGTCTCACCTGGTTCAAGTCCAGGCAAAATTTCTGACGTCTCGAAATAAAATTAATTATTAAAAACAATAACAGATGGATCTATTGTATTAGCTTTCTTTTGCATTAGTTTTCAATGAAAATTAAAAATTTTGGCGGCCTATTTTATGACGATGTGATTTGAAAAATTGGGCGACTTTGAGGCGTTTATCGTGTATCTCTAATTGGAACAATTTCCTTCATTTGATCGCATTAGGACAGAATATTTTGAAAGGGATACATTGGTGAAAAACTAAGTACAAATGTATGTATGTAGAGTGAACTCTCGATAATGTGAACTAATTAATGTCGGGGTAGTTCATACTTTCGAATTTGTTCACATTTTCGATTGTGATTTTTTTTTTATATATATTACTAAGTTATTCTTTCTAAAAATCATTTCTGCAAGGAATGAAAATGCAAAGATTACTAAAAAAAACTTTTTGTAATTTATTTGGAACATAAAAAGTTTTTAAAAATCAATTTTATAAAGAGTACATACGTAGTATGTACATAAAAAACAAACAAAATATTACGACAAAAAAATAAATAAAATTTACAATGAAAAAAGATAGGTACATACATATATAATTAAATATGGAAATAATTGGTTATTATTTTCTGTTTTTTCTTTTGTTCGACCAGCTTATATACCGCCAATTCCCTGATTTTTTTCAATACTTTAATGTCAGTTTGATCGACCATTTGAAATTCAACCCATTGGACAGCTTTGTTAAAAATTTCGACAGCTTCTTTGGCTTTAATGTTGTTTTCAGGCGCTTCAATAAAACAGTCGTCATCATCGTCGGACTCTTCAATTAAATCATTTTCATCAAATGGCGTGACGTCCTCACAAGGATTATTGATCCAATCTCTAATGTTTACAGCAGTAAATACTTCCTGAGGGCACAATGTCTGTAGAAGATCTGCAGCAGTATTTTCTAAAGATCTAACCTCTGATTGCCACTTTTCTTTTTAAACGCTCAAAGGAACATTAAATTCAGGATCGTCTTCATCATTTACCATATTCAAAATATTTTTCCAACAGTTAGATAAAATTTCTTTACCAACTCGGTTCCAAGATGCCTTTAGAATAGAAACTCCTTCTTTAAGTGTGATTTTTTTCATTGATTCAAGCAAATCCCCCTCTTTTGCAATAATTGTTGCCAGAAGACTGTTCCTATAATGAAGTTTGGTGATTCCAATTGCATTTTGATCCATTGGCTGGATCAGAGCCGTTACATTTGGAGGCATGAACATAGCTTCTATGGAACCATCTTCGGATTTTTAGGTCGGATTCTGGTGGATGGGATGGGGCATTATCTATTAGGAGTAAAGCTTTTACTGGTAAACCTTTCTTCGTTAAAAAATCTGTCACCTTAATGAAAAATAAAACAGTAAGAATCCCAATTGAACTATTTTGACATGTTTACTTACCTCTGGCACAAAACAGTTGTGAAACCATTCTTTAAAAATGGAAGAAGTCATCCAAGCAGACTTTGAATTTCTGTAGTTTACGGGACAGATAAAATTTTTAAAACTGCGAGGATTTTTCGATTTTCCTTTTACTAAAAGTTTTATTTTATGAGATCCTGACGCATTTGCACAGCATAAAAATGTTATCCTTTGCTTTTCCATTTTTGCACCTGGAGCTCTTTTCTCCAATGACGTTACATATGTCTTTTGTGGGAGAAGTTTCCAATATAGACCAGACTCATCGGCATTATGCAACTGATCATTGGATAAACCCAAATCTTCTATCTTTGCTTTCAATTTAATTTTAAAAGGATTCACCACTTATCTGAAGGAGCCGAATTCCGTATCTCTTTTTAAATTTTTGTAGCCACCCATCGCTAGCATTGAAGTCATTTCCGTTTTCACTTATGTTTTTGTGAATTTGTTTGGCTTTCTCTTTCCACATCAACCCACTTACAGGGAGGTTTTTATTCCGCATGCAAATAAACCACTTATAGGGCGATTTTTCCATTTTGGAAGCTCTGAAGATCGTAATGTTTTGCGTTTTCCGGGTCCATAAAACGTATTGTTCACACATTTTAAAATATTGTCTTTTTTATTTTTTATTGAACATATCGTTGATTTTGCAACTTTATACTTTTTACTTAACACTGTAACACTCGATCCTTTTTTTTATTCCAAAATTTCGCATTTTTCATTTAAGGATAAAAACTTTCGACTGTTTTTAGACATTACTAATTTTAAAAATAAATTCACGAACCTACCGCAACAAGTTACATAAAGCGACTAGCATTAAATACCTTTAAAATAATGGCATACTATGGTATTTATTAATTCGGGGATTCCCAACATTAAAAATAAATGCTTCTACAAATTAAAAAATTAAAAAAAATTGTTCACTATTTAGAGCCATTAAACTTTGTTCACTATTTAGAGCGCCCATATAAAAAACTGAGTGTTCACATTAGTGGATAGTTCATTATATTGGACATTCACATTACCGCGAGTTCACTGTATATCTAGGAAAAAAAGGGGTTTAATCTAACCAAACCAAATAAGATCAAGGGAAAATTTTCCTTAAGATTGGATTTGCCACATTTTAATACTCCCCCTTCTCATCATAACCTAATTGAAAAAAAAAAGACGTATTCCAAATCCACGCCGCTATGATGATAAGATGATTTTGTATAAAATTATGGTGGCAAACAAATCTAATTTTTTTTATCAATTGATTTTATATCTGACAGTAAATTCAAATTATTTTTTTATTAATAAAATATTTTATTTATTTTTTATTCATACTATTTTCGATCGATTTCTTTTCGAGTGTATTTTGTTAGTTACATACTTTATTAAAAAATTATTAAGGAAAAAAAAAAATACTATAACCGAAATGAAAAGACATGCAACCTGGAAAGAAGAAGATGAAGCTAAAAAAAAATACTGTTGGCATGCAACAGTATAAACAACCGATCAATTTGCACACGTATCAGCAAAAGTCTGACGCAACAACAAGAATGAACAACAAAAGCAACGTCATCACAAAATATTTATGCAACATGTTTAACATTTTCAATTCTTCGATTTTTTTTTTTTTTTTAATTTAAACAAAAACACCAACAAATAAAAGCAATTTATGTACTGCCTATTAGAGGATCTTAGAGAAAAGGAGTGTTTTATTTTGAAAACGTCTTTATTAAAACAACAAAACATTTAGACGGCATTTTAGGCACCAAACACTGTCTTCCGCATCGTCATCATCAATATTGTAGAAAATTAATACTTTTTGCAACGTATCGATTGCAAATACTCACATCACTGACATGATTATTGTTGTTGTTGTTCTTGTTGCTGTAGCTACGTATTTTTATTATTACTTTTGTAGCTGCAGTTCTTGTTTTTGCTATTGTCGATTTTCATGTCAGTTAGAAAATAAGGTTTGGCCAGTTTTTATTTTTATTTTTTTCACATTTTTCACATACAATCCCCACTTTTTTAATAGAATATTGAATACAGAGTGTAACAAGATGCGTAAAACTTATTGATTTTTCATTGTTGCTTTTGTTGTGGTATCATCAAAATTTAATCGTTCAACATGTTGTTAACTCTTCCATACTTTAATGATTGTTGCTGCTGTTACTGATTAATATTTTTTTAAATGAAAAAAAAAAAAAAAAATAAAAAAAAGTAATAGTAATAATAATACAAAAATAAAAAATACAACAGAACGTGAGATTTGAAGTGTAACAGGGTTTTAAGATATGTTTCATGTTGCCAACATTCCAAGCTATTTTCAAAATCAATGATTTTAAAATAGCATAGTTATTTAATTATTGTATTTTTTGTGATTTATAAAAAGTATTTTGGAAAGTTATTGCTTAGGCTAAATAAGGAAGTATTTGAACTTATTTTGAACTATTTAAACCCCTTAATTTAAGTAGCACAACCAGGGACAGCTGATTCGAGTTGTGGAAAAAAATTGTTGGTATGAATGCTTCTAGGATGCACTCAATAAGTGTCCAATGGGTTCGTCTAAGATTTCTGTAGAATATATGTAAGTTGGCCTGTTTTTAGCGTTTACAGAATTAAATTTTTAGAAAACGATTTCTCATTTTCCATTAGCATTTGAATCCGATAAGATGGTTTCTGTGTAATTACACAGAAAAAAACATTTCAAATTATTTTTTAATGAAATTGTTAACTAACTTTATATTGGAATTTAATTATATTACTTATTAATATAATTAATTTTCTAATTGGTTTACAATTCTTTTTTAAATAAATTGACAGCTCTTAACACAATATAAAGAAAAATACTAAATTTGTCTATAAAAAATATTGAAATAAAATAAATTTAAATCAATTTCCTGTTTATTATATCTATTTAAGAAAAAGCAGTAATAAAAAATCAATTATACTAGTTATTAATATTATAATTTTGATGATTGGAGCAAAATGAATTAAAAATTAATTAATATAAGCAATTTTATAACTGAAGTCCATTTTTTACTTTTTCCTGTGTATACAACGTTCCATATATACTAAGGTATTGTTTGTTCCATTAATCGATAAATTAAAATCAAATAATTGTTAGATTAATTTAAAATCAAGAATTTCGAGTAAGTTATTAATCGAATAATTCGGGTGAAATATATATTAAAGACTTCCTTTTTGACTAATTTTAAAGTTGTTTTAATTTTGCTTGGAAACCACGGTTGGAAAATTTTTATAGAATGTTAAGATCAAAAAGTGACACCGTAAAGGCTCCATTACTCTACCGTAAATGTAGCGAATCAGCTGACACATTTTGCTTATGAGAGTTATGTGTGTATGTGTACTAAAAAACGTAAATGTTACGTAGCAACCTAATCAAATTAGGTCGCTCTACGTTTTTACGTGACAGCTGTAACAACAGTGTTGATAGCTTTTTATTTCAATATACAAAATCTGCGTAAAAAATCAGTGTAATAGGTTTATAAATTGGACAGTTATTTTTGATGTTTTCTTCACTAAAAAAAATGTTGAAATAATTTAAATAAGGCGTAGAGTCGAATATTTAATTTAAAGTTCAAAATTTATGTCATAAAAGCACAAATTTCGTTTTGTATACAAATCGCTAAAATACAAAATAATAAATTTAGCGATTTTCAATTTGAATTTGATCTACTGGAAATATGTGTAATTGGCATCACCGATGTTCATGTGTACAAAACAACAACAAAGTATTGGCTACATTTACGTTTTTAGAGTAATCATCCACTTACGTTTCCTTTTACATTTACGTTTTTACATTTACATTTACGGTAGAGTAATGGAGCCTTAATTCGGAATTTTATAAAAAAAATTGCATTGGTAAAGAAATCCAAATATATGTATGTTGACTACAACGCGTAGTTAAATTAAAGGCTATAATAAAATTATGGAAACACTGAATCTGCGGCACGGGGTTTCTCAGTTAATTCGGATAAACGGTATTAATATGTACAACTTTTTTTGAATTGACTCTAGTACTCGCGATAAATCGCGATTTGTAAAATTAAGGAGGCTGCACTATATATTGAAGCGTATTTTGAAAACGCCTTGTTTAATTTTGTTCCAAAAAATATCAAAATATTCCAATTAAAATTATCTTCAAGTCGTTCTTACATTACTTTTTAATACGGTCAGCAGTTATGAAGAAAATATTCATTAATTTCCATAAACATTTAATTAAACAAACTTACCAACCACTTTTTAACTTGTCGAGAATAATGAGGCTGAGCATGGTCGTGAGGGAATGCCATGAGCTCGTGTATAGTCGCATTTTTTTACCAGGCCAAACAAGTAATGCGCTGCTAAAACAGGGAGAAACGATAACGAGAAAACTGTGTTGAATAAAATTGATCACAAAACACGATGGCTTTTCTCATCGCGTTTCTTAACAACAAAATAATAATAAAGTTAAATTTAACAATTAGGTTTCTATTTTTCGGGAAATACTCATGAGTACTAGACAATATATACAAGAACTTAATGATTTTATTAGATATTTTAATACCTCAATTGATTCTTTGATTAGTTTCGAACTCTTATTCCCTCTCTTATTTGGACAAAAAGAAGGAAATGAATTTATAATCTATCTTAAACCTCTTCGCGGACCCACTAAAAAGATCTTACGGACTTCCATTTGGGAAGCCGTGTTGTGGACAATTGGAAATTAGCTGATGACAAAAGCTGAGGAAAATATCCTTTAAAGTTAAACTGAAGCTCTGGCAGACTTCAAGGACTTGGAATTGTCAGTGGTTTGTAATACAAAGTGGAGTTATTTGTTAAATTTATTGGTAGAAGTACTTTTGTATTTATAACTAATTTTCAAATAAAATTATCATCAGACTTGTTTATAATCCAAAAATTCAACTACAAAGAAATATAATAAAGTCCATGTATCATTTTCTGATAATTATTTATGTAAATATTTAAATAAAGAACTAGAAAACACTCATCAATAATGTCTTTTTGTTTTCAAAATTTTTGTTGTAGTTTTTGTTAATTTCAAAGGTCGTTAAGCAAACAAACTGAAGTGTAACCAAATCAAAACACGGTGTAGACGTCGTTAATACATTATTACCATTTATTATTGTTGGGATGACTCTTACCCATCACACCTTTTACAGCATCGTCATCAACAAACAACCCATCAACCAACCACCCCATCACCTTGAAAAAAAGCGTTAAAAATTCATTTACAAAATCTAGATTTTTTTAAAGTGTGTGCCTTGTTGCAGGGTGAAGAAAAAACGTAGCGGTAAGGTGGCACGATTTTGAGGTGAGGACACATAGAATAAAAATACTGTTTAGGTGATAAAACAAAACAACCCTCAAATTAACTACAATCTTTCCCAAAGGAACATTACATTAATTTTTTTTCTTTAACAAAAAGCCATTAAAATGTAAAAAAATAAATAGAAAAAAAACTGTTTTAATTTTATTTAAAGGCTAAAAAAAATTAAGCAAATTAGAAAAAAAATCACAAAATAAGTGAACAAATTTAAATAAATAAAAAAATGTAATAAACATTGTGTACCCATAATTTTTTTGGTTGTTTAAAAGACATACATTGTCCTTTTAGGAGTCATTTTTGTGGGCTAATGATGAAATTATTTGGGTGATTTTTTTTATATTTACCATGGGTTAATTAGGAATTGTCAGTTGATTTGAATACTTTTTTTTTTATTTGTTTTACTAGTTTTTTTTTATTTAAAATTTATGTAAAAAAAATAAACTGTTATATATTAGGGTCTAATTAAGGGACTTTTTTTGTAGATTCACTATTTTTTATCTACAAATCACCGTATAAATGACACACGACCAGATTTCAACCAAAAAAAAAAAAAAAACTTAACCCCTGTCATTTTTTGTTCATTAAATCTTGCTATAACACCTTGACTTTAGAATTCTGTTGTAAATGATTGATGAATTTTCATTTAAGGCGTTAAATTGTCAGCATTCAACGATGACTAGTTAGGTTTTTAAAACGTGGGAAACCCTTTATCAATCAGAAAGAAATAATATTGGTTCCCATCTAAAATGTGCTAATCAGAAGTTAATTGTATTTATATTTTAAAGTTTAAGTCACACTTCCTTTTTTCAAATTAAGGTGTTTTTTCCAATTTTAACGCCAAGAATGCAAGTTTGAAGTTAATCAAGTATGTATTGAATATTAGCTAAAAACATATTTATTAAGAAATGTCTTCAGAAACTAAGATCGTAATTTCCAATTCTAAATAAACTCTTCAGATGCTATTAGCGTATGTCAGTACTTTAAGTCTAATTATACCCTACACCACCATAGGTGGTTGGGGTATTATGCGTTTGTGCTGATGTTTGTAACGCATAGAAAAAGTTATCCAACACCACCTTACAGTATACCAATCGACTCAGAAACACTTTTTAAAACGATCTGTCCATGTAAACCTTGTGCACATGTACAGGTCTCAATTTTGAAAGTAATTCAATGGAATTTGGCACGTGGGACTTATGATACAATGACGAAGCCTGTTGAAATTGGTTGTGATCACTCCATTATTTCACATAGCCCCCATATAAATGTAAATATGATCTAAGTATTTCAGATGGCTATAATACAAGTGTATATATATATTAAATGGTTATTATAGTATCCCGCTTGACCACCAACTTCGTTAGTGATATTGCCTTCGAATAATTAGAGACCATTTCTCCAAGAAAAATCTTCTAGAACGACTTATAAATCGTTGACAATAAGTAGTGCGAAAACAATTTTCTATTTTTCATTTTATTCCCAATTTAACTTAACTATATACCAAATATTCCAAAAATAAAATAAAGTATTTAAAAGTTATTTAACAATAAAATTAAATAACATTCGAACATACACGCAAAGAAAAAATATGGTTCCAGTGACCATAAACTAAGAGCAACATACTATGATTGTAATATATGATTCCAGGTTACAATAAGTATATTTGTACGTAATCATTACTATGATTCCAATTTATAATTTATTAGTAAGGTTTTCTTAAGTATTGCTTTCAAATTCATCATGTTTTTATCATTTAATAATTCCATGTTATCATGTATATAAACTAATTTCATCATATATATAATTCCATTTTATCATACATATGAATTAATTCCATTTTATCATATATATAATCTCATGTTACCATATATATGATTCGATTTTATCATACATATGAACTAATTTCATCTTATATATAATCTCATTTTATCATATATATAATCCCATGTTTTCATATTTATATTCATTTGTACCACGATATGTGGTACATTCATCATACTGAATAAAAACAAAACTTGTCAATTTATATTTGTTCATATATAAACTAAATGAGAATTAATAACTACTGGACTGATACACAAAAAAGTGTATTTAAAAGCTAATGCCTTAATGGTTGTAGGATTAACTAAATTTGTAAAATGAACTGAATGGTTATATAATTAACTAAATTGTTGTAGAATTGACTAAATGAGTGGATTTATCATATATATGATTTCATATAAACATATTTAAATACATATTATAATTCAGTGAACCATATTAAAATTTTGATTGTGGATAATCACTAAATGATCAAACAGAATCATAAACGTTGCTATCATGAACACAGTATATTTAAATCAATGAAAAACCGCTATATAATCATTGAATAGTTGTTGTAATCATGCTGTAACCATGTTTTTTCTCTGCGAGTAGCGCTACAGTGTAGCGGCTACACTATAACACCAGATAAAGTATTCAAAAGTGTTTCTTTAAATAATATTAGTTTGTCTGTTTTTCAAATCTACATTTCTTAGGTCAAAATTTATGAATTTGTAAGAAAATAAATTAATCATTTAGATAAATATGGTATTTTGTAAATATTTTTAGAAAAGTTAAGTAGTAAGTTTTTCTAAAATTTTAAAATATTATTTTTACTGAAAAAATTCTTAAAATTAAAATCATCATAAACTTTAAAGAACAATAACTTCCAATCGATCAAACATTTTTATATTTTTAATAGAAACTTTGTGTAAAGTGTTCAAAGTTTATATCTTGAAATCGGACTTGATTTGTAGTTACGATTTTTTGAAACTTTTATATAATTGAAATGGTAAACTTGGACACCATTTAGCTTATCACGTATTATTACAAGGTGACTACGGGACAACTCTACCATACACATCAATTCGATCCGTTGAGGAGTTTAAGAGATACAGATTTATTGCCAACATTTTTGCGATTAGACCAATTGTGAGTGCTACGAACATTTACTTTTTATTTTATTTTTTCGAACTTATTTCTTTCGAAAATCACTCGTTTTTGCAAACATTCACTAATTTCTTATCACAGGTCAAGTGGGATGTGTTAGTTATGTTAAATGTATAAGTATGAAGGTATAACGTTCCATTCTATGGTATACACTTAGAGACAAACACTTAAATGAGGAGCTTAGTAACCAAGAACCAACAAAACAAACACCAACTGCCTGCCGTATAGGTAGATACAATTATAAATAATTGCAAACAATTAAAGTCTATTTATGTAAATTTAAAAGATACCAACAATATAGTTGTACGGTGTAATTTAATACGATGAATACAAAAGCCAAATACATACATACATACATACATACATACATACATACATACATACATACATACATACATACATTCAAACTCATATGAAGAAATTTATAATTTGTATGTGTTGGAAAGGCTCCTAAAACTAAAACTATACTCTGCACTAACATTTAGTTTTTATGGTTAGTAGAAGACGCAATATTATTTTTTCAGTAGAAATTAACAAGTCATTTGCCACTTTGTGCATTGCCAATTTATACCGTTTTGCGTCCAAAATACTAGTTGCGGACATTCTTCAAAATCTTTTGGAAATGTACATATTTATGGCATCCGTAAGGGAAATTTGAGACGATTACTCTAATAGTACCGGTCCCGGGTCTTACGAAAATATACCAGTTAAAAAACAACAAATCGCTTAACGATATTCAAATTCTGAAAAGGGATTTAGGATCTTATATGCAGGTATTTTTTAATTATATAAAAATGTTTAATTAGACTAAAAATTATAGCCACCAAGTTTCGCGTGTCAAATTACATTAAATTATCTTTAAAACTACGAACTGTACTTTGTGTAAAAGTTTTACATGGGCTGATATTGTTACTTTGGCTTTAAAAAATATTCTGAGTCGATTGGTATAACTTAAGGTGTGTGTTTCCATTTATTTATCGGACACTATGCTTTGCTCGAAAATGTTATTATCTGAATACACAGTAGTATATATTACCGATTGAAATTTTAATATTTTTAGTGTATTCATACCACTAACATAATCCCCTAGTTTCTTTACCAATCAAATATTCCATCAATGTATTTGGTTGAATCTTTATTATTATTATACCCTACACCACCATAAGTGGGGAGCGTATTATGCGTTTGTGCAGATGTTTGTAACACCCAAAAATATTGGTCTAAGACCCATCTTAATTTATACCAATCAACTTAGAATCACTTTCTGAGTCGATTTAACGATGTCCGTCCGTCTGTCCGTTTATGTAAACCTTTTAATCAAACTACAGGTTACAATTTTAAACAAAAGTTAATGAAATTTGGCACACAAGTTTCCTACATTCCAGGAACGAAGCCTATTGAAATTGGTTATGCTCGGTCCATTATTTCACCTAGCCCCCATACAAATGTCCTCCCGGAAAAAGGGTTTAACTATCATAAATCCTTTAAATATAGCAATGTTTTAACGAAATTTGGCACATATAAGTTTCATATAAGCTTAATTCTGTGTGCCGATTTTCAGAAAGATCGGTTCTTTTCAGAAAAAAAAAAAACTTTATCAGGCATAAATCCCATTAAAATGTTAGTATCAAGTTAATATTCGACAAAAATAAGTTTTATATAAACATAAATGATAGTGTCAAATTTTACTAAGATCTGTCCATAATTTACCATAGCTCCCATATAAGGCTCTCTTTCGGGAATTACCCAAAAGTAAACAAATTCTTATAAATGATAGCATCAACGCAATATTCTGTATTCGTATGTTTTATTTTACACTTAATATGAGTAGCGGTCAACATTTGGCTCGAAGTCTAATAAAAGACCCCTCCCCTAATTATAATGTATACAATAGTGTAGGGTCGGGCTTAACCGAATATATCTTTATCTCTCGTTTTTATTTTATTTTATTATTTATTTATTTTTTTTTTTTTTTCGATCTAAAATTAAATTAATCCAGGGAAAAACGCACAAAAAATATTGAAATATAAGTTATATGAAAATTAGAGGTAAACCACTAAATAATAAATGATTAAAGAAAGACGTGACACATCCCCCACACTTGAACATGAAAAAACTTGAAGATTGATATAGAGATTCTATTACAATTTAATATATCACACATCTGTGATTTTTAAATATTTACATTTATTTTTATTGTTGTTACCAGCGGGTAAATTATGTACTAAAGAGACCTTCCAAAATGCCTTAAATTGCACACCGGCGAATATCCATTTTACATAACATCCATGGAAAACTTGTATACAAATATATGAAGTGGTAGCAAAAAAATCGACAGCTTACTTCTATGTCTCGAGAATAAAATATAAATGATTTCAATATACATAAATACATCTTAGAATTCTTAGTTACTAGTCTTTAGGAAGTATAAAATTATTTTGAATTCCAACTATGTAGCTCTCCTAACGAAGTTTTTAAAAATAAATACTTACATTGGTCGTCATACAATAGAAAATTATAGCAGTTAATAATTAAGCGGTAATACTTACATCTTCTAATAGCTTCTAAAAGTGGAAAAGGAAAATATTCCAATGGATCTTTTAGAAAGGAGATCTGCGGTTTTTTTGCAGAAGTTAATTAAGAACACGATTTGGATTTTTAATAATTAAAAAAGGCCCTGAACAGTAAACTGTTTCCCGCTGTTTTACTGTAATGATGTAAAGACAAACTTGTAAAGTAATAAGAACACATTCATTATCGCATAACAATAGAAAGAAATTCTCTCCCTTATTTTAACGCCTCTTTTACTATTTTGTTTTATTTTCAATGCCGATTTTTTCTTAGTTTTATTTGTGCTAGTATGCGTACGAGTATGTATGATGATGTTTGTTGGTTGGGTCGAAAATCAATGGGGAGTTAAAGGCTCATCGCACTTGAAAGAGTAAATAAAATATTTAGTATTTGTTTTTCTTTTTATATGTGCATATTGTTACTGTTGTTGTTTTTGTTAGAATATTCTCTTGGGTATAATAAATAAAATTATCTAAATCATTGTCATTGTTAACTTCTTGACTGTATAATTTTTGTTGAATAAGTACATTCATAAATACATGTACACATACATATGTACATGTTGTCTGCTTCCTTTTGTTGAAATTTAAATTAATAATTAGTTGTATAAAGCAAAAAATATATAAATTAAAAATTATAAAATTAATTGAAAATTTCATAGTAAAAATTATGTATTTTTTAAACCATATAATATTTTGAGTATGAATAATTGTTTCTTGAAATTAAAATCATTTAAATTGGCAACAAAATACCTTTAATTTTAATTCATTCGCTAAGAAAAAAAATCGATTCTAAATTCACGACGTTTGTGGTTGATAATTCAAGGTATTGGCGTTTTGATACCGTTCGTTTACAAATTTTAAATATACAATACAGAAAACAAAAAATTCGATGCTGAAGTGGTTTTAACTTAATGCAAATTGGTGTAAATTTTCGTGGTGTAACAAAGGAAAAGGCGATTTGTATATAAAATCAATATTTATGCATTGATTTGAATGAAATACATCTTGTTTCATTTGCAACAAATTAATCTTTATGATTAAAGAATAAAAATTTAAATTTTTAACATTTACGAATTTTATGATATTTTTCTGCAATTTTGTATAAAATTTAATTTTTTCCAGAAAATAGGCTTTCAATGTTTAAGCATTGAAAGGTTCGAAAGGCTTAATTCTTTAATTAATTTTGAAATGATAAGGAAGCATTAAAATAATTCAATTCATAGACTTGAATTCTTTGCACTTCATACGAATTGAATTAATTCTGCAATGAATTAATTCCTTAAAGAATTCATTCATCTATATATATAAAAATTAATGTGTGTTTGTTTGTATGTATGTATGTATGTATGTATGTATGTATGTATGTATGTATGTATGTATGTATGTATGTATGTATGTTTGTTTGAAGTCTATAGCCGCCTAAACGGCTAAACCGATGAAAACATTTGTCTAATAAATTATTATGGGGGTATGGTCCCTCCCATAAAAATTAAATACAAAAATTAGTATATTTTTTGAATCCTTTAATTACTATGTATTTCATTTGGAGAAGCAGGCCGGGTATTACCTAGTCAATTATATAATTCAAGCTTAAAAAATATATTGAATATTCAAATTTTCTTCAATTCAAATCTATTACAAATTAGCTTTAGAAAATATTTTTAAATTCATTTTGTGAAAGATTAAAAAACAAAGCAAATTGAATGAAAGAAAAATATTTTCATTCAATTTGAAGAAGATTTGAATTAACAATAATTGAATGAATTCTTTATGAATTAATGCAATAAACAATAGCCTTTGAATTAAGCAATTTAACTATATTTTTGAGAATAGTATTGTGGGATGAAAAATTAGTATTTTTTAATTCTGAATTATGATTTAAGGGAATTAAGCTAAGATTTAATTAATTCTTTCGAAGCTCTGACTGCATTAAAAAGTAATGTAAAAAAGACTTGAAGACAATTTATTTAAAATTGTTTTATTATTATTATTATTTTTTTTTTTATAAAATCAGACAAGTCGTTTTCGAGATACAGTGAACTCTCGATAATGTGAACTAATTAATGTCGGGGTAGTTCATATTTTCGAATTTGTTCACATTTTCGATTGTGATTTTTTTTTTTTATATATATTGCTAAGTTATTCTTTCTAAAAATCATTTCTGCAAGGAATGAAAATGCAAAGATTACTAAAAAAACTTTTGGAACATAAAAAGTTTTTAAAAATCCATTTTATAAAGAGTAAATACGTAGTATGTACATAAATAACAAACAAAATATTACGACAAAAAAAAAAATAAATAAAATTTACAATGAAAAAAGATAGGTACATACATATATAATTAAATATGGAAATAATCGGTTATTATTTTCTGTTTTTTCTTTTGTTCGACCATCTTATTTACCGCCAATTCCCTGATTTTTTTCAATACTTTAATGTCAGTTTGATCGACCCATGGACAGCTTTGTTAAAAATTTCGACAGCTTCTTTGGCTTTAATGTTGTTTTCAGGCGCTTCAATAAAACAGTCGTCATCATCGTCGGACTCTTCAATTAAATCATTTTCATCAAATGGCGTGACGTCCTCACAAGGATTATTGATCCAATCTCTAATGTTTACAGCAGTAAATACTTCCTGAGGGCACAATGTCTGTAGAAGATCTGCAGCAGTATTTTCTAAAGATCTAACCTCTGATTGCCACTTTTCTTTTAAAACGCTCAAAGGAACATTAAATTCAGGATCGTCTTCATCATTTACCATATTCAAAATATTTTTCCAACAGTTAGATAAAGTTTCTTTACCAACTCGGTTCCAGGATGCCTCTAGAATAGAAACTCCTTCTTTAAGTTTGATTTTTTTCATCGATTCAAGCAAATCCCCCTCTTTTGCAATAATTGTTGCCAGAAGACTGTTCCTATAATGAAGTTTGGTGATTCTAATTGCATTTTGATCCATTGGCATGAACATAGCTTCTATGGAACCATCCTCGGATTTAAAGTCGGATTCTGGTGGATGGGATGGGGCATTATCTATTAGGAGTAAAGCTTTTACTGGTAATCCTTTCTTCGGTAAAAAATCTGTCACCTTAATGAAAAATAAAACAGTAAGAATCCCAATTGAACTATTTTTACATGTTTACTTACCTCTGGCACAAAACAGTTGTGAAACTATTCTTTAAAAATGAAGAAGTCATCCAAGCAGACTTTGAATTTATGTAGTTTACGGGACAGATAACATTTTTAAAACTGCGAGGATTTTTCGATTTTCCTATTACTAAAAGTTTTATTTTCTGAGATCCTGACGCATTTGCACAGCATAAAAATGTTATCCTTTGCTTTTCCATTTTTGCACCTGGAGCGCTTTTCTCCAATGACGTTACATATGTCTTTTGTGGGAGAAGTTTCCAATATAGACCAGACTCATCGGCATTATACAACTGATCATTGGGTAAACCCAAATCTTCTATCTTTGCTTTCAATTTAATTTTAAAAGGATTTACGAACTGAGATTGCGCAGAAAGTTTTTCACCGCTTATCTGAAGGAGCCGAATTCCGTATCTCTTTTTAAATTTTTGTAGCCACCCATCGCTAGCATTGAAGTCATTTCCGTTTTCACTTATGTTTTTGTGAATTTGTTTGGCTTTCTCTTTCAACATCAACCCACTTACAGGGAGGTTTTTATTCCGCATGCAAATAAACCACTTATAGAGGGATTTTTCCATTTTTGGAAGCTCTGAAGATCGTAATGTTTTGCGTTTTCCGGGTCCATAAAACGTATTGTTCGCACATTTTAAAATATTGTCTTTTTTATTTTTTATTGAACATATCGTTGATTTTGCAACTTTATACTTTTTACTTAACACTGTAACACTCGATCCTTTTTTTAAATATTCCAAAATTTCGCATTTTTCATTTAAGGATAAAAACTTTCGACTGTTTTTAGACATTACTAATTTTAAAAATAAATTCACGAACCTACCGCAACAAGTTACATAAAGCGACTAGCATTAAATACCTTTAAAATAATGGCATACTATGGTATTTATTAATTCGGGGATTCCCAACATTAAAAATAAATGCTTCTACAAATTAAAAAATCCCCAAAAATTAAAAAAAAAATTGTTCACTATTTAGAGCGCCCATATAAAAAACTGAGTGTTCACATTAGTGGATAGTTCATTATATTGGATGTTCACATTACCGCGAGTTCACTGTATGCTTCAATATATAGTGCAACCTTCTTAATTTTACAAATCGCGATTTATCGCGAGAACTAGAGTCAATTAAAAAAAGTGGATTATAGGCTTAGTACTTAACAATACCGTGTATCCGATATTTTTTTCATTTTGTAAATCTATGTAATTTAAACAGGCAGTGTTGAAATTAGACACATACGGAGCAGCTTCTCTATTGACACAGAATAGTATCGTTTTCAACACGTTTGTGGTAGACTTTTTTCTAAGTATTTAATCATCGTTTTTATAAATCTCTTTTTCAAAACACACAATGATGTCATTCTTTATATATACATATGACCTTAGCGACTATAATTGATTTACTTATTTATTATTTTTTAATTTTCAAACATTTAAAAATTCTAACAAAAAACTCAATTAATTTTTTCTTTAGAGTCGCTTACTGACGGAGATGGTGATGGTGAGGACAACGAAAGCAATTGTTCTAAACGTAGACGAAATCGTACAAATTTCAATTCGTGGCAACTTGATGAACTAGAGAGAACATTTTTGTCCAACCATTATCCGGATGTGTACATACGCGAAGCTCTATCTTTAAGATTAGATCTTAAAGAGAGTCGTATAGCGGTAAGTTTTTATCTTGTTATTAAGATTTAAATAAAAATTAAAAAATTGTAATTTAAAATGGTTTAAATTTATATTAATATGCCATTTACACCAAACAAAAACTAGTAGTTTTTGAATGAAAAACTACAAAACTAAACGAAAACTAGTAAAATAATTATTTATGATACAGCATGTTCATAGGTTTTTGATCATTAAGCTTTCGTATATGTCAGTTGAAAGAAAATGTCAATTTAATTGAATAAATTTAATATTTTTTTATATTTTTTTAACAAACTATTTTAAAAATATTATTTAAAACAATGTAAAAAATAGAAGTGTGGATAATTATAGTTCGATAAAGTAATTTTAAGAAATTTGCAAACAATCAAAAACCATATGGAGAAAAAATGGGATATATAAACAGTCTGGTTTTTAAGTTTCGTTTTTTCAAAAACCAATTAGTTTTTAATTTGGTGTAAATGGCATATAAGAAATAAATTCACTTTAGTATCTATTGGTTAAAATTTAACTGTTTTAACTAAATTATGTATAATGAAATTAGTTTTCGTTATATTCGGCATGGCCAAATCTAAACATATACCCACCATCTGCAACTTTTTAAAATTTTGGAAAAAGGTGGATGGTAAATAGGACGTCTAAAGCCCATGTTTAATTTCCAAGTTTAAATTTTTTCTTAAACTAAATATTTGTACAAAATTTCGTTGTCGTACATACTTTTGTTTAAGAGATATCAGAACATGAACTGAAGTTACAATGGACACCTTGTGTTTCTAGTATTTGACCCATAACTTTTTTATCTTTTAACCGATTTTGCCCATTTTCAATACCAAACAAGCCTTGTGTAAGATAAATATTTGAGTCAGATGTACCCCTACGAGCCCTATCTTACTTTCAACAGAGAGACCGACATAGCTAGATTGACTCGGAATCTTATCAGTACCCAGAAAAAATATACTTTATGGGACCTTAAATGATTTTTTCGAAATGTTACACACGGAATGACAAACTCAATGTTAACAAAATGGTTTTTTGCTTTCAAATTGCATTTCAATTGTCTGCAATTCCAATTATCCTGTTCTCTTACAACATTATTAACTTCCATTAATTTTGTACAAATTAAATAATTTCAATTGCTCCACATCACAAAAAAGAGCAAAGTGCAACTGTTCAAGTGTTTGTCAGTATATGTGTCTCTGATTGTTCATGCTACCACACACAGGTTACAGGTATGATCATCACTTGATGGGTTGTGTGTTGTTTTCGAAGTTTTTCTTTTTTTTATTATTATTTTTTTTTATTCCTACAATCATCGACAAATTCATGTCGAATGTGATTATGGATAAAAATGACATTTAAGCTTAAATTGTTTCTTGGCATGATACTTCAATTTCTATGATAGGAAAATTTAAAGAAATGTCTACTAAAAAGGGTTGCAAAAAATATACATGGATTGTTTCTTAAATGTTAGTCTTTATTATGTTATGTATAAAATTATATTCTAAATGTTTAAATTATTTTACGCTCATACCTCCAACGGTAATTTTTTATTTTATTAAACAAAAATTTTCTACTTATAATGAAAGTTGCATGTCATCTGGTGGAAAAACAATTTTCAATGTATTGAAATTAAATGGAAATTACTATAAAACTATTTAATATTGAATTTAGTCATTACACGAGTATTTACACATACATACTTATATACAAAAATATACAGAAACATATACATATTTTCATAATCATACAGATAAATACTAGTCGTGTATGTGTATAAACTATTTTCATATTTAATTCTATAAAGTTTTTTTTAACATGCAAACTATGCACATTCTCATGTACGTACATTCATATATAAATAAGTAAAATAAAATACTCATAAAACTCATTCAAATTCTTTGTACTACACAAAATCGTTTAAGCTCCACTGTGAGCGCCATTATTGTCAATATAAATATGAATTTCTATTAAATTAATAGTACAATATGAGTATAATAGTCTTACAACAAATGAAGGTATGATTGAATGTATGTATGTGGTGCACACTAGATCTTCTCATGATATTAGACTTTGCGATAAATATAGGATCATCGCATGGGGGCAAAATTATCCCATCTGCAAATCCAAAGGATTTTTTTTTTTTACCTTCTCAAGTAGTCTAAGATAAGTAAAAAATATAATATAAATTTAGTTCTTAGCTTAATTATTTGCTAGGAACTAATAGAGCATTTCACAGGAAACATTTCATTCGAACTTTAAATTCATATATCTCTCATTATAAGACGTCACTTCTATCACGTTAAATGCATGAAACAAGACTGTTTACCGCAATCATTCGAATGAAAAGCTATTTTATTGAATTTTAGCATTAGCATGTGATCTCCAAAAATACGTTAATGTTAAATTCATGGATTCTACATCTAATTTTAATTAGATCTTCACACTTGATCTCAACTCTATCTTTGTCATTTATGAATATTTTACCTTTGGAGACCCCTAATTCAATTAGATAAAGAAAATATCTGTAAAACATTTTTTTCTAAATATTTTTCAAAATTAATTGAGCTTTCACTTGTCTGAATACTGAAAACTTTTATGTATAAGTAGTAAGAATAGTTTAGAAGGCCCTAAAACTAAAATTATTCCTATCATCCTTCGGAATATTTATGTTTGTTAATTACTCATCAAATGCTATCAATTGTAAACGGATATATTCCGCACCCAAATGATGTTGCATGGTGTTATCGACAGTCTTAAAGCTTTCAATCTTCAAAAAACTTTTTGGTTTAAATTATACATCATCATCATTAAGAATCATAATAATATATAATAAAGATATTAAGTATCATACCAAAATTTATATTAATTTCACACTATATCTATAAAAATGTAAATATTGTGAAACAGAAGAGTTTAAATGTTGCCTGCTAATAAATTGTCCATCGCAAAAAATACGAAAGAATGTAAATTCAACAAACAGCTCACAATTGCGCTTAAAGGAAAATAATTGGATTTAAATTGAAGAACAATACAAAGAAGTCATGGTCACTGAATGGAAACCTGGTAGTGGAAAAAAATAGTATGTTCAGGCTGTAGGACTCAGATAAAGTAGAAAGGATTTTCAGAGAAAATCCCCCCATCTCTGGAAGAAAAGTGTCACAAAAAGTTAATTGCTTTGAATTTTTATCAGAAAAGTTTAAAGGAAATCTAGAATTTGGAGGAAAAAAAAAAGAAAGATTTCAGACGAATTTTTTCCGTAATTATGATTAGTGTATAGTAGACGATGAAACGTTGGTACAGGCTAGCTTTTTTCAACTTCCTGGCCAGGAATTCTATGGCAGAAAAATATCGTGTATCAAAGAAATCAAAATTTCCATGAAAGTTTTTGTTTTGGGAAGCCATATGCATATGCGAAAAAGAAGCACTATATTAATAAAAAATGGTTCCATTAACACAGAAATATACGTGAATGAGTGCCTTTGGAAAAGATTTCTCTCTTTCCTAATAAAATACAGTGTATCCGTTTTTTTCTGGCCTATTCTCTCTTCTTCTCATTACAGCTACAAAAAACTGGAATGGTTAAAAAAAATGTTCGTGTTTGTACCGAAAGTCGCTAGTCCATAAAATTTTCCAGAATTTCGAGCAATTGAAAGATATTGGGCTCTAGTAAAAAATAATTTAAAGAACATTAAAAGTTCAGCTTAAAATGAATCGGAGTTTAAAAATACGTGGACTTATTCGAGCAAAAAAGTGACCGAAACACAAAAAAACCTTAATTGGAAGAATTTTGAAAAATATCAGATATTTCCTTAAAAACCAACAGAAAATAATTTATTCTTTTATGTTTAGAACTTGAACATAACAGTCATTAATAAAAATATAATTTTAAAAAAATTTGCCCATTGGTTTAGTTCCTATAAGCAGATTTGTATGCACGGATTTTTTCGTGCACAGTCCTTACATCAAAATGTTGAAAGGAGAGTAGACTTTTATTAAGTATAATAATGTGGTTCTTTCAAGTGTTTTTTATTATTTCTCTAAAATCATTCCTTATATTCAGACAGATTGAGGATTGAGATGATGAAATAAACACTATTTATATTCCTATCAATCTAATATTTATTCTAAGTGAGAATCTAATTACTAATAATCGGTAGATATTTTACACTATTTGAAAACACAAAAAATGAAAAATGAAGTTCAAAACAACTTTTTAAGTATAAAAGTTTTACGTCTGATAAATGGTCATAATGTATGAAAGCCCAAGTATGTAGTTGAGTTCTTGAGTAGTTCATCGATAACTAAGCCTCAGAGGAGATAGATAAGACACCATTAGCCTCTAGTTGACCTAATAGTCTTCAATATGGATTCAGGGTTTAAATCGCTATCGCCTTTTAAGCAAAAGCATCTAAATATTGCCATTTACGTGGCTAAATTAAACATCAAAAAGCAAGAGCTAACAATTGCTAAAACAAAATTAGCTCACACATTACAAAAGCAGAAGCAAAAATAACACACTGCTTTTTAAATTTGTAAATTTTAATAGCACTAGCTGCTGACAAAATTCAAAAATTGAACAAAAGCTAAAAGTCCTAAATGGAAAATTTTAGAAACGAAACAAAAGCAGCACCACTCATTTTATGTGTTTATGAAAATCCATCTCAAATAAAATAAAAAGCAAAAGCAGTCGGACAAAAAAGGCACACACAGAAAAACGAAAATGTGCTAAAAGCAGTATGATCATGAGCTAATAGCCGCACGAGCAAGTGCTTTTGTGTTTATGAAAATCCATCTCAAATAAAACAAGAAGCAAACGCAGTCGGACAAAAAAGGCACACACAGAAAAACGAAAATGTGCTAAAAGCAGTATGATCATGAGCTAATAGCCGCATGAGCAAGTGCTAAAAGCCACATGAACGTGAGCTATTAGGCGAATGTCAAAATGTAGGTAGAATTATTATTAGAAATGTTAACACAACCGTATGTGTTTTTTTTTTTAAGACGTAAAAAATTCCTTAAGTTAAATATTTGTAAATATGAATATTTTGAAAAAGCGTTCAATTGTTTTAATAAAATTGAATTAAAACTTAGAATTTTTAATACAAATAATAATTTATGTTAGCAATTGCGACATAAAAACAAATATGATAAACAGTATCCTGAATGTGTGTTTGATGAAAAGCCATTTGTTAAACAAAATTCTAGCATTTGAAAATCACGGTTAATATCCAAGAATAGTTCTGTTTGAAAATGGCAAGTTTTAGCCTCGAAGTTAATAATAGAAATAGAATCAATTTTTGTTTGAATTATGAAGGAAAAAATAGAACCAATTTTTGTTTGAATCATAAAAAACTGTTTTTATTAGATCTTGTTAAAGAAATGCAGAACATATGTATTTACCTAATCGATTTTCTGATTTGCTGCATACACTTTCTTGATAGTTTCACGCACACTTTACAGGTAATAAATATAATGTCAAATCGCACATACTAGGTAATTCCATGCAAATTTGGAAAATTACATTATACATTTATATATATCAATAAAAATAATAAAAAATGTTTCATTCATGATTTTGTCATTTAAAATCATTAGAAACCCTTTTATGATACGGAAACATCTGCATCCATTCATAAAAATATTTAGTATATACCTGTAAAAACTTGAAATTCTTTTGAAATTGATCACATAAAAATAATATAAAAATAGTTTTCCTGTAATATGGGTTGTTATACTATAGTTAGGTAAAAGTTTGACTTTTTTGAAGCCACTTGATATAGAGCACTTGTTTGAATATTAATAGTTCGTTTTTTTACGTGAAACCTTTAACATTAAAAATATTTAAAAATGCGTTGTTTTAAGTACGAGGAACATTATGAAAATTTCAACAATATGTCAGTGTGTAAATTGTGCAAAAAAGAATTTAAAAGTGTTAAAATGTTTAATTTAAAATTACATATGGAGAAAATTCATAAAGTGGTTTTTAATCAAAAGAATAATACATCTTTGCAAAAATACAAAAAGAAAAATATAAAGTGCGAAATAAGTAAAAAACTTTTAATTAAATCATATATCGGATTGGTAACGGAGGATGCCGTGCCATTTAATGTTTTAAATTCGGATAACATGAGAAATATAATAGATCCAATATGTAAAGGCATCGAAAAAGAAAGTGGAGAAAAATTTTGTTTGAATGCAAATAACTGCAAAAAAACACTTGCTGAAGTGACAAAAAATATAATAAATGCAATTTCAAGTGAATGTAAAAATAAATTGATCTCACTTAAAGTGGACAGTGCAACAAGATTATCAAGAAATATTTTTGGAATTTCAGCTCAATACATAAAAAGTGATAAAATTGAATCTAGAATACTTGGAATGGTGGAGTTAAAAGGCCAAAATTCAAGCACTTCAAAAAATTTAGCAACAGAAATTTTAAACGTATTGAACAAATATGATATTAATTTACAACAAATTGTAACAATTACAAGTGATAACGGCAGTAATATGGTGAAATGTACAAAAATTTTATCACATTTATGTTCTGAAGATGAAGAATATGAAGAAAACTATAACAATGAAACCTACTTTCAAAACATTACCTTAATTGAAAATAATATGGATCTACGCGTCGGAAACATAATAGTTTGTAGATGTGCAGCTCACACAGCACAGTTGGTGGCACTGGATGCAACAAAAGACTTTGAAATGAAGCGTTATATTCGACAGTGTAGAAATTTAGTAAAGTTTTTGAGAAAAAATTCAAATGGTTACAAAGACTTATTTGAATTAAAGTCATTAAAAATTCCTCAGCTGGATTGTCCTACGCGTTGGGGATCAACATATTTAATGATTTCGTGTATACAAAATTCGAAAGAGATAGTCGAAACAGTGGAATCAATAACAAATAAATCATCTGAAGAGAATTTTGAAATAAATGAAGACTTTTGGAACTTTGTGGCCTCATATTATACTGTTTTTAAGCCACTTCAAAACATAATTGTCATATTTCAAGAAGAGCAACTTCATTATGGCGACTTTTACGCACAATGGTTAAAATGTAAGCTACTGATATCAAAAACTGTTGAAGAAAATGAAGTCAACAAGAGTGCATCATCATACAAAATTAGTAAACTTCTATTAGACAATATGGAAAAACGAACCACCACTCTTTTTTCTAATAACGCTTTGGCAGCATGTCTTTACCTCGATCCAAGGTTTCATCATATGTTAATTGATACCCAAAGAAAAGACGCTGTGGAATACCTTAAATTGCTATGGGACAAATTGACATCTATATGTAAAATCGAACTCAACACACAGCCAACACCAAATTTCATAACAACAACGCAAGAAAACCATGAAGATGATGACATTTTAAATGATTTCCTGGACAATATATTTAACGCAAATAATGCAGAAAACGACAATATTATAAGAAAAATTGAAAAATTAAATCTTCCATACACAAAATTGAAGACAAATGTTTTAGAATTTTGGAAGGAAAGAAAATATAGTGAACCTGAGCTATATGCACTGAGCAACATTTGCTTTGGAATTCCTCCAACACAGGTAAAATTTTAATTTTGGAAACAAAAATGTTATACTTTGAATTTCTTGTTTAAATATTCTCTTAATTTTTATTTTATATTCTCTATTTTCAGGTTTCTGTCGAACGAGCATTTTCAACATTAAAGATAGTATTGGCCGATAATAGAAATCGTCTCAAACAAGATACATTGGAGAATATTTTACTAGTAAAGCTAAACCCTGATTTTCTGGATAATGCCGTATCAGAACTTAATATATTTATGGAAGATGATTGTGCAAACCAATAAGAACATTTTATATCTATTTTTTTATTAAATGTTTTGACAATATTTTTTAATTATTCGTTTTTTTTTTTGTTAACTTTTTTATTGAAATATATATGAATATGTTTATAAAATATATTGTAGTTTTTTTAAAAACAATGTACGGTTTTTAGCTAAAACACTTGATCTCACTTTTGAAGAAGAAATTATTAACAACTTTCAAATAAGTGTAAAAAAAATAATTTTTTAGAAGAATTTCCTTGTTTTCTTTTGACAGAAAACTTCAACATACAAATGTTTTTCAAATCTTTTTTACGCATTGCAGGTACCAAACCATAAGAATTTTTTGTTTTATAAATTCTCTTAAATTTCTTATTGCATTCATTATGCACATATAATGTAAATTCATTCTGTGCCTTTCAGCCGGCTACCTATATTTGGTTGTGTGGCTTTTAGCTCATGTTCGTGCGGCTAATAGCTCTTGTTCATGCTGCTTTTAGCAAATGTTCGAGCGGCTTCTAGCACATGTTCATGTGTCCACTAACCCTTGTCGTTTTTCTATCAGCACTGATTGTGTTCTCACTAGCCTGCTAGAGCACTTCTTATGATGCCTTTTTTGAAAAAGCATTTTTTGTAATTTTTCCTTTTGCTTTTTTGAAGTTAACCTTTTTATTTCTAGCAAAATAAAAAAGCAAAAGCAAGAGAAATATTTTCGTGTTACTGCTTTTTGTGTGGCTATTTATTATTACTGTTAGCTGCTTAAAAAGCACGTGGCAAAAATTTTAATACTTAAAAATGCTGAATGGATTTTTTGAATAAAATTAAAAGCAAGACTGTGGCTGTTGCTAGAAAATTTGAAATTTGTAGAAGCAGTAGGAAAAGCAAATTTAAAAAAGCCTTAGCAAATCATTGCTTTTAAACACTGTATGGATTAAAGTGTTTTAGATTCATTGAAATATAACTTTCTTAATCAATGTTTTTATGGGTAGTCAAAAAAAGGCAAAGGCAAGATCCTGGGCACATGGATTCCTGATGAACTTGAATGGCAATTTTTAAAGGTAGTAGGAAAAATTACTTATGGGTATACACTTTTCAGGATATACGGACGATATTAATAAGGAATCCGAATTATTATAAATTATCGGAGCTTTACAGAAGTTTTTATCGGTCATTATGCTCTGGCTGATTATGATCTTAAGGGATGGGAATAAAGAGAGGTTATAGAGGTCACAGAATATATACATTAGCATAAAAAGGCTGAGATCGAAAATGTAAGCTATTTGCTTTTCATTTTGACGAATTTATCTACGCAGTTTATATTTTTATTATCGTTCTTCTTTTAAGTATATAGCGTGTTACTTCAACACTCGCTTTATTATATTTTCAAATATATTTCTTTCGGTTTCTTCCGAAATATTCCAAACAAGACTCTGTTCTTCTCTGTTATAAAGGTATTTATTCTCAATGCGGGCAAAACAAACTACAGTACCGCAAAGAACTTTGGACTAATTGGACAAACTTGGGGTGTAAATTTAGCAGCATATTGCAGTCATTAGGCCTATTTTTACTTAGGGAACACTTACATATATCTCTACTCTGAACAAAGTGTAGAGATAAGGTTGTCCCTCAATCACTAGAGCCATGAGACCCACTTCTCAAATCAGCCTGTAGAATATATTGAAAACTTTATCATTAAAAATATCTGTACGTCTCTAAAAGTCAACTTAAATATGATCGCTTGGGTCAACAAACTATATTACGTAAAATAGGTAGACAAATTTTTGTGGGAACAGAAATTCGGAGAGAATAGCGAATATATGATCTCACTGCAAGAATGGATGCTTAGATCGACCTAGATATCGAAATGACGCGGTTTTAACGTAAACTAAGGGAACTATAATTCCATCAATAGTAGGAGAGGAAGTGTTTTATTTATTTATTTTTTTTTTATTCAATATATCGTTTTAGAATTTTACATAGTTCTTCTTTTTAATCCAACTTGTTCATTTTAAAAATCTATCTCTAATCTCCATTGGCAAATTCATTTTTGAAGTAACTCTCTCATGTCAATCTTTTTGATTTCCAATGTTCCTTATTATATTTGGTAGTGCAACCCTCTGGGTGCCACCCCAGCAAAACTTGGTAGTGGCATGTAGTTACCGATGTGGTTACTTTTCAATGATAACAATTTACTGTCTGCATTACATGAAAGTAGATTTGAAACTACTTACGTTCAACCTGGTATGTAATCAATTACTTGAGACCCGATTTTTGAAAATGTTACTTCTTGTTATTTGTCATCAATCCACCAGAATATCTAGTGGAGTCGAACACATGATGAAAAGCAGGCTAGCTAATTGTCATCAAATCCATTGGGGTACTCCATGCATTCATGATAATTCACTCACATATTTTAAATTGTTTATGTTATGTCTCTGGGATTATGATGTTTTCCAAACACAGTTTAAGAACATTCATATATGGCATTAGAAACTGGCCCTTTTTCGGGCTAGATTTACCCGTTTTTAATAGTCCAAAACGCGAAAAATATCTTTTAGCCCAAAACTAAAGAACTAATTTACCTGATTGTATCACAAAACTGATATCAAAATTTAAAATTCTTTTTAACACATTTTACACTATTTTAACTAAATTAGCTAATTCAGAGGTATTTATTTCAAAGTTGTTGAAATAATTTGTTTATTACTGACACATCTTTTTTAAAAACCCTTTAACTGCTTAATATATTGAAATTTTACAATACATAATTGAATGTATTTATTATAATTTTAGCTGAATTTGTTGTTGTAGTATTTTTTTACAACAAAACGGGAAAATTAAAGGGCCTTCATGTTATAGACATTTACAATCGGTTTCACATAATACAAATTAGGGAAGCGATTAATGTAATATAGTACTATCATATTCTAGGCATAGAAAATAAGCGGTAAAATAAATAAGGTATGGTTATGAGCTCAACTAATTTTAAACTCCCCGCAAATTTATACTTCCAAATGTCACAGTTTGTTTACATTTTTTGCTGATATTTTTATGTAATTTTTTTTTTTAAATATACATATATTGTAAATCTTAAGTGATTTTTATCAGAATTTGTAGAAAGAAAACAAAAAGCCATTTAAGAAATAGAAAGGAGCACTGAGTTCAGAGTGTAACTGATTTTTATAATAAATTAATATCTTTATGAAAAGGCCTACAAAATGAACACTTCATAATATTTCCTGTTATATGTATCTACGAGCAATTTTCTAGTACATACACACAATATTAAAGTGATATTGAATGGAACGTATTATTAAAAACTAAAAACAGTTTGTGACAAATTGCTCGATTTAAAATAATCATTCAACATGAAATTTATAGTTATTATTTAATCATTATCATTATTAATAATTCACAATTTAATACATTAAATTCGTATTAAAATAAAAACCAATTTTTTCTTCTTGTAATTGAGCATACGCGCGTTTTTAACTTAATAAGATGTCTTTAACTATTGGTAAAGAAATATGACATATTTCTTTAAATTATAATTAGGACAAGGCAATAAAACTGTTTTGAATATAATAAATATAATATAATAATATTTAATAATTGACAATCATTTAAGGAAATTAAGAAATTAACTATATTCTCTTTAAGAAAATAATTATATTTTAAAATATTTTAAATTTTTTTTAGGTATGGTTCCAAAATCGTAGAGCCAAATGGCGTAAAAAAGAAAATACTAAAAAGGGACCAGGAAGACCAGCACATAATGCCCATCCCCAAACATGTTCTGGAGATCCCATACCACTCAAGGAATTAAAATCCAAATTAAGGTACTATTTTTCTAAATCATTGTATTCAATCAAAATTATTTATTACTTTTTTTTTCATGTCTAACAGAGCTCAGAAACGCAAACGAATCGAAAAGGCCATAGATCGACAAGCCAGGAAATTGCGTTCTAAAGGAATCGAAGTTGATTTGGAGAAGCTCAGGGCGGATTATTTAGCTCAACATGCCACAAATGGTTTATTGTTATCGGATTCTGAAAGCGATGACAATGAAGATTTCCAAATTGATGTTGTAGGAGATACAGAAAATTGTTCCAACTATGATTTGGGATCTGATAATAATAGTTCTACATGTTCCAATCGAACTGATCTCTTAGATATCGAAAATGTTAATTCATTGGCAAACCATGAAAGGGAAAGAATCGAGGAAGAAAAGTTAATGACTTGTGATATATTACAAATAAAAAATAACATAAATGAAAATGTGAAAATTGAGAATAATAAAAATATTAAACGTTTAAATTCATTTAGTATAGAATCCCTGTTAAATGACAAAACATGAGAGTATTTTTATTTATTTAAATTGTAGAATAAGCGAAAACATAATATTTATTGTAACTGAAATAAATTAGTTATGTATAAATGAATATACAAACAATTTATATGTTTTTATGAAGTAAAAATAACGTAATTTTTGGCAATATTTTTTGAAAAAAAAAAAAAATCTTAACTTTCATGGAATGTAGAGCCTTTTTTTATTAAATCAATTAATATCTTGAATTTTAAATTTGTTTGATACAATGTTTTAAAATTCAGACCATAACAATCGTGGCAGACAAATAAATTAATTAAAATGTTTTAAAGCAAATATTAAAAATGGTACGTAACATCTTAATTAACTTGCCCAAATAACGAGTCTATAGTTAAAATTAAATTAAAAAAATAAAAAATAAATAGTTCTCATAACATTCGTACATACATCAAGTAAATAAATTGTTAAGGAAACTCCTTCACATCCACGGTCTTGGCCATTAAAATTGTATGGATGGCTGGAAGTGTCAGTAAAGTGTTTTCTTGTTGTGTGCGCTTAAAAATTTGGACGGCTCAGACTCACACTAAAAATCGCTTACAATCACTTTCTGTACACTTATTCATATTGTTGTATGCACCATTTATGTTGTATGTTTATGTCTGTCTGTCTTTTTGTATTATTCAAAGTTTGAAACCACAAATGAATACATGCAATCCGTCATGCAGGTGTGAATGATTCATTAATTTCGCGCCTTCAGTTCTTAACGCGCCGTAACAAACGCGCACCAAACACTTTTAATGTTAAACAACAAAAATTAAAAGAAAATATGAAAATGAAAAATATTCTGTAAAACAGATTAGCACCAAGTATCAGATATTTAAAAGAAATAATTCATTCAATTTAGTACACATACAGGTGATACTTTTAATAAATGCATTTTATCATCAACTAAATATTTGATGGCAATAAAATTCAGATTCTTCATAACGAAAATATTAATTAAAGATTCTAGAACAGGAATTCTAGAGATTTAAAAAATTACACTTTAGTGACTTTAATAATCCGAATGTTCAAAGCAGTGCTTGGTGACCATATTGTTCAGTATACGAAGATGTTCTTAATTCGCTAACACTGGTTTAAAGACCATATTAAATTAGCGCTTAGTCAGCAGCAGTGCCTGCTATCGCCATCTGATTTTATTTATTATGGAGTTGATTGTATTTGGTCAGCAGCAATTTCTAAATTTACTGCCACTGCTTTAACATAGAGAGCGAGAGAAAAATATAGACCAAAGAAGTGAGAGACTAAAATACACAAGCAAAATAAAGACATGTGGTTGTCTTTGCTGATACTGTCACTGACTACGCGTTAATGTAATTGGAGCTTAAGTCATTTTAGCCAACATACGACACTTTAAAATTTTACTCTGAAGATCCTTGAATTAGTGCTTTTGAAGGCCTGTCATATACGCATTCCTTACATTTATCATGTGTGTGTGTTTTTTTTAAGAGTCATACCAACAACATAATATTCAATCCTGGATACAAATACGAGTATGAATAGAGTTAAATATAACTACATTCGTACTTGTTCAAATGTATGAAATTAACACGGGCATCATTTCCAGATAACGTCTTCATCTTCATCTGCAGCATTGTGCCAAGTCATCATCACCTAAAGGCGTTAATTCATTCCATCACAAAACAGTTATTGTATTTTGTTTTTGTTGCTATTGTTGGTTGTTACTGTTGTTGCTGTTGTGGTTGATGTGTTTTCCTCATTTAACACATTGTTGGATTGTTGTGGCCTGTAATGGAAACTAGTAATTTTTACTATTAAATACCTGAAGACTCAGACGTATATTAATTTAAATTTGTTTGGTATCATGTATAAATTGTGTAATTATTTTTTGTTTAACCGAACATATATAAAGGTGGAGAAAAAAAAAATTAAGTAATTTTATTTCTGGAAATATCTGATATGGTATTTGTAATCATAATTTGTTTTATTATTATAATAGATCTAATTTTCAAAACATTTATGTAAACTCAAGGACTAGAATCAAGGTTATCCAATGACACCAATAGTTAGGATTAAAAGAAAATCTAGTAAAAATCATTTTTATTTTTGCAAAATTTACAGCCAGTTTCATATTATGAACAGCGCACACAATAACTTTACAGATATAAAGTAGATTCTTAACTTTGGATGAAGGCCAAGAGGACACAAGGAGACTTGGTTCAAGTCTACAACCAAAGTATTCGAAATCGGTTTATCTAGGTAGGTATCACAGGTCACCGTCAGTGATACTTGGACTCACTTAGTTCTTATTACCTCAATTAAGAAACATTTGCCAATTATGTATGTACATATATACATATTAATTGCACATACTAAAACATTATATAGGGTATTCAATACTGAAGCTGAGCTTACAGCTTCTTACAAAATTCAAAATTATAACCCAAATATACGTTATTTTATTTATTGTTTAAATATAAAACTGTTTGGACAGATATCGTATAAACTTCTCTAAATAATTTTATTGAGGAGCTTCACAGAAGTAGGTAAAAATAGACTTCAATTACGATCCAATATAATAATTATTTTTATTATTACTGTTTATTTCTGTATTTTTATAGACAAATCTATAATCCTCGTAGAACTTATAAAAGCGTTTTTATATATTTTTTATCTACAACGTTTTTAATTTTAGATTTTTTTGTTACTTAAATTTCGTTTAATAAAAAAAAAACATCTAAATGTTACAGTTTGTCATCTTTGTCATAAAGCTGGTAATGCTGCGGAAATAATAAGACATGTATCTTCAAAGTTGATGCAGAAGTCTAAATTTTATTCACAGTTAAGTAAAAATACCCATGTTGAGTAGAAATACAGTGGTGGCCAAAAAAAAATATTTTTATTTTTTTCTTGAAACAAAAAATAGGTGAACTAGTCGACACTGACGAGTACTAATTTTTTTTTTTATGTACATGACTAATATCATCACCCTATTCAGCGGTCACACTATAAAATTAGAGAATGGTTTGTCAAACTTAGGCTTATAACTCAAGAACCCTTTACACGATTTCGGTAGGTGATACATCAAAAGATGCATACGAAAATTGTCTTCAGAGTACGTGCACTTTATTTTTTATTCTCTGAAGAATTTCAGAGTTATGGATCAAAATTTTCACCACTTTTCAAAAAAATAAATTTTTAAATTTTCGGTACTAATTACCGAATAACTACAAAAATCTTAACTGGAAAAAAAATTTATAAATCCAGCTCAAAGACAATTTAGGTCGCTATATATTAAAGTTAAATTTGTATGTGTGACTGCCTAAAGGCGTGGTCAAAGTAGTCATGCCCATAAAAAAAAAAAAAAATCAATGCGTGACAGAAAAAAAGTTTTTTTTTTTTCATCTAAATTTATTTATTGGATCTTCACTAAATTAAGTGAACTAACAATAAGTAATTCAAATCTTAATTCTAAATCTTAATTTATATTATGTCCAACCACTGTCAGACGAAAAACTATATGTAATCAAAGAGTTTAGCTTAGGCGGAGGCCTGTTGTGTTCCTTCTTTTCAAACGGTTGTAGCCATCGCTTCTTATTATGTTTCGAGCAAGTGGGTTAGGGTGTACTTCAAGCTTCCTCAAATAGGATTCCGCGTGTTTTCTAATTTCATCTTTAACAATAGGAACATTGAGGTCCTTGTGAATATTATCATTTTTTATATACCAGGGTGCTGCGGTTATCATTCGAAGTATTTTATTTTGGAATCTTTGAATTTTTTCAACATTTGAAGCTGAGGCTGTGCCCCATAGTTGGATACCATAGCACCATATTGGCTTTATAATTGAGTTATAGATCAACAGTTTACAGTCCAGACTTAATTTAGAATTTCTACCAATTAGCCAGTTAATCTGAAGTGATTTCAACTTCATTTGGGTTAATTTTTTATCTATATGTGATTTCCACGTAAGACGTCGATCTAGATGCATACCAAGGCATTTTACTTCCGTTTGTTGGGGTATAATCTGATTATTTATCAGGATTGGGGGGCACGAATCTCTCCGCAATGTGAATGTAATATGTATACATTTCTGTTCATTCACTTTTATTCTCCATTGCTTCAACCATTTTTCCAAAAATAGTATATGATCCTGCAAGAGTTTAGATGCTTCTTGGGGGGTTTTCATGAACGCCTAGTATAGCTGTGTCATCTGCAAATGTTGATATATGGTTTCGACTATTAGTTGGCATATCAGAAGTGTATATTAAATATAAAAAGGAACCCAGTATACTTCCTTGGGGTACACCTGCTTCAATGGACTGCGGTAGGCTTATAAAGTCTCCCTCTTTAAGAACAAACTTTCGATGAGTTAAATAGTTTTCTAGCAGCTTATGAGTATTTGTGAGTAAATGTTGTTTAATTTTAAATAATAATCCTTCGTGCCATATTTTATCGAAGGCTTGAGAAACGTCAATGAAGAGAGCAGAGCAATATTTCTTTTCTTCAAATGTTTTAGATATAACATTTATAAGCCTGTGAGTTTGTTCTATGGTGCTATGTTTTTCTCTAAAACCGAATTGATGTGTTGGAATACAATCGAAACGATTCACTATCTAAATAGCTTTGATATATTCGACAACAGGCTAATAGGCCTATACGATTCTATTTTAGTGTGATCTTTTCCGGGCTTAGGTATCATTGTAACCAATGAGACCTTCTATTCTGGTGGATAATATTCAAGGCGTAATATAGCATTAAAAATAAAAAGTATTATTCTTACTGCTACACGGGGTAGCTCCAAAAGTATTTTGTTACTGATCTTGTCAATACCAGGTACTTTTTTTAGGAGTTTAAATCAACAATAGCCTTGTCGATATCTCGAATCTCAAACTGCTCTAAAACGAGGTACAACAAGTGGCAACTCCATTATTTCATCTGATAAATTTGGGGAAAACACGTTCTTTAGATGACTAACAAACAGATTCCCCTTTTCGGTATCATTTCTTGCCCAGCCTCCATTTGTATTTCGTTGAGTTGAGGGGATCAGTGCAGTTGCCACTCTCTTCGAACTCTTCTTTTTTCAGTCAAGAGCCGTTCGACATCCACAGATCAAATTCTATTATATCTGTTTTGTCGGGGGATTCGGGTAGCATGTTCAGCAGCAAATTTTAAACTTTTTTCAAAATTATTGAGAGAGAGATCGATATCTTCTGGTGTTCTCAGCGATATATTTTCCGTGCAATGAGTGCTAATATATTTTTTATATTTCAACCAGTTTATTCTTGTGTTAGATATCGCTGAGATACCATTGGGGTTTACAATTTCTCGGGGGTTCAATATAGTAACAAAATTGGGTGAATGATCTGAAGATAATTGTAATGAAGATTTGACATGAATTAATTCCCTTGGTAACTTCCTCGTGACAGCGAAATCGATAACATCCGGTATTTTATTTGGGTCAGAAGGCCAGTATGTTGGTTCTCCGCTCGAAATAACATTCAAACCCATTTTAGAAATTGTATTAAACAATGCACGACCTTTAGGGGTTATAAGTCGTGATCCCCAGAATGTATGCTTAGCGTTATAATCGCCTGCGGGGTGAATATATCGATGAAATCACTATATAACAATCATCAATACAGATTGTTGTAGCTTGAAGATAATCTTCACGAAGATCACACATTAAGTAGTGTTTGATACGGGTTTTTATATCTAGGTCATGACTTCTAAGAAAATATTCGAGTTCCAAAAACTTATTTTTAGGCAGTTCATGGTTTGTTCAGCACATACTGCAATAACATAGAAAAAAAGTAAAAGCTGATTCTTATTTAGCACGTTAAATTACATCTAATCTTTTGTTTATGAAAAATATAACATGAAAATCAAAATTTAAAATATCATTGGTATTTTAAAAAAAATCATAAAAAAGTTTTCATAATCAAACAATTTGTATTCAGACGATAAGTAAATATTTTAATATTTAAATTTTTGACAAATCTTAATATTGAATATTATCGTCTGAAAATACCTTTAGCAATTACACCAGACCTAGAAATGAACAAACAAATCTATAATCAAATAAAATTTTTAAAAATCTTTACATGAATGTGTTGCACGATCCAGAATTGGAAATTGAACTATAATTGATTCTTTAATTATAAAACTTTTAGTTATGAAATAAAGCTACAAAGGACACCCTGTGTTTCTAATATTTTGCCCATAACTTTTTTGTTTATTAACCGATTTTGCCCATTTTCAATACCAAACAAATCTTACATAAATAAATATTTGAGCCAAATTTCGTTCCCCTATGTTTTCCCGTTCGAGCCCTATCCTGCTTTCAACAGACAGACGGGCGCACATAGCTAGATCGACTCAGAATCTAACCAGAACCCAGAATATATATACTTTATGAGGTCTTAAATGATTCCTTCGACATGTTACACACGGAATGACAAAATCAAATACCCCCATCTTTTTGATGGTGGGTATACAAATTTGTTGAATTAATTGTTTTTTATGATTTTCCAACCAATATTTTTTCTGTTTATATAAACAGAAACCAATAAAGTACAAAATTATAGCACCATATTCCGTTATGATTGTTGTTCAAAGTTCAAAAACTTAGAAAAAGGGCTCAAAATTGGTTAACCTTTTTACTACGATATTCTTCTACACTTTTTGTTTGCGCTTTTAAACTTTTTTATCTCATTTGATCTTACATAAACTAATCGGTCTTTGTGGATAAATTCTGCACCATTTTGATATTGTGAAGACAGTTAGTCGAACAGCGATTGATACTTCTTGATTTGCCCTAAACAGTTAATGCAGTAGATAGTCTCAGAATTTGAAAAAAAAGCGAACATTTAAAAAAAAATCTGTTTTTTTGCGATGCCATTCACAGTTGAAAACGGAATTCTAATAAAATATATTTTTTTTAGTATTACACAAGGCAACAAAATCAAAAAAATTTTGGAGGCTTTAAAACCCGCTATACAAATTTTGATGTATTGTAGTTTCAATTGTGGTTCTAAAAACTAGAAACACAGTTTGTCCGTTTCATACTTTTCTGCTAATATTTCTGAAACAAAAAAATGTACGACAACGAAATTTTGTACACATAGTTTGAGGGTCGATATAAATTTGGAAACCAAAAATGGGCGTGGTCCGTCTACTTTATCGGCCACTTCCTATATAAGTTGAAATGTCAACGAAGTTTTGTACAAGTAGCGTAAGGATCAATGTAAACTCGGAAAAAAAATGGGCGTGGTCACCCATCTTACCGTCCACCTCCTATATAAAAAGTGATGGTGGGTATATAGATTCGGTAAAGCTAAATATAACATTCTCGCTTTTTTTTTTTAATTTTTCTACCAATTTTATATTTTTTGCCTAACAATTTGTTTCATAACTTTGAAACTATTGATCGCATCAAAAGCAATTGTATATATAATTTAAAGAAATTGTTAGCCAAATTTTTTGTAAATTTAGTTTAACAAAATCGGACAAGTTGATTTTGTGTTAAGACATCAGAACTGGAGAAATTAAAAAAAAAAATTTGCGAAAATAAGCGAATTCACTTAATTGCGATTAAATTCGAAACGAATCAATCGATTTTTATCATCGATATCTCATTTTTTTGCTATTACATGTGGCTTTACGATAAAGTAATAAATCAGAACAGTTTTTGTCGTTTTCGATTTTTAATGATTTTTTTAAAACAAAAAAAACTAGCTATTTTCATGTAAAAAATGTATTTTTTGCTTAATTTTGTTATTAAAACTCCGAAATTACTGAGCCGATTGAAACGCAATATATGAAGAGATTAAAGGTAATGAAAATATAAATATTTCTAAATTTATTTCAATAATATCGGACTATAACTTTTTGAGTTATCATTTATTATGTGGAAAAACGCCTGAAAAAATTTGTAATTTTACAAAAAAAAAAAAAAAAAAACTCTCCATAGAATTTAAAATTTGGCCCATTTTTAGACTATTGGAACCATAATACATCAAATCTATATAGTAGTTATTCAAGCCTTTTTTTGCTGTTGACCTGTGTTATATATGGTGAAATAACATCGATTTGGCAGCCATATTTTTTTAAATATTCATTTTTATTATTAAGAAAAATTTTCCAATTTTGCTAGGAAACCCTTAAATTGTCACACTAATAACATCAAACATTGAAAATATAACAAATTATTTTAATTACTCATTATATTTTGATATTATATGTAATTATATACACGAGCAGAATACTCGCGTAGATTTTTTAATAAAAAAACATCTAAATTATACAAATTCAATTTATTAAGTTATAATTTTACTAACAAACACAGAATCACTTTTATATAAAGATATCATTTAACCCGATCTTTGCGGTACGCCTACATAGATCAGATAAAAACTTGATAGTCTTTACATTAAGAAAAAAACAAGAACAAAATAGAATACTAAAAACACGTAAAATTAAACTATGATTCCTAACTTTCGTTGGAACAGTTTAAATATTGGTGTTGTTTCGCCATTAAGAACAATAAATTTTTAAATATTTTAGTTACCTTTTAATTCTTTAAATTCAAAATCTACGATTTTTTTTCTATTATATATTAGTAGAGAAAAATAAGGAGAATATTTCTCAACACAGAAGAATGCTTATATCATTAATATCAAGTTTTAAAATTAATTATTATTACAAAAAATGCAAAGAGTAATATTATAATAACGAAAAAGTTCCACAAAATCCCATCTTATGGACTTTCGTTCATTTGGGATCACATATTTTTAATTTCATGATTTTGGGTTAAATAATTTAGAAAATTCTAAAAGTACCAAGAAGAAGAGAAAAATATCACAAAGTCCTCTCTTGTGAATTCCTACCCACAATGGATAATGTATGTTCCATTTCATGAGCATATGTTCAGTTCACAAATTCCCCTCTAGTGAATTCTCACTTACTTAGCTACATGTATCTAAGTTCATGTATCTAAGTTCATTTTCTATGTTTAATATTATAAAAAAATGAATTATTAAATTTAAATATTTAAAATTCTAGATTGGTACTTTTTATTCCCCCTGGATGAAACAAAAAACGTATTACAATGAATTTCTAAATTGTGCTGGGATCTAATGTTAAAATATTCATATGTAGGTGTAAGAAATATTTTGTGAAAAAGTACCAAAAACAGCTACGATTTTTACTCCTCAAACAATCAATTTTCAAAAAAGTACCAAACTTGTATTAGTCAATTTTTGATTAGGTATTATTTCTATGCTTATTGGATAGATAGGATCAGTGATGTCAAATGGAGGGAATTTTTAAGGAAAATTTTAGTCGAAGGGAAAGAGGGAGGGAATTTTAATTTTTGTCAAATAAAACGTATAAATTTACCTCAAAAAACGACAAACATTTTAAATAAAAAAGCAAAAACTGCAGTATTATCATACACAGTCATTTAAAAAAGGAAATCTTAATTTGCCGAATTAATATTTTCAGTGTTCTCGTTCTTTGTTTAAAATGTTTTTGTATATTTTTTAATGAATAACAAAGAAAAACTACATTTATGTAAATTTCATTGCATTTTTTACTAAATTTTTTTTAGTTTTATTAAAAAATAGCGATTTTAAGGAGGAGGGAAAAATGGAGGGAAAATTTAAAAAAGGAGAAAAAATTTAATTTTTCAACTAAACAGAGGGATTTTTCTTAAATTTTATCTGGCATCACTGGATAGGATGCTAAAAAAAGTACCAAAATACAGTTTTTACCTGTTCTCTCCCGAATTTCAAAAATGTACCAGACATTTATTCGATTATTATTTTTTTAATAAATAACAGTAAATATAAAACTTTTTATCTCTATTTTAGTTTAGGATATATAAGCTTACCAAATTTATCCGTTCTTACCCTTTTTTACCCCCTAAGACATTCGAATTCCTAAAAATCCGTTAATCACGAAATGATTAACGTGAACAGATTCTACATGTACTATGGAGTTAAAATGTTTACAATAACAAACATACAAAAAGAAAACGTGACAAAAATTAAATTTTAGTTGGTGAAACTATAGTGCAATAGCGGAAATTAAAAACATTACAAAACGTCTTTGTTTCATCGATAATAGATTACAAATCTGAACAACCGCGAATGTTATATTCGGCTCGGTTGAATCTATATACCCACCATCAACTTTTTAAATTTTTACGTTATATAGGAGGTACTTTTTGTTTCCGAGTTTACATTGTTGCTTGTATTATATAAAAACAATTTCGTTGAAGTTTCACTTTATATGGGGGTGGGCGGTAAAGTGGAAGGACCAATTTTATATGGACACTCAAAATTTTTGCACAAAACTTCGTTGTCGTACGTGCATTTGTTTAAGAGACATTAGCAAAAATGTATGAAAGGGACACCTTGTGTTTCAAACTTTTAGCCCATAACTTTTTTGTTTATGAACCCATTTTCAATACCAAACAAACCTTATATAAGATAAATATATGTGCCAAACTTCATCCCCCTACGTATCCCGTTCGAGCCCTATCCTGCTTTCAACAGACGGGCGGGCATAGCATATATTTTGTGGAGTCTGAAATGATTCATTCGACATGTTACACACGGAATAACGAAATCAATGTACACCTACTAGGGTATTCACTCGAATATTAAGGACTGCGCACGAAAAAATCCGTGCATGCAAATCTGCTTGTAGAAACGAAACCAGTGGGCGAATTTTTCGAAAATTATATTTTTATTAGTGACTGTTATGTTCAAGTTCTAAGCATAAAATAATAAATTATTTCCTGTTGGTTTTTAAAGAAATATCCGATCTTTTCCAGAATTCTTCCAATTTAAGATTTTATTGTGTTTCGGTCACTTTTGTGCTCGAATGAGTCCACTTATTTTTATCCGTTTCATTTTAAGCTAAGCTTTTAATGTTCTTTAAATTATTTTTTACTAGAGCCCAATATCTTTCAATTGTTCGGAGTTCCGGACAATTTGATGGATTAGCATCTTTCGGTACAAACACTAACAATTTCTTTACTATCACTCCATTGTTTTGTTGCTGTAATTAGAAGAAGCGAGACTAGGCCAGAAAAAAGTGGATATACTGTATTTTCTTAGGAAAGAGAGAATTCTTTTCCAAAGGCACTTATTCACGTATATTTCTGTGTTAATGGAACCATTTTTTATGAATGAAGTGCTTTTTTCCGCATATACATATGGCTTCCCAAAACAAAAACCATCTTGGGAATTTTGATTTCTTTGATACACGGTATTTTTCTGTCATATTCCCTCAAGCATCTGCAACATATAATTCCTGTCCAGGAAGTTGAAAAATGTCAGGCTGTATGAACGTTTCGTCGTCTATTATACTCTGATCATAATTATGGAAAAATTTGTCTGAAGAACTTTCACGTTATTTTTTCACCTCCAAATTCTTGCCTTGTGTTTCAATTAGGACTTTTTTGTACTTTATACGTCTTTAGCATAGATTTCCTTTCAACTTTTCTAATAAAAATTCAAAGCAATAAACTTTTTGTGGCACTTTTCTTCCAAAGATGAGGGGAATTTCTCTGAAAATCCTTTCTACTTTGTCTGGGTCCTACAGCCTGAAGATATTATTTTTCTTCCATTACCTGATTTTCATTTAGTGACCATGACTTCTTTGTATAATATTATGACAAAAAAAAAAAAACTATATATTTTGACACAACTGCCTTCCTAGCAATTGTTTTATATGACAGATGTAAGGTTTAATGAAAAATTTCAATTATGTGTTTTGGTGTTTTTTGTTCAATTTCCATTTTAAGGAAAACTAGTTTCGCTATAGCCATGAAACTTGTCACATAGCTAGTGAGCATAATGACAAATTTAAACAGAATTATTAAGTTTTGACCACATCAAAAGTTATAAGCCTAAGAGCATGCACGGATTTTTTCGTGCGCAGTCCTTATTTGTTCGATTAATCAACAAATTAAAATCAAACAACTGTTCAATTAAATTAAAATCCAGAATTTCGAGTAACAATTTATTCGAGCAAATTATGCCGATTAATCGAATAATTCGAGTAAAAAATATTTTAAATATTTTCTTTCTTAACTAGTTTTTATGATGTTCTAATTTTAGTTTTCTAGAAAATTTAGTTTAAAATCATGTTTCAAAATTTATATAGAAAGTGGTACCACAAACCTTAATTTTGTTAAATGTATTAAATTAAATAAAATGAACCGAATATATGTCTAAATTACAACACATATTTAAAGGTCGTTTTTTAATTAATTTTTAATTAAATAAAAGTATAAACGTCATTAATTATAAAGTAAAATTCAAATAATTTTATATAAATTTAATAAATAATAAGAATTAAATTAAAGGATTTTAAACTTGATTTGGAAAAACATTATTGGTTCTACGAATGAAAGTACATAGTTTATATAGCAATAAATGCTAGAGTGCTCCAAAAAAACGAAGTTTCGAATTTTGCCCGTAAAATTAAAATCAAACAACCATAAATAAACAATCAAACAAAAAAATTGGGTATTAACCCTTTTTGAAAGGTTCAGCAAATTGAAAATTGGAAGGTTTAATACCCAAATTTTTTTTTTATCAATTTGCTGAACCTTTCAAAAAGGGTTAATGCTTAATTTTTTTTTTTATCAATTAGCTGAATTAATGGGATTGTAAACGGGTTTTATTGAAATATATTCAAATTGGCATGTTTTTAAAACATCGGGGTCATTTTGACCCCAAGGCCGTTTAAGGGTTAATTTCATTTTTTTCACTATCGTTGTAATTATCGGTTCTTAATAAATAAATTTCTTAAGTTTTATGATAATCTACCGAAAAATAGATAAAATTTCGACTAGTTTCCATCAAAAATTGCAAATATTACAAAATTTGACTTTTGACCTTTAAAGTTTATGTCGGGTTAATGTCGTCCAAAATGGATGAAACTCTTGATTTATATTTAGAATTATGTGGATTATAAAATTTTAAAAAAGTTCCATTTAAAGTACACAACAATGTAATTAAATGGCTGATTTGCCAAAATATTACATAAAAATTGTTTTTTCTCGAAATCCGCTGAATTCAAAATGTAGGTACAGGCAAACTATAAGAGGTATTGACCTAATTTTTTTATTGTTTTATTCCGTAATCTGTTGTCCATAAATCCCTATGAGATCTCCCAAAAATATTGAAATTTGTTTAACAAAGTATCAAAAAAACTGAAATTTGAGTTTTGAAACGACCGTTAAAAATATCAACATTTTTTTACCATAGCTGAGAACAGGTTTACGTTATTCTATAAGGACGAAAACTCATATTCAAGTAACTACAGATGTATTTTAAGTAATACAATTATTTTATTCGAATATTTTCAAAAATATATATATATATATTTTTTTTTTGTCACATTTCGAATTTAAGTGCTCTGAGAAACGTTAATGGCATGGGGAATTTTCAATAACTTTTACATTTTTCAACCAATTTTTGTGTTTTATATCTTTTTGTAACACTAATTCTGTGTACATTACGATTCCTTTACAATAAAATGCAAAACTAATTATTTAATGACAAAATTGTTGTGAAAACTGAAAAAAATGCATATTTTCACCTTGTAAATGCATCTTCAAACTTCAGAGCCGTTGCGGCACCAGTTAACGTAGTCCTATTGCCCTAATTGTTTGTACGACGTATTTTTATAACCCATAGAACAATTTTAGGGGTGGGAACGGCCTGTAGGATAACATTTTTTTTCCTTCATACAAGCTTGGAGCACTCTAATGATGATGGTTTGAATGAAATTTGTTATATAGAAGGAATTTGGACTTAAAATTAAGTTTAGCATGTAAACTTGTTCTATATGTTAAGAATCGCTGAACTACTTTATCTGAAAAGGATAGTCCATAGTGCTTATTTTTCATTTCTTCTTTAAAATAAGAAGAAATGAGAAATAAAATATTTAACGTTTGAGTAGAAATTGTGGTTTAATTCAAAATAGAGCCAATTATATCGAACATAATTGAACGATGAATTATAAAACATTCTAAAAATAAATCTGGGTTTAGTAGATCTTTCCATATATAAAAATATTGTACAAACATTTTGAATATAACTGGAAACCAAACTCTGTTGAACATAGTATGTGTCCAAATTGAAAAGTGAGGTTATGAGACAAAATCGCAGTTCGGACTACCCTTAATATAAATAAGGTATAAATTAATCGAATAACTCGAATAACTCGAGTAACTTAAAAGTTTTACTCGATTATTCGAGTAATTTAAAAACAGCATTTTTGAGTTATTTGATTATTCGAACAATGAAAAAGTCGAGTAAAACGAATACTCTAACACCTACACCTTTTGTTGTACATATTACAAAATGATCAAAAATGAAATATAATGATCCAAATTGTTAAAAGATTTTCTATTAAATATAACTACTGTATTTCAAATACACAATATGATGTAGAATATTTTTCATTTTAATTGAAGAATAATATTGTGAACATAAATACATAAATTTTATTAACATTGATTTCATAAAAAAATGAAATGTATTTTATCAGTTAAACGTAAAAGAAAACAAAAAACAATACAATACAATTAAAATACATGTACAAGTACTGCCCTGGGCGTTTTCTTTTGCATTTGAAGGAGTTTTTAAAATGTTCAGAACTTTAAAATAATTCGTTGAACAATTACAGAAATTAAAATAGGTTTGCAATACAAAATTCAATATATTGTCTTAACTGAATAATTTAAAAGACTATAAAAAAATGATAAGTTACGCCGGTATAATATTAAAAAAATATATATATTATTATTATTTTACTTACATAGAAAAAAGTCACCAATCACCAAATATATTAAAAAATAATTCATTCAATTTAAACCTTTTCAAACTTGCACCTCTTACCAAAATAATTATATCAATTACTAAAAACTGTAAAAAATTAAAAACAGAAAACTATTTCCAATAAAAATTAAAAATTTATCAAATCAAGTAAATTATTGAATGAATTAAAAATTAAAAAAAAATATATTTTTAATTTAAAGTCTATAACACTGGCCAACAAAAAAATATTTTTTGTGCTCCTTCAAAAAAAATATGCGGACTATAACTCGAGAACGGTATGCACGATTTATATAAATAATACACCAAAATATGTGAATGAAGCCACATATTGTAAAAATTGATGTACAAATCTTGATTGAATTCATAGTTAAGTAAGGATACCCATGCATACTTACAGTTTAGTGGTATGCATAGTAGGCAAAAAAAAAAAATTTTTTTTCTTAAACAAAAAAATATGTGGATTGGATGGAATTTAATGTGCTAAATAAGAATCAGCTTTTACTTTTTTTCTATCACGTATATTTTTTTTTATGGGCATGACTACTAAAACTCCGCCTTTAGACTGTCAGACTTGTATAACTCGAGAACTTTTTGTCCAATTAAGATAAATTAAACTCCAGTAGATAGTGATCTAAATTGTCTTTGATTTTTTGTTTTCCAGTGTAATCGAAAAATAATCGTTATATTTTGAGTAAAAATTAACACTCAAAAATAATCGTTATTTAACGAACCTTTTTTGTAAAAACCAAAATTATAGTGGAAGGACAATATACGCGGCACGCGGAACACGTGGCCATCAGCTGATCATGTTTTCACGCGGTCCGTATAAAAAAAGTTGAAAAAAATTCAACTTTGACGCGTTGCCGCGTGTAACAGCATTGCCAGATTAAATTTATGACAGTGTTCTCAAATTTTCTTTTGTCACTTTTTTGTAAACAATTGATTAATTTTTAAGCTGGTAATAATGCTGCCGCCCGTTGCCGCGTGACGCGTACATTGGCCTTCCACTATTAAAAATACAAAACTTGCACAACATTTTGCTAAAGAGTTTGGATCATAATGATTTTTTCGTTAATAAAATAAAAACGCTACTTAATACGGTGATGGACTCCGTATTACTTGAATATTTGAGCACAATTTCGTTGATTTTCACCTTATTTTCGTTGATTTTCACCTTATATTGGAGGTGGGCGGTAAAGTAGGCGGACCAAGCCCATTTTTGGTTTCCGAGTTTATATCAATCCCCGAACTATACGTACAAAAGTTCGTTGTCGTACATGTTTTTGTTGAAGAAATATCAGCAGAAAAGTATAAAACGGACAACCTGTGTCTCTAGTTTTTAGACCATAACTTTTTTGTTTATTTACCGATTTTGCCCATTTTCAATCCCAAACAAACCTTATATAAAACAAATATTTGTGCCAAATTTCGCCCTCCCGTTCGAGCCCTATCCTGCTTTCAACAGACGGACAGACGGACGGACATAGTTAGATCGACTCAGAATCCAAGAAAATACATACTTTGAGGGGTCTTAGACGATTCCTTCAACATGTTACACACGGAATGACAAAATCAATATACCCCCCATCTTTTTTTTTTTTTTTTTGATGGTGGGTATAAAAACTATTGTTGAACTTGAGGTAAGTTTATTTTAATTTACCCAAATAAATAGATTTTAAATTAATTATAATAAATTGATTTCAAGCTCAACAAAAATGTTTTAAATCTTTAATAATCCTGTATAAATTCATAAATGATCACACAGTAACACGATTAAGAGTCACAAGAAAAAAAAAGGAGGCAATCACGTTTTATTGTCAGTCTTTAAAGAAAAAACTATATTACCAAACAAAGATATAAACGAAGTAAGTATTAATTAATTATAAAAACAACATCTTTTTAAGTCAGACTTTCATGTAGAACACTCATACTCGTACACGTAAAAAAAGAGTTATTCTGTACTTCTAATCGAAAGAACACTTTTTCCAATTTCTTTGTATAAAACATGCTAGTTAGATTTAAGTTAGAAATTACCCTTTAAACGTTTGTCAAATCATTAATTCTTTTTATTACGAAAAGACTACACTTCAACGAAGGCGATTTTAAAATATGTAGTTTTTATTCACATCATAATCTTGAAAGATTTTTAAAATCGACCTTTTTGAATTATTTAATTTATATATAAATGATAAAAAATAAGACTTTTTTTGTCGATCAGTGTAATTAAATTTATTTAATTATAATTTTTAAATAAATATATTTCATTTTCAAATCCACACTAATGAAATCTATGTCATGTTCATTTTGACACAAATTTAGTTTCAGTTTGTTACCATTGCGATATCAAATTTAAAACATACTTTTTTGATACACTAATGACACCGAAATAGTATCATTTTATACATTGATGTGATAATTTTTATTTTTCCGGGTGAACTTTATTATTGAATTTAGTTGTTAAAATGAGAATAGAACGGTTAGGTCCGGGGGAAGTATTGAACTCCATACAAAGCAAATGTTATTATATCACAATTGGTAGCGAAGCACCAATGTGTTTATATTCATATGACATATTCTTTGGATCCTCTAAGTCGTTTTAACTATATAAATTCTTATCTATAATGTTTTTTCGTTATTACAAATAAATTTTTTAGCGTGTACTAACACAAAAGAAGTTTTTTGCAACAGAAACAGCATCATTATCGACCGCGAACGAAATGTAAACGTGAACGAAGGTGAGAAATCAATTTTCAAAATCTTTTTTTTTTCACACAAAAACATTAACGGAATTGGATGAATTTATGGCCAGACATGGTATAAGGTTGGCGGTTAAATAAAGCCTTATTGTGTTGGCTAGTTGGGATGGATTAACACAAGAGAGCAGAAGACAACAAGAACGAGACAAGACAAGCCGAGACAACCGAATGCTACAAAATATTGGACAGAAGTGATTCTGAATGTCTGTTTTGGTTTTTAATGGCGTGCCCTCATTATTAGTGCTGGCGGCATTTTATACACGCAAAAATGCATTAAACTCAAGTGTATATTTGGATTTCAACTGAAGGTGGTGGTAGTTCAAGAGTAACAAGGAATTTATTGCTAACCAACTTAATATTATTTCTGGACAAAGGATAGAAGAATGGGGATAAGAAGTAAGATTTAATAAAAAATGCAATGCAAAACGACAACAGCAACGATGATCATTTGGTTGTGAATCTTCCAGCTTTGTCTTTAAAACAAAATTGTTTTCAAGTTTGCGCGTTTTCGACGTAAATTAGGATAACAACGTGAAACATAATTATTACCTCTGTAGCTAGAATTGTAGTCCATTGCACTATGGTTGAGAAGAAAATATTTACTAAACATTCATACTTATTTTAAAATAATCTAATTAATTAATTAATTCTTTCATATTATGCGACGAAAAATAAATATTAAAACATAGAATCTTTGTAATAAATAAATAATTAAAAGTATAATGTTCGTGGACATTACGACTCGCAAGAAAGTGTCATAGTGTTTATGAACATAATGACACTTTAGAAAAAAATATCGTAAGGTTCAAGAGAAATGACATAAAAATCCATTGGATTCAATTAATAACCCAATTCAGGAAAGCTATAATTTAGCGAAGCCGGTGTTTAAAATACTCCAGAGTTTAAAACATCTGCGTCCGTTCAAAGACCGCCTTTCTAGGTAACCTTTTTATCTAGACCAGAATCCTACCCAGTTAAAGTTAGAACCTTTTTTATTCTGAAGTTGGTTGATTTTGTTAAAAAAGTTTAACATATAATGTATTAGTTTCCATACTAAAAAGTGTAATAGTGTCCATAGAATTTCAGTCAATTTTAAAATTATCATAAAGTCCATGCACACTATGACACTTTTTGTGTATCATATTGTCCATGTATATTATGACATGTCCCCATTAATAGTAAGTTGTCCAGTAAGTTTTTAATTAGAAAAAAAATTTAAAACCTCTGTCTGATGTTATAGTAAAAGATGCTAATTTGAAAATATTTTGCTTGATCATTTGAAAATTAACTTTAAATTTCGTATTTGTATATCTAGTTTTTATACCCACCATCAAAAAGATGGGGGTATATTAATTTTGTCACTCCGTGTGTAACATGTCAAAGGAATCATCTAGGACCCCACAAAGTATATATTTTCTGGGTCCTGGTTAGATTCTGAGTCGATCTAGCTATGTCCGTCCGTATGTCCGTCTGTCTGTCTGTTGAAAGCAGGATAGAGCTCGAACGGGGCAACGTAGGGAGACGAAATTTTGCACAAATATTTATTTTATATCTTGTTTGGTATTGAAAATGGGCAAAGTCGGTTGATAAACAAAAAAGTTATGGGCTAAAAACTAGAAACACAGGGTGTCCGTTAAATACTTTTCTGCTGATATTTCTTCAATAAAAGCATATACGACAAAGAAATTTTGTACGTATAGTTCGGGGGTCGATATAAACTCGGAAACCAAAACCCACTTTACCGCCCACCTCCCATATAAGGTGAAAATCAACGAAATTGTGTTAAAATAGTTCAAGGACCAATGTAAAGTCGGAAACAAAAAATGGGCGTGGTCCGCCCACTTTACCACCCCTTTCCATATAACGTAAAATTTGAAAAAGTTAATGGTGGGTATATAGATTCGACCGGGCCGAATATATTCGCGCTTGTTAATTTATTCAATTTGATAATTTGTAAATATTTACCAATTAACATTTTTAGAAATATATTACCTGAATTTTCCATTGTGCAGTGGCTGGTAAAAATATAATTTTTTTCTTTTTGTTCTTTTCTGTTTCTGTAATAAATGTATTAAACTTGGTAACGCCCCCAATGTGAGAATACTTTTGATCTTGGCAAGTATTTCAATTCGTTTAGTTTAAGTTGTTTGTATTCTTCATATGCTTCGTTGCGACATGGATTAAGATGCACACGTTTCCAAGCGTAAAGTATTTAATACTGATTTCTCTATTCATTTCATACTTGGACATATTTTGATTTCAATTCGTACGCCCTCCATAAACTTTTGGATTTTAAAGCGCGAGACGATAAATAACTTTACGATAATTGAAAAATTATGAACACATTCTCAGAATTATTTACGTGAGCATTCATGTCCGTCTTTACTCGTACTCGAATGAGTGTATACAAATGAGTAATAAATATTTAAGTTTCTGGTTCAAGAATTCATGACTTATGTCTCTATCTTTATTGAATATCACACTGCCCCAAAAGTGTGAACATAATTTTTGCATTTACCTGACGGCATATTCAAGAGCAATTATTAATCGAAATGAACCATTTCCAAATGCAATAAATGACTTAGTTTGTTCAACTTTGAGTAAAAATTGAAAATATTAAAACATGATCTTTATTTGTGATCAATAAAGATGTTATAAAAATACAGTTACCCTTTCAAGTATAGAGTCCGTTAATTATACAAATCAATATAAAAAATTAGGGGCAGATGGATCAATTTACTATTACGATTTGAAAAACTTTTCAAAAAACTACTTAATTGTTGATCATTAACAAAAATACCAGGAGATACTTTCTACACCTAAAAAATTAACCAAATATATATGAAAATAATTCATTCAATTAAAAGTTTGTTTAAATTTGCATATCTCATCAAAATAATTATATCAATTACTAAAAACTATAAAAAATACAAAACAGAAAAACATTTCCAATTAATAAATTATTTAAATCAAAAAAGTAGATGATTGAATGAATTAATATTGTGTATAGGAAATAAAATTATACAAAAATGTATTTTTATTTTTTCTTAAATATATTTAGCAATATGACAAAAACGGTTTATTGGGAAAAACAACTTTTTTATTGTTGAAAATGGTTCTTTAGGGCTTCAGGAGCGACTTTTTTTATAATTCCGTTATTTACAAAATTACCGTTATTTTAAAGTTATTGAAGAAAATCACAATTTTGACCTTTAAATTTCCAGAATTCGACCAAATGATGTTTGGCAACTTTGTACAAAATCCTTTGGCGAGTATTTTTGCTGAACATATGAACTCATAATATTTGCAAATACAGGGTATTTTGATGTAATTTTAATAAAAATAATAATTTTGTGCCACCTAGCGGCAATAATTTGTACTAACTTTGTTCAGCAATTATAAAGGTAATTTGAATACCTTTCCAAAAAGAGGAAATCAGTAAAAAGTGTTCTAAACGAAAATAGTGGTACAAAGAAAAACAATAAAATTTCACATGTAAAAAAGCGCCAAAGTTGTATAGGAGGTAGGCGGTAAAGTGGGCGAACCACTTTTTTGTTTCCGTGTTTACATTTGTCCATGAAGTACTTATACAAAATTTCTTTCACCTTTCACGTCTTATGGGAGGTGGGCGGTAAAGTGGCTGGACCACGGCCATTTTTTATTTCCAAGTTTATATCGACCCATGAAAATGTTTTTACAGTACATGCTTTTCTTTAAGAGAAATGTAGCAGAAAAGCATGAAATTAAGCTACCAGGGACACCCTGTGTTTTTAGTATTTTGCTTATAACTTTTTTTTTATGTACATATTTAACTCATTTTCAATAACAAACAAACCTTATATTAAATAAATATTTGGACCAAATTTCGTCCCCCTTCGTTGTGCCGTTCGAGACCTATCCTGCTTTTAACAGACGGACATAGCTAGATCGACTTAGAATCTAACCAGGAATACATATACTTTATGGGTCTTATGTTCTCATTTATATATTAGCAAAAATTTCTCAATTCCAAATTTTTTGTTCGGGTTGTATTATCTTGACAATATATAAGATATAGTTGTATGCCCAGATGCTGTACAATATACAACAGATCTTTCAAATGTTTCTCCAATAAGTTCCAACTTACCACCACCATTTACCTAAATACATACGCACGATTGTTTCAAATAAAAATAACTTGCGAATAATTAACTCACCGTTTATACGGAAATTGTATAGTGAAATATATTTTTATTTTTGTTGTACCAGATGGGAAAAAATACAATTATTGTCATAGAAAATGCTATAAACGTAAAAGGAAGTGAGAACACCGTAAGCATTAATTGCATTTAGTTTCACTAATCACGATTAGTTTTTGTGAGTTACTTACTGCCAAATAAAATATTAACTCAAAGTGTATATTGCAAAATTTTCATATCGCAATATTCTTTTAATTGTGAGTAAGAGGTACATATAAATGCTATATGCCATCTCTGATAGATTTCAATTTTTATGAAAATATAATTATTTTAATTTTAAATGTCTTATTTGACGCGTCTGAATATTTTTCTTTACAATTTTTAAAATGTACCCAAAATACTCACAAAAAACTCCAGAAAAAAGTCACTAAAAAATGTAGTTTTTATGAAACACAAAGAAGCTCTGATTCTGCTTCACGGAAATTCTCATTCAATTTCGATTATGATATTAATAAGTACTAAGCATCTAAGCCACGTCGTTTAAATTATCGCTATTTGTAAAATTGAGGTTGCATCATATATTAAAGCATATCTCGAAATCGAAACAAGTTTTAATATTATATTCGGCTTCGCCGAATCTACAATTCCGAATACTGGGATCTTTTTACACCCTTTATGAGAGGTGGTCGGACCAATTTTGCTTCCGAGTTTACATTGGCCCTTGAAATATAGGCATAGATTTGTTTATACCCACCATCAAAAATTTGGGGGGTATATTGACTTTGTCATTCCGTGTGTAACATGTCGAAGGAATTATCTAAGACCCCACAAAGTATATATTTTCTGGGTCCTGGTTCGATTCTGAGTCGATCTAGCTATGTCCGTCCGTCTGTCCGTCTGTTGAAAGCAGGATAGGGATCGAACGGGATAACGTAGGGAGACGAAATTTTGGGATTGAAAATGGTAAAATCGGTTCACAAACAAAAAAGTTATGGGCTAAAAACTAAAAGCACAGGGTATCCGTTTTATAGTTTTCTGCTGATATATTTTGTACGTATAGTTCGGAGATCAATATAAACTCGGAAACAAAAATTGGGCGTGGTCCGCCCACTTTACTGCTTACTTTATCGCCCCCTTCCATATAACGTAAAATTTTAAAAAGTTGTTGGTGGATATATAGATTCGGCCGGGCCAAATATAATTCGCGATTTTTTATGTTTCAACTTATATGGGAGGTGGGCAGATCACGTTCATTTCTGCTTCTGAGTTTTAATCGATCCTCGAACTATCTATACAAAATTTGTTGTCGTACATAATTTTGTTTATGCAGAAAAGTATGACCTAAAGTTCACGGAAAAAAGTCTATGACACATTTTACAAAAAAATATTTCGTAACCAATTTATTCGTAAAATATAAGAATATTTCTTATATTTTACGAAAATAATTTTTATTAGGCATTTTAACATTTTACGAAATTCACGAAATCCGTTTAATAACAAAATATAATTTGTAATATTATTTTTTATTTTTGAGAAATACATATTACAAACTTTTATTTTAATAAATACATAGAATTAGATATACATGAAGGATTTTCATCCAAAACGGTTAAATTTACTCCTGCATTTACATTAATAATCAGATTCAGAATAGTACATTTCAATACGCCCTCAGAAACACTAATAAACAATTTTTTTTAACAATTTATCAATTTCTATAAACTATTTAAATTTAAATGTTATTTAAATTTTTATTTAAAGAAAAGCACGTTAGTAATGACTATTTATTTATTTATTTATTTATTTATTTATTTTTTTTTTTTCACATTCTGTATTGCGCTTTTTGCTGTTCTTTTTACTTTAAAAAATCTGCGAATTGACAGCATGGTTTTTTATTAAAGGCGCCATGTTATTATTACTTTGAGTCTACATTAGACAAATTTTTATCAAGACAAACGTCAAAATTTTATCAAGATAAAGATTTGTCTAATGTAGACTAAATTTGTCAGTATTATTGCAGCATCAAAAGAAAATTATCAGCGCCATCTTGTTGTTGGTACTTTTTGCATGGTTTATTATGACTTGCGTTTTCCCCTATAACTTTGAGTCTACATTAGACAAATTTTTATCAAGACAAACGTCAAAATGAACTCGAATTTATGGAAGGTGGCAACAGTTGTGCAAAAACAACAATATGGCGAATTCAGTAATGTTTTTTATATATGCAGTTTGACAGCTGTAACAACCAAAAATAATAATCAACTGTTTAACTGAGGCTACCTTGTATAGATTCGCACTGATTTTGACGTTTGTCTTGATAAGAATTTGTCTAATGTAGACTCAAAGTAATTGATAGAGATTAAAAATTATCTGCAACTCAAACAAAAATTTGACGTTTGTCTTGATACAAATTTCTCTAATGTAGACTCAAAGTTAAAGAAGAAGATATTGAAGTAAAAAATCAAATTAATTGTGTGTTTGTTGCAAATAAAAAGAAATATTATTGTTAATGCTAAAGGGAAAAAAAATATGTGGTGTAAAGTTTACAAATACAAAATCAATTTCCAAACATTTTTTGTGGGCACATTTATCGGAAAAAATTAATAAATATACATACATGTAATTTTGGAGATTGTGGAGTTGAATGTTGTAGTGTCCGATCATTAACAAAACATTTTTCCAAACACATAAGTGACCCTGACAATCAACCATCCTCTAGTAAAAGAAGATGCATCGAAGGAACTGAAATGGTAACTCATATCCCTGCACAAATCTGCTTAGAAACACCAATATTTGCTCCACTTGACCCACAACCTCAAAAAGAACGGCAATTGGAGGATTCAGATGTGTCACTTTTGCTAAAACTGCATGCTAAATGGCACTTCACTAGAAATGATGTTTTAGATGTCCAAAATGGTATAAAGCAACACATCCTAAGTCCACTTCAAATTGAGATGAAGACATTTGCCGAAAAACATTTGTGCGGAGATAATTTAAATGCAAAGTTGGACTTTTTGGATTTGATGAATAAAATTCAAAATCCATTTAATGGATGTGAAAGTGACTACAAAATTTATGGTTGATTAAAAATCATTGTATGGAAGATTTTGAGGAATTTGTAATAAACAGAGAATTAGAGGAAGTTTCTATAAAAGGTGAAGTTAAATATGAAATAAAAATAAACACTGGAGTTCTTCTTCCAATACATTTTCAATTCCAAACATTTTTTGAAAAGAATAATAATCTTGTTAATTCTGTTATAACTAGGGTGATCGATTATTCGACTTTTTTGAGAAACCGGTTTTCGAATAGTTCGAATAGTTAGTACAAAACCGGTTGCACTTTTTGAAATTCAGAAAAAACCGGTTAACCGGTTTTTTGCAGAAGTTAATATTTATATCAAAAAGCTACATTTCTTTAAAAAAATCAATAATTCTTATAATATTCAAGTTAAAATTTATTAAATACAAGCGTATAAGCCTGACAATGCCAGGAAAAAATAATATTATATGCGCAAACAAATCCGAAAATTAAAAGAAAAAAATTATGAACAACATATGGACACCTTCCTCTCACTAATCGAAGTCAATTATTTGAAGCCGTTAGAATTTATTGGGATAATATTGATAAAAGTTTTAAATTCGTAAACCTTTCGAAATAAAAAAGTCGCCGTAATGCGCTCCCTGACCGAAATGCAAAATCAGTTTTTGAAAGGATTTGGAGAGCAAATAATAAGTATAGCAACTCAAAAGTTCTTAATACCAAAAACAGACTTTTCGGTCCCTGATAGAAACATCTGGCTCCGTTAGAATTTGTAGAATGAATAGTTTTATAAGTAAGCCGATTTTTAGATTCTTATATCGTCTGGGAGCTTCGGAAAGCTCTGGAGAGAAAACAACGCTTAGGAATGATATATATAAATTCTGATAGAGATTTCAAAATCTGGCTCCGTTAGGATTTGTAGGACGAATAGGGTTATAAGTAAGCCGAATTTTAATTTTCTACGTCTTCTGGGAGCTTTAGAAAGCTCTAGAAAGAAAAAACATTTTTAGAAAAAGACACATGAATCCTCTTATATTCGCTTCCTGATAAAAATTTCAAAATATGGCTCCGTTAGGATTTGTTGGACGAAAAGTTTTATAATTAAGCCAAATTTTTATTTTCTACATCTTCTGGGAGCTTCAGAAAGCTCTGGAAAGAGAAAAAATGCTAAGCAAATTATATATCTAGATGACTAAAAGATAATTATTAATTATGTTTCGAAATTGTAGAAATAAAATCATCAAAAATTAGACTAAATTTTAGTTAGCATAAACAGAAACCATGGCTTAATATGGAAGCCTGTCTCAACTGAATTATTCTGCAGGTGAAACTTTTTTAACACAACACCTTTAAAAAATAAAGGAAATATTGGATCATAAAATATTAAATTGGGTGTAAAAATATTACAGATATTACAATAGATTAAAAAATTCATAAAGGATAATTATTAATTATTTATTTGTTTAATATTATAGAATAAATTCCAATTTAGACTTAAACTATATTTTTAAAACATAAGAAATCAGTCTTTATGAATATTTAAAAAATTATTCCTAAATTTCGATTCAAATATCACTATTTAGTACATGTTTTCTGAAATAAAATGCTATTTTTAAAACCGGTTTTTTGTGTTTAAAAAAACCGGTCTATTCGACATTCGAAAAATTAACATTTTGAAAAAACCGACAGCACATGGACAGAAAAACCCGGTTTTAAAACCGGTTGGAAAACCGCGTCGATCACCCTAGTTATAACCCCGCAAAAACTTTTTGGTTTTGGGTAATGACGACTACTTATTAAAGTACTTTCCTGGAAAGTAGGCGTCATTATTATTTGCCTTCTCTACATTACATAAATAAGTACTCAATAGTATAATTGCAGAGTAAGTTACAATCACATGGATCAGTTGTCTAGAGCGCAGGATTAGCAATCAGAAGGTTGCCGGTTCAACCCCATTCTGATGCTATTCGTTTTTTTAAAAAAATGTTTTAAAAATATATTTTATGCTAAAACAAGTTTTTTAGCTTTGAATATTAAGTGCGAGATGGTGTACTGAGTTAGACGTTAGTCATTAAAAACGACTGGTTAATAGGGCCCCAAGTTCAAAACTCACTGACGGCAAATTTTTTCGTTTTTTTTTTTATTTTTATTTTTGTTTAGGTAAATATTTTTTAGTATCACTAGAGTCTAAAAATAACTACTAGAATTCATGGACAACTCGAACAAAAATAACTAGTTATTGAGACAAAATATAAGTCCTACTACATTTATTTACTATAGTTTTCCAACTGTAAAAAATTGTGACAATTATTTAGCTGCAGTTATAAAAAGTGTCGATTACAAGAAGTACAACAAGCGCAAATATATTCGGCCCGGCCGAATCTATATACCCACCATCAAAGTAGGCAGTAAAGTGGGCGGACCACGCCCATTTTTTGTTTCCGACTTTACATTGGTCCTTGAACTATTTGAACACAATTTCGTTGATTTTCACTATATATGGGAGGTGGGCGGTAAAGTGGGCGGACCACGCCCATTTTTGGTTTCCGCGTTTATGTCGATCCACCAAGTATACGTACAAAATTTCGTTGGCGTACGTGCTTTTATTGAAGAAATATCAGCAGAAAAGTATTTCACGGACACCCTGTGTTTCTAGTTTTTAGCCCATAACTTTTTTGTTTATTAACCGATTTTGCCCATTTTCAATACCAAACAAACCTTATATAAGACAAATATTTGTGCCAAATTTCGTCTCTCTACGTTGCCCCGTTCGAGCTCTATCTTGCTTTCAACAGACGGACGAACATAGCTAGATCGACTCAGAATTCAACCAGGACCCAGAAAATATATACTTTGTGGGGTCTTAAATGATTCCTTCGACATGTTACACACGAAATGACAAAATCAATATACCCCCCATCTTTTTGATGGTGGGTATAAAAGCAATAAATGCCTCTCAAGATTATTGGACGAACTTAAACTTTTGGAAGAAAATTGAATAAATGTGAGAACACAAAACGGCATAAAAAAATTCATTTTGCTTTAGGTTTAGTTATTGGAGATAAACTTGCAATGAATTTACTTCTTGGATTTTCTGCATCTTTCAAACAAACAATTTACTGTAGGTTTTGCAGGTGTCCTAAGCACTTTTGTCAAAAATTAGCAGTCGTCGAAAAAAGTTTTTACGGAATATTGAAAATTATTAATTGGATATCAAAACCAACGACATTTCAAAAACTGGCATTCGCGAAAAACATAAAGATTATAAAGCATATTCCAAAAACTCTTTTAATAGAGAAAACGTTTGTGTTTCCTTAGCAAAAAAATTTAAACTTTCATTTGCTCATTTCCTCATTCAAGGATCCGACGATTATTTAAATGTTAAAGCAAGCCATCAGTTATATACAAATTACGAACATGAAATTCAAAAGTTTTGTGAAAATTGAAATTTAAATTCATATACTTGTTAACCACAATGTATTTTTTATGAAAAAAAAAAAAAAAAAAACAAATCAGGCTATATAATATGTCAACATTTCGATGCAATTCCCGAAAATTCAAAAATATTTGAAATTTTACATGCTTTAATATTTAATGACGAAAAAGATCCCTACGTTATATGCAAAGTGCTTAAAGCAAAACAACATTTAAAACATTTTTCCGCTATAGAATTGGATTTAAATAATTCTTCAAATACGTCAATTTTAATAATTAAAAAAAAAGATTTGATTTCTTATCTTATAAATTATCATACAACTATGAAAGGATTAAACATGATAAGACCACTCTACTACGATATGTAAAACATATGCCTTAAACACCACATAAAAAGCAAAAACTTATTAACAATTATAAAGATCATTAAAATAAATATTAGAATATCAAAAGTATATTAAAATGAACTCATCGAATAAATTATTAACAAGTAAAAGTATGCTTGAATCAATGGAAACAATCGGAGTTCTTAAAAATAATTTGCGGACATTGTTGTATATTATTATTTATTTTGTAGAACAACAATTATATGTTAATGTGTTGAAAGAACTGACTCCTAAAATGGCAACAAATATTTTGTCAAATACTGGTGTATCTCTCGAAGTTCAAATAAACTTCTTCATTAAGTGGAGTGAATGGAAGAATTCGATGAATTGTAATGAATTATCTATCAACGATAACACTATACTGAATAAAGTAATTAGTCTAAGTAAAAATTCTAAATTCAAACCCTTATGGAGAAAGCTTAAAAGAGTCATTTGAAAAAGAGATAAAACTGAATGATAATACAAGAAAACTCCTCTGCGAAGCAGTTTTATATTTTTGTATAGAAAACAATCACTCATTAACAGTTAAGGATTGCGAACATTTGGCAAATGAAAACAGTTAAAACATTTTCAAATGAAAAATGGTAAATAATACTGGCAAATAACAATATAAATAATTATTAACTTTAATGCACATATTTTTTTATTTTATTTAGGCTTATTATTACATTCATAGAAAAAATGCCGCACCCTTGGGCAAATTATACCAAAAATACAGAAATTGGAGAATAAATATAAATAGAAAATCCAAAAACACTAATTGTGATAATCAGAATTGTATTAAACCGCAAGAGGAGGAATCTATAAGAACCCTTAAATATGATTTTCAAAATTTGCCTCATGAACAATTTTTAGAACACAGTAAAGTATGCCAAAAAGCGCGGCTCAAATATATGAAAGATGTCTATAGTACATATTCCAAAGAAACAAAAAATGAATTAACAATTAAAAAAGAGTTACCAAACCTTAGTCCAATAAAACAAATAATTAAACAGTGGCCAATTTTTAAGGATGCTTTAGGTTATAAGATTGTAAGTATTTCAAAATTATTTTTATTTTTATTTTTTTTTTTTTTTTTTATATTGTTTAATATCTATGTATATGTACATATTTCTTCTAGATTGAAATGGACTTCAAATATTTACATGGCGAGAAAAATGTATTTATAGATGATATTAATATGTATATTCACCCAAACATTCATTGAACGTGTTGTTCCCAAACATCTATCAAAACTTAATAACAATGACAAGACTTTACTAAATTATATTTCAGAAAACGAAGAAAATATCGATGAAAGTAATATTAGAGCATAAAAAATAAAATATTTTAAACATTTTATATTTTCAGATGTGATTACAAAAGCAGGTTTTGCGAAAGGGAAACGCAAGTTTTTATAATCTCGAAGAATCTCGTTCATCGTTTGTAAGATTTTATGCAACAAAAGGCGAATATAAGGAAAATTTAGACAAAATTATGAAAAAGAGTGGTGATAGTCCAATATTATCTATTATTGGGACTATTTACGAACCCAGTGCAATGTTTTTTGATCTTGGTAGAATTAAATATAAATTTTTATGTTGTCGAAAACAATTGACATTTGTTTTAATGCTTTCGTTATTTTTAATATAAAATTGCCTGATGAGTGTAATCCAATATGGAACTTTATTAATATAAATTTCTATAAAATAGACAACGAAAACTTTTCCCCATCTCCCGGTATCCATATGCTTGTAAAAGAAATATAAGGTAATCCAAGTAATAATTATTTAAATATTTAAATAATTAAAAATATTTTTTTCATTTCAGATTGTATGGAGAACATAAATATTGAAATTATACTTACTGAAATTAATTGAAGAATTTACAACATAACCTATTTACAATAATGATCTCGTTTTTATGTTTATTTTAATTTTCAAATAAAATTTAAGAATTTTTGAAAAATATACATTACGAAGTTTTTTTTTTGTAAAATATTAAAAATCACATTTTACTTATACGAAAGTTTGAACTAAAAATATGAAAAATTTTTTTATATTTTACAATTATTTTTGTATTTCTAAAAATAAATATTCGTAAAAAGTACAAAGTTGTTTCGTAAAACAATATAATAATTTCGTAAATAATAAGAAATATATTCGTATGTATTCGTTTATATTACACCATCCTTTCGTGGTCCAAAATCACGAATCATTTCGTAAATAGTACGTCAGTTTTCGTTTATATAAGGCATTGATTTTTTTAGGTGTAGGAATCTCAATGACTAAAAATATAGTTGTGTTTGTGAGAGTGAAAAAAATTCACTTAAAGAAAAGTTGGATTTAAAAAATATAATACATTTATTTTTATGCTTTTTCGAATTCCTTACACTGAAATTTATTGATATTGAAGTAAAAGTGGTAATTATTATTCCTCTAACTTTATCTTAAAACATTATTATTTAAGAAATTGATTACCAAACAATTAATTCACATAATTTTTTCCAGTGCATTTTGTACCCTTTGCACTCTCAGCAACGATTAAATGAAAGAGCGTAAGAATACGTGTGAACTCAGCCAGCACAATTGTGCAATGAAATTGACATCCCTAACTTAAAGTTACAACGGACACCATGTATTTCTAGTATTTTATCCATAACATTATTTTTTATGAACCGATTTTTTCATTTCAATCAATAACAAAACAGCGTTATGAAAGAATAATATTGGAGCTAAATTAAATCACTCTAGATGGCCCCTTCTATCCCTATCCTGCTTTCAATAGAATCTTTGATGGACGGCCAAAGCTAGATCGATTCATAATCTTACCAGCACACAGAATATATATCTTCCATTCCACGAAAGATTTATAAAAAATGTAATTTTTTTACGGAGGGTCATCCGATTTTGTTCATATTTGGTGATACCTGTAATATTCATTCCCATCTAATAGGAAACGGTTAATTTTTATTTTATTTGACAAGATTTAAATTTCCCTTCATCTGAATTCCATTTCCATTGTTTTCGCAAAATTCCTTTATGACAGACAGAGAGAAAAAGAGATAGATAAAATAAATAAATAAATAAATAAATAAATAAATAAATAAATAAATAAATAAATAAATAAATAAATAAATAAATAAATAAATAAATAAATAAATAAATAAATAAATAAATAAATAAATAAATAAATAAATAAATAAATAAATAAATAAATAAATAAATAAATAAATAAATAAATAAATAAATAAATAAATAAATAAATAAATAAATAAATAAATAAATAAATAAATAAATAAATAAATAAATAAATAAATAAATAAATAAATAAATAAATAAATAAATAAATAAATAAATAAATAAATAAATAAATAAATAAATAAATAAATAAATAAATAAATAAATAAATAAATAAATAAATAAATAAATAAATAAATAAATAAATAAATAAATAAATAAATAAATAAATAAATAAATAAATAAATAAATAAATAAATAAATAAATAAATAAATAAATAAGTAAATAAATAAATAAATAAATAAATAAACAAATGTCCTACTTACTCACTATAATTCCTATTGAAAGGTGGCCAGACTCTGAGACTACCGCGACTCATACCTAGAAGATGCTTGGAATCTATCAGTTTAAGACTGGGCAATAATGCTCTAAAAATTCTGCAGTTCGATCTGTTGTTTCAAACTCGATTCGTGTTGTCAAGAGTCCACACCCTTATGGCCCAAAAAAAGGACCCAACTGGAATCTTAACAGATGACTCTATAATAGACCTATCTAGCTCCGAGCTATTACACAGAAGCTTATCGGCATTTCGTTACCAAGAATGTCACAATCACCGAGAACCCAACAGAGCCTCATCATATATAATTCCATTAAATGGCTAGTCAGAACCAATAATGCTGCCCGACCATCAACATAGATAGTAATCTCACCTGCACCAGTGCCAGGAACCGTCCGTGAAGACCGCACACCTCTCCATAGAGCTTTTTTACTCCTACCCAGAGGTTTCTGCTAGGTATCACCAAAGCGGGAGTAGCCCCGAAGTCAATCAATAGTCCCGACATAACATGTAAGCTCGCCCAAGGATAGTGTCCGACCGTTGGACTTCATCGGGTATGCTCACGTGCCCCACCCTAGAGGTAACTAATAATCCCAGTTCCCTCAATCTAAATAGGCCGCGGACAGCCATACTCCTCACCAATTCATAAATTGGAAGAATGTGGAGGATGATGTCGAGCGACGCCTGAGATGTACTTCTCCTGGCACATGAGATGCCAATTGAAGCACACCTCTGAACTTTAGAGAGAATGTTCCTAGACGTTCCTTTACCCAATACCAGACTGTACAGCCATAACTAAGAATCAGTCTTACAACCGAAGTGTAAATCCATTATACAACTTGCGGCCTAAGGACCCAATTATTACCTATAGAGTTCCTGCATGTGTAATAGGCAATAAGTATCTTCTTGAGCCTCTTTTGGGTATTTCTCCTCCAAGACAATTTACTGTCCAAGTACACACTCAGGTATTTAGCCTCACTCGACAATGTAAGCTCAATCCCATTCAATACTGGTAAGCTAAAATGCTCGAACTTATATTTCCTGGTAAACAGGTTTTATCAGGTTTAATATTTTAAAACTTATTATTAGTTTACTTAATATAGAGGAGTTTCAATAACGAAAGATAAATAAATAAAAAAATAGAATGGAATTAGCTAATAACTATGGTTTAACTCAGTTTGGTGACATATTATTTATTTACTTCAATTTTCATGTGAATAAATTGAAAATTGTAATTTGATAGTTTTGAAATATATTATGGAATAACCCAATGTGAGACATAATATTCAACATAAACCATGATTTTAAAATTCTTTTGAGTTAAACAACATACTCGATATATGTATATCAGTTTGTTAATTATATTATCAACAATAATTTAATAAAAAATTCAAAATTTACTCATAAAAAAAAAATCGGTTATTTATCTTAAGACAGATCCCTGAAAATTTGTTTATTAAAAAAAGTGACCAACTGTTGTTTTGTATTTTTTATTTAGTTGTTTTGGAGTAAACTTTAGTAATTTCCGGTAAATTAAATTAAAACACATGTTATACAATTTTAAAATTATGATAACTTTTTTTTCAATTTGATTATTGATTGCAAAAAATGAAATTTTATATATTGGTGCGAATTATTTTATCTTAACGAAAATAACAGATGGTTTATTAAACTACAGCATATAAAATAAAATACCCAGCAAAGAAAGATAAAATATTGTTAAATGAATATCTTAACCACTTTATAGGTAGAACTAAAACTAATGCATAATTTGCACTTTTTTTTTAATGTTGGGCATTTCTAAGATAAAACACATTTAAAGTATTTTTTAACTTCTAATAAAATTAAACAATAATTTCAAAAGCAATATTTGAGAATTTAGTTCCTTTACAGCATAAAGAATAATTGAAGAAAATTAGTGTTTAGAAACTGGTGAGATTCATCTGGACTACATGATATTCAAATGTTTGGGTTTTTAATTTTATTTGGCTAATACTAGTAGTGAGTCTTACTCAATATGAATTATGTATCTAAACTAAAAGTTGATTTCTCTTCTGAGTTCAAAAATAAACTTTTTAAAAACTGAAAAGTATGGGTTTTTTTTTTTTGTCGAAGATGCCCACACTCTCTTAACTCTACAAAAAAAATTATTTAAGACCATTAAAGCAAAATTCTAAGATGAAAGGCATTTCTAAGATAAAACACATTTAAAGTATTTTTTAACTTCTAATAAAATTAAACAATAATTTCAAAAGCAATATTTGAGAATTTAGTTCCTTTACAGCATAAAGAATAATTGAAGAAAATTAGTGTTTAGAAACTGGTGAGATTCATCTGGACTACATGATATTCAAATGTTTGGGTTTTTAATTTTATTTGGCTAATACTAGTAGTGAGTCTTACTCAATATGAATTATGTATCTAAACTAAAAGTTGATTTCTCTTCTGAGTTCAAAAATAAACTTTTTAAAAACTGAAAAGTATGGGTTTTTTTTTGTCGAAGATGCCCACACTCTCTTAACTCTACAAAAAAAATTATTTAAGACCATTAAAGCAAAATTCTGAATTTAGCCTATATGCTCCAAAATTCCAGATAATTATAAAAAAATTCCTCCAAAGCCGAATATAACATTCTTGCTTTTTTTTTTAATTTTTTTTACCAAATTTATATTTTTTGTCTAACATTTTTTTCATAACTTTGAAATTATTGATCGCATCAAAAACAATTGTAAACATCATTTAAAGATATTGTTAGCCAACATTTTTGTAAATTTAGTTCAGCAAAATCGGACAAGTTGTTTTTGAGTTATGACAACATAACTGGAGAAATTTTTAAAAAAACTAAAATTTTGTGATAATGAGCGAATTCACTTAATTGCGATTAAATTCTTAAGTAATCAATAGATTTTTATGATCGATATCTCATTTTGTTGTTATTACATGTGGCTTTACGATAAAGTAATAAATCTGAACAGGTTTTGCCGTTTTAGATTTTTAATGAATTTTTTAAAACAAAAAAAAAAACTTGATATTTTCACCTAAAAAATATTTTTTGTTTAATTTTTTTTATTATAACTCCGAAACTACTGAGCCGATTGAAACGCAAGATATAAGAGGATTAAAGGTTATGTAAATATAAATTTTTCAAAGTTTATTTCAATAATATCGGACTAGCAGTTTTGGAGTTATCATTAATTATGGGGAAAAACGTCTAAAAAAATTTATAATTTTACATTAAAATTTAAAAAAAAAAAAACCTCTCCATAGAATTTAAAATTAGGACCATATTTGGACTACATCCAAATAGTAAAATGGTTTTGTCAAGTCTTTTTCAAATTTGTTTCCTTGTGTAATTAAGTGCTTTATTTGGGTGTCGAATTAGAGTAATTTTTAGTGGTAAACAAAATTTTATATAAAATTTTTACAAAAATAATTGTCCTATCAAAGTATCATCGATCGGGAAGAAATGTGCCACAGTTCTAACACGTTTTGGATGACACTATTTAGTGTATTTCTTGGACATCGAAATGGTATTATTTTAAAGGGAAAATGTACACAGAAATAATATTTCTAATTATTATTTAATAAAATTTTTAAGTAACATTACATTCGAACTTAATTATATTATTTTATTAAACCGGCTACCTCATTAACGGAACTTTTTTTATAAAAACCGTATCATTAGAGGAGCAAAGAAGTACCAAAAAGTTCGTTCTTATGGATTCTTATTCACTGAGCACCACTTGTCCTTAATTTTATGACTCCTCTGTTCATCACTATAGAAAATTAAAAAAGTGCTATAGAGTAAAAGAATGTAACACAACAACAATTTCAGTTTTTTTTTTACAAAATATTTATTTTTATTTATTTAAGAACAACTTTAAACTTCTTTCGACAACTTCAACTTAGATAATAATCTTTATTAGGAGTTACATATTAGTTCAATGTCATAATAATATTTAAGTTAGCGGGAAGACAAAATATAAGAAACAATGTTTAGAAAAATATTTGATAATTTTATAATAATAAGAAGAAATTAATAAACTAGTAATAAGGAAAATATTTGATGAATATAAATGAAAAACAATAAGTATTAAAATTAAGGAAATGATTTAGAAGTAATTAGAAAAGAGAATATACATAAGTTTGGAAGAGTTATTAGGGTAATATTCATAAATATATATAACTATAGGTGCAACAAAAAAAGTACCACAAAGTTCCTTCATATGGATTCCCACTCATTTACGACCATATATCCTTATTTCATGTTTCTAGGTTAAATATTACTGAAAATTAAAAAAGTACTATTAGATGAACAATAAGTACCACAAGATCCCCTCTTATTCACTTAGGACCACATATCCTTAAATTCACATTTCTAGGTTCATAGTTATAGAAAATCCAAAAGTACCATTAGAAGAACAAAAAAAGTGCCACAAAATCCCCTCTAATAAATTCTCAGTAATTTAGGATCAAATATCTTTAATTTTATATTATATATTATAGAAAATTCAATTAGAAATTAGACGAACGAAAAAGTACCACAAAGTCGTTAATTTCATATTTTTTAGGTTAAATATTATAGAAAATTCAAAAAGAACCATAAAAATAACAAAAAATACTACAACATCCCTTCCTATAGATTCTATTTAACTAAGGACTACATATTCCTAATTTCATGTTTCTAGGTTCATAATTACAGAAAATTCAAAAAGTACCATTAGAAGAACGAAAAAGTGCCATAAAGTCACCCTTTGTGAATTCTTTCCAACATTGGACCAGCACATATTTAATTTCATGTTTCTAGGTTAAATATTACAGAAAATGTAAAAAGTACTAATAGAAGAAGAAGGAAAAAGTACCACAAAGTCCATTCTCTTGAATTTTTACATACATTTTTTTGAATTCTTACCCACAGGACCATCAAATTCCACTCTTGTGAATTCTTATCTACATTTTCTTAATTTAATGTTTCTATATTTAATGTAATTGTACCAAAAAAGTACCAAAATACTGTTTTTTCCCGTTTTCTCCCTAAAACAGATGATTTTCAAAAAAGTACCAGACACCTGTCCAATTATTTTTTGAAAAAATGACGATAACTATTCAACTTATTTTGTATCTTTATCAGTTTTGCGAGTATAAGATTACCGATTTTACCCTTTTTTACCCCCTGAACATTTGAATTTCCAAAAATTCCGTCATAGTGGATCTATATAGAGGGAGGCCTACCTACATTCCAAATTTCGTCTTTCTAGATTCAGCCGTTTGGTCTGTGGAATGCAGTGTTGCCAGGACTTGAGAAAAAAAGAAGCTAAATTGGACTTAAAAAAAGGTCAGAAAAGGCTAAATGCCCCAAAAAATAAAGCCAGAAAAAAGCTAACATATTTTTTTATTTAAAAAAGCATTAATTTTTTTGTTCTCATTAGATTTTGGTATTTGTTAAATATATTTTAGTGAATTTGTAATTATAAAGTAATTAGTTTATATGGGTAATAAAGTTTGTCAAAAAATAATTGTAATATGTTTGTAGAATGAAGCGCCGCAGGCGAAAATTTTCATTAAATATAAATAATTTCGATATTTTTGTAAGAATTAATATACACAAATGCTTAAATTGATGATTTTGTAAAAATAAAATTTGTAAAATTTTAGCCTTTTTAAGGCTATGTTAAAAATAAAAAAGGCTAACAAAAAAGCTAGAAGCTAAAACGAAAATTTTGAGGCTAAAATCAAAATAAAAAGGCTAGATCTAGCCTTAAAAAGGCTAAACTGGCAACACTGGTGGAATGATGAATCAATCAGTCATATTGATATTAATATTGTTTGTTTTTGAAAAATTGTTTACAATTGGTATATATACATGTATGTATGTATGTATGTATGTATGTATGTATGTATGTATGTATGTATGTATGTATGTATGTATGTATGTATGTATGTATGTATGTATGTATGTATGTATGTATTATGTATGTAAGTATTATGTATGTATGTATGTATGTATGTATGTATGTATGTATGTATGTATGTATGTATGTATGTATGTATGTATGTATGTATGTATTTAATAAAGAATTTTTTTTATTAGACTACTCTGGCAACGTTACCCATTGTACACAATAACATCTTTCTTAGTGCATGCTTCCAGGCGCAACTAATTATAGCAGTTAAGACATCAACCTTTATAATATTAGTTTTAAATTTTCGAAGGTAGATGTCACTAATATATGGTTTTCTTTAGGACTCACTAAAAATCGTCGTTCGAATATCGACTGTAACGCCCCCTAGGATTATTATTTGTGATGTAAAAACATAGTATGCAATATTTTATAGTGACGATTCTAAAATGTGGTATGTATTTTCGTGAGGTGTCACGAGGAATCCTTAAAATATTTTTTAATATAAATATTATGTAGAATTTTAAATAAAAGTTCCAGTGAAAGCATAAAACTATTTAAAAATAGAATAAATTTTGTACTTTAATTTATTTACATATTTTATTAATGATATTTTTATTACACTTTTGTAAATAATTGTTAAAAACAATTAATTCAAATTTATTCTTTCACGCAGAGAAAAAACATGGTTACAGCATGATCACCACAACTATTCAATGATTATATAGCCGTTTTTCATTGATTTAAATATACTGTGTTCATGATAGCAACGTTTATGATTCTGTTTAATCATTTAATGATTACCCACAATCAAAATTTTAATATGGTTCACTGAATTATAATATGTATTTAAACATGTTTATATGAAATCATATTTATGAATAAATCCAATCATTTAGTCGATTCCACAACCATTTAGTTAATTACATAACCATTCACTTCATTTTACAAATTTGGTTAATTCTACAACCAATAAGCCATTAACTTTTAATGCCTTTTGAATACACATTTTTGTGTATCAGTCCAGTAGTTATAATTCTCATTTAGTTTATATATGAACAAATATAAATTGACAAGGTTTGTTTTTTTTGATGAATGTACCACATATCTTGGTACAAATGAATATAAATATGAAAATATGGGATCATATATATGATAACATGGGATTATATATATGATAACATGGAATTATATTTATGATGAAATTAGTTCTTATATATGATAGAATGGAATAATATATGTATATGATAAAATGGAATTATATATATTTTATATATATGGTAACATGGAATTATTAAATGATAAAAACATGATGAAATTGAAAGCAATATTTAAGAAAAGGTTATAAAACTTACTAAAAGTTATTAATAAGGTTATGAACCTTACTAAAAAATTATAAATTGGAATCATAATAATGATTACGTACAAATATACTTATTGTAACCTGGAATCATATAATACAATCATAGTATGTTGCTCTTAGTTTATGGTCACAGGAACCATATTTTTTCTTTGCGTGTTGCCATTAACATTTCTTCATAAAGTGTTCTAAGAAACAAATGAAACAATTGTTTCAGTTTCAGCCGTTGTCTCCTCATTCAAACATTAATCTTTCAGACTCTGCTTAATTTGTTGTTCATGTTAAAAAATGAACTATGAACCAACTGAATCATTTTAGAATTTTGAACGATGTGAATGAAACAGTAAAATGAACGATTATACCCAACTCTGGTCTAATAGTTTATTCCTATAACGACAGATATTACGATGCAGCTGTTTAATTTCATTAACATTTTTAGATTTATTGGTACCAAACTAAATAGTACTTTAAATTGATCATGTACCAAAATTCCTTTAATCTCATACCTGTCTCTTAAGACATTCAAAAAACCCTCAGTAAATTGCCTAAAATAGCGAATTTATTGATAATCTTCAATTTAAAGTAAAACTTTCCAAAGAAGTATGATTTAACCTGGAGCTCGAAAGTAATAATTTAAATAAATTAATATACAATTTTTTCATAAGTTTAATTTCAAAATGAATTTTAAATTTAATAAATTTAATTTGTAGTATTCGGAATTCAAATCTGTTTCTGAAATTTTCTGCTTAAAATTTTAATTAAAATTTGATAGAAAAGATTTTGAGTAATATATTTATAATTACTTCAATAAAACAAAAAGACTGAAACTCAACACCAATAGATATTATCTTGCAAAGTATAGAAGTTAGGTAAACAATATCTATTTGATGATACAACAACAAAAAAATCACCACCAAAATTTTTGAGAAATTATCTTTGATGAAAATCTTGTTGAAGCTTACTAATTTCTTATAAATTTCACCTACATTCCATCTAGGGTCAATTTACTGTCGGTTTTTTCAAAATGTTAAATTTTCGAATGTAGAATAGACCGGTTTTTTAAACACAAAGAACCGGTTTTAAAAATACCTTTTTATTTCAAAAACCATGCACTAAATAATGATAATTTATTCGAAATTTATGATTATTACTTTAAATTTTCATAAAGTATGATTTCTAAAGTCTTAAAAATATAGTTTAATATTAAATAAATAAGTAATAATTATCCTGAATGAAATTTGATTTATCTATTGTAACATCTATTGTAACATTTTGCACCTAATTCAACGAAGAAATTGCTCTTCAAAGATATTGTTTTAAAAAAATTTCGCTGGCAAAATTGTTTCAATAAAATTGATTCTGGTTTTTTCATATTAACCCATGGTTTCTGTTAAGTAAATGTTAATATCATTTGTTTATAATTATTTTATTAAAATTTTTATACCCTATATGCCTATTATGCGTTTGTGCTGGTGTTTGCAAATCCCAAAAATATTGGTTTAAGACCCACCTTTGTTTGTACCAATGGCTTTAAGTCGATTTAACGGTGTCCGTCTGTCCGTCTATGTAAAACTTGAAACGAAGCGTGTTAAAATTGGCTATGATCGGTCCATTATTTCCCATAGCCCCATACAGATAACCTCCCAGAAGAGGGGTTTACGATCATAAATCCCTTAAATATAGCAGAAATTTTTGCACATCTAAGTTCCATATACGTATAAATCTGTGTGCCGAATTTCATGAAGATCGTTCCATAATTGACCATAGTACTGGTCCACAATAGCACAGGTCTAGAAAAAAAGATCCCTGTCCGAATTTTGATGCACACAATGGTGTAGGGTATTGTCGGCATTGGCTGACTACATCTTTCTTTCTCGTTCTTAATGGGAAAAGTTATTTCCAAAAATGAAAAAAGATTTATTGAGTTTTCTTTAAGAAATGTAGTGTTTTGATAGAAATATTAACTTCTGCAAAATGTTACCGATTTTTTCAAAATACCAACTATTCGAAAACCGGTTTCTCCAAAAGTCGAATAATCGATCACCCTAATTCCATCATCCATTATCTGATTTTCAGTGCACATGAAAATAGTAAAAGTAGTAAATATTTCAAGAATATTTCTTTTACTATATTTTATATTTTGTACGAGCAAAAGTAGTAAGAAATTTGTATTTTTAAATTTGTATAGAATTTTATTTTGGAACAAAACAATTAGAAAATATGTTTAATTTTTTAAAGTTTTTTAATGAAACTTGCGGTTTAAAGATTAATAATTTTATAAAACTTACGTGAACCAAATTATATTATGATACTAATTTATGCATATTTCTTTCGGAAAAGGCCTTGGTCAAGTATGGACTGACCCTTTTAAAATTTGGTACATTGATATGTTTTTAAATAAAATATGTGAATTCGTATACATATTGACATTTTTGTGATATTTATCAATTATGGTCAATTAAAGTCCAATGTTAAAAAATTTTATGTGTTGGTTTAAGGTTACAACATATTTCATTTGTGTTTTATTTTACTACACGCAGAGAAAAAACATGGTTACAGCATGATCACAACAACTATTCAATGATTATATAGCCGTTTTATCGTTGATTTAAATGTACTGTGTTCATGATAGCAACGTTTATAATTCTGTTTAATCATTTAATGATTACCCACAATCAAAATTTTAATATGGTTCACTGAATTATAATATGTATTTAAATATGTTTATATATTTTTTTTTTTACATATATATTAGTTTTTATTGAATCTTTCTTTTTCAGAAATTTACAATAAGTATTAAAATCTTAACCTAAACTTAAATTATTGTTGATATTGCCACTGCAAAATCCAACGTAGAGTTTTCATTAGTAGTATTATCTTCCAAGATCCAGTGTTTCCATTCTTCTTAGGCGTCTGTGACCCTCAAAAGTTAGCAGATCCCTAGCGAGAGGGTTTGGGTGTTCAGATAATTTTTTCATATATTTGATGCTACTGTTCTTTATCTCCTCACGAATTGTAGGAATATTGAGATCCTTGTGGATGTTGCTATTTCTGACGTACCATGGTGCACCTGTTATTATTCTTAGGAGTTTGGACTGTCTTCTCTGTAATTTTTCAATGTTTGATGAAGAGGCTGTTCCCCAGAGCTGTATGCCATATAACCATATAGGTTTTATTACTGCTTTATATAACAGTACTTTATAGTCCAAGTCTAGGGCTGACTTTGGACCAATTAACCAATGAATTTTGGCAGATTTTAGTTTTATTTGAGTAACTTTGGATTCTATATGACAAGTCCATGTTAAACGCCGGTCTAGGTGAATACCAAGATACCTTACTTTATCCTGTTCAGGTATTTGGACATTGTTTATTCGAATGGGGGGACAACTTTCCCTGCGTAAGGTAAATGTTATATGGACACATTTCGAAGCATTCACATTGATCTTCCATTTATATAGCCATTTTTCCAGCTCAGTGATATGGGATTGGAGTTTTTCGGATGCAATCACCGGATTTGTATGCATACTTACAAAAGCAGTATCATCTGCAAAAGTTGATGTATGAGTCATAGGGCTCGTGGGCATATCTGCCGTATATAGTATATATGAAATCATATTTATGAATAAATTCTACAACCATTTAGCCAATATTTTTATTTGATTTTAAATCATATTTTGTTTTGCACAACTGTTGAATGTTTGTATTTGAAAATGTTTATGTTTTTCTAAAATATAAAATATTTGTTTTTGACTATAATTTGATTTCACACAACTATTGTATTTTTATCGTCAATCATATTTATTTTCTGCACAACTATTGAATACACATTTTTGTGTATAAGTTCAGTAGTTTGTTAGAAGGCAAACGGTATAGCTGTGTGTTTTTGGAAAAGTGTTCAATTTATTTGTGTTCTAAGTTTAAAAAATGACAAATAAAAAAATAAATGAAAAATATGTCTTGTTCTGAGATATGCAGGAATGCTTATCCATATTGGAATGTATGAAGATGACGTTCCATTATTTGGTCGTACAAACATTGCTCTAATGAATCTTACTATCTTTGCGGTCAAAGGCTTTTAAACCATGGATTTAACTCACATTTTCAAGCCTTTCAGGTAGATTATGAGGATTTTTATTTTTCAATATCTATTAAATCATTAGAATTAAATTTTATTGGCTACATTGCATTACCAAAGAAAACATGAAACTGTTGATTTAAATTCTTATGTAAATATTATAAAATATAATATGTAGATAATATTTAAACAACGAATATGTAAATATATGTTAAAAATTAATATGTAGAGTATAAATGTTATATAAAAAACTATTAATAACTTGTAATTTTATAATTAAAAATTAATGTATTTTTATACCTGAAAAATTTTTGTTCAATATTCTCAATAAGTAAATTAAAATTTCAGATAAATGTGCTTTATTTTAAATATATTCAGTATTACGAAAAGGGGGTTATATATATGATAAAATGGGATTATATATATGATAAAATTGGATTATATATATGATAAAAGGGGATTATATATATGATAAAATGGGATTATATACATAATAAAATGGGATTATTAAATGATTAAATTCGTTATATATATGGTAAAATGGGAATATTAAATGATAAAATTGGTTTATATATATGATAAAATGGGATTATTAAATGATAAAAAAATTGGGAAATCGGAAGAAAAAGTTATAAATATGATTAAACCGAATCATTAAATGATGAGAAAATGATTAAATGGAATCAGAAAAATGATTACGTACAAATATACCTTTTGTAACCTGGGATCATATATTACATCATAGTATGTTGCTCTTAGTTTATGGTCACCCGAACCATATTTTTTCTTTGCGTGTACATTTAAGAGATTTATAGGAGTCAAACTCAATTCTAGACAGACGTTTGTCATTTGGAAGCTATGTGAAATAATGGACACGTTTTGAACACTTGGCTTCGTCCCTGAATGTTACAAGTTCTGTATACCAAATTGCATTAAGTTATCTTCCAAATCTACCTGTAGTTTACATGGTCGGACATGAACTATTGATGATATTCAACAAGGCTAAAAATCATACATGTCAATATATAAAGGAAATTCTATTGGAAAATATGTGAAAAGTTATCTGCAAAGGAACATATGCTAGTAATTTTGTGATTTTTTAAGTAAATGTATATTTTTGAGCATTATTTTTAAATTTCTCTTTTTTTACTAGTTTTGCTAGAATTTCAAACGAACAAACTTAATGCTCACTAAAACAAATAACGTTTATACGCACCATTTACTCGCAATTAAAAATATTGCGATATGAAAATTTAGCTGTATAAACAGTGAGTTAGTACTATATTTGTAAGTTAATAACTCACGAAAAATAATCGTGATTAGTGAAGCTAATTGCAAATAAAACGTACAGCGTTGCCACTTCCTTTTACGTTCATAGAATTTTCGATGATAATAGTTTCATTTTTCCCATCTGGCACGACAAATAAGGAAATATATTTATTTGTGCAATTTGCGTCTAAACAGTGAATTATTTATTTGCAAGTTATTTCTATTTGCAATAATCGCGCGTATAAACGTAATAAAAGTTGTGGAATTAAATGTAAAAAATAGGAATTGCCGGATCAATAGTATTTGTTTGTTGGTAGTTGTCTCTACTAATTGTTATGAAATTCCTCTACCAACAAATAGTTGAAATAATACAGAAAACAGTACAAAATTACTAACTACTGTCTATTCTAATTAGCCAATTCATATACTTTGTGATAAAGGTGGTGCCAAATTAATAAAACAAATTACTGAATTCACAAACTTTTTAGCAACGTAGTTCACCAAAATTTCATCATGTAGGGAAACACTAATTCAGACGCAACGATGGGACAAAAATAGGCTTAAAATGAATAAATTCGAAGTTATTTGTTTTTTTAAATGCTGTCTTTACTTTTCCAAAAAAATGTGCCAGCCAATTAAAATAGCTTATAAGGGCCTAATTTTGTAAAACAAAATTCATCATGTAAATTGTTTTTGTTTTTCAAAAATTTGTATGGAAATTTTTTCAAAATGAGGTGAAGGGATTTACAAAATAAGGGGGTAAGTCTACTAATTTATTTTTAATCGGAGCAAGAGTACGTCCACCTCCCATATATTCTTAAACTAATAAAACAGATTTACTGCGTCAATACTGGTCAGAATTCAACCAACAAAAACATCCCTACCTCCCATATAGGGTTGCCAGGCGGGCTTGAATGAGCTTGATTGTCAAGATATTTTAGGTCTTGCCAAGTTTCAAGCTAAAATACAATTTGTCAAGCTAAAAATATTCTATACTACTTTAAAATATTCCACAATTAAAATTTCTTAAAAAATATAATAAATTTAGTCAAATATAAATATAAAAAGTATGGTTTTCCTCATTACAGATTGCAGGTGTTTTGCCCATTAGTGACAATAAATGCAAGAAATTATTTTAAAACTTTATTTGATTGTGAAATTTGTGAGTACTTAATATCAAATATATTTGTGAGAAAAAATTAAAAGCGGCATTGTTCCAAAAAATTTCAAAATCCGTTTTAACTTATGTAGTACTGGCAGTATTAAAGAACTGGACTTAGTTATAACAGTTTAGATTGTCAAGTTAAATTATATTGATATTTATACTGCGACAGTAGCAGCAATTACAAGAAACGTATTGGCTCTATATTCACAAGAAAAATTTTCTAGTGCCTTAAAAGAAAGTTTATTTTTGGGAATCTGGAGTGACGCATCAAATATTGGAAATACAAAAACGTATTCATATGCAGTATTCAAAATGGTATTCGTAGACAAATTCTGGATTTCTATGAAGGTCCGAATGAAACTTCAACAAATATTTTCAACAATAATAAAAGAATAACTTATAGGGTATTCACTCGAATATTGTTTGCTCGATTAATCGACAAATAAAAATCAAATATTGGTTCGATTAAATAAAAATCAAGAATTTCGAGTAAAAATTTATTCGAGCAAATTATGCCGATTAATCGAATAATTCGAATAAAAAATTATTTTAAATATTTCCTTTCTTAACTATTTTTTAGGATGGTTAAATTTATTACAAAAAAATTATCTTGTAAACAATGCTTCAAAATTTTCAAAGAATGTTTAGAATCTAAAAGTACCTCCACAACTCGGAAGTTTATTAAAAAAAAAAAAAATATTTAGTAAAAATAACATAATATACATATGTCTAAATTACAACCCTAGTTAAAGGTCGTTAAAAACTAAACAAAAATACAAAAGTCCCTTTAAAAAATTATAATGTAAAATTCAAATAGTTTTTTATTATTTTTAATAATATAAGAAGAAGAAAGAAAATTGATTCTCCTTTTTATATTAAATGTTTTATAAGAAATAAATTGAAGGATTAATAACTTGATTTAGAAAAACATATTAATAAATTCTCAGTCTGGCGTGGAGGATATGATGGTGAAGGCTTAGATGAAATCAAAAATAGGAAGGGAGGAAAAATAAAATATTAAACATTTTGGGTAAAATTTATTGTTGATTTAGAATTAGAGCCAATTATAATTCTTATGCGTACATTTGGGAGAAAGAATTATATATTTCAAGTTTTCAACAAATTTTTGTATTAAATGAAGAAAAGTTATTATAATTAACTTTACAAGTTTATAGAATTTATAAATAAAATTAAGAGTTGCGAAAAATTTTTGCACAAAACAGAACTAACATAATCACTAGATCACTATAATGTAAATAAGAGTAACATCCTTAAAAACTATGTGCATTTGTACAATATTAAATGACTATCAAAAAATTTATTTGGCTATGTCTGGCTATGAGTCATTGTAGTATATGGGTAAAATGTTCCCAAACTTCAATTTGTATAGTTTTGATACTAATGATATTGAGATATGTTTTCGCTATAACTAAAGACATTTATTGCCAAAAATAAAACTGGGTTTGGTTGATTTACGATACTTAAAAATTGCGCATATATTTCTAATATAGCTGAAAACCTCAGTGTAGCACATAGATTACTATGTGTCCAAATTGAAAAGTGAGGTTATGAGACAAAATCGCTAATTATTTCAAAGTCTAGACCTATTTAGTTTACTATCAATTAATAATAGTCAAATAATCAATAAAGACAAATATTCATAAATATTTCGGCAAATTTTAATTATTTTGGAAAGACTATTTCTTGTTTTAAGCTATAATTTTGTTTTATTTTTTAATAATCATTGAAAACAAACGAGTAAAATTCGAAGCTATAATTTACTCGAATAACTCGAGTAACTTAAAAGATTTAATCGATTAATCGAGTAACTTAAAACTGCATGAAAAAGTCGAGTTAAATGAATACTCTAATAACTATAGAAAACAAACTAGATCTTCAAAAAATTACTTTATACAGCGCCAATAATGCAACTGTAAATTATGGTGTTCATAATTCCGTGTTTCGAAAATAAAAAAAATGAAAACAATAAAATAATAAAAAAAAAAAATAACATAAACAATTGTGTAAAATGTGCGTTGAATGCTTTATCAGTCGACGTGGGAAATATCGTAATAAAAGCATTTATATTACTCTGAATTTTATATATTTTTTGTTTAAATTAATTTTTTTGCTCCTAATAAAATTTTTTGAAGAGATTAAACATTTTTTGATATACATATTTTCGTTTTTTTTAACATTTGTGGTTATGTCAAGTTGATTTGTTTAAAATCAAGCTGAATTTTTCCAAATGTCAAGTTAAACTACCAAACAATTCTGGCAACCCTACTCCCATATATCCTGAAATGAAAACGTGTGGGAAAAAATTTAATCTTGGAACATATATTATTCTAGACCCAAAGCAAATACAGTGAGACCTCGATTATCCATATATTCCCATGAATATATTCAATTATTCAATCGAAAAAAAAAAAAAAATATGCTTAGAATCCCGGATAATAGAGGTAATCACAGTTAATCGATGCAAAGAAAATAAAACTATTAAAATTTTTCTTTCCAGGATAATGTACATTGCCGGTTAATCGAATTATGGATAATCGTGGCCCCACTGTATATACAAAATTTTTAAAATATTCTGAAATATGAAAAACTCATTTTCTTCTAAAATAATAGTAAAAACAGTATCAAAATTTGCGATAGCCATTAAAAATAAGTTTCTTATGGCTCAGACAATATTTGATTTATTATTAACAAGGGCATACCTAACCCCTCCAAACACTATTATTTTTTTAATATTTTAATTTTTTGCACCCACATTTTATTTTTAGTAACTATTAATTTGTAAAGTTAAGGATGCTGCACTATATTGAGGCATATCTAGAAAACGACTAGTCTGATTTTATTAAAAATTTCGGAATAAAAATATATATTTTATATATATATATATATATTATTTATTTATTTATATATATATATATATATATATATATATATATATATATATATATATATATATATATATATATATATATATATATATATATATATATATATAAAAGAGTAGTGTTACTGACTGTTTCATCATCCCACAGCCCAAACGGCTGATGCTAGAGAGACGAAATTTGGAACGTAGGTAGGTCTCCCTACATATAGATCCACTAAGACGGGATTTTTGGAAATTCGAATGTTTAGGGGGTAAAAAAGGGTAAAAACGGGTAAAATCGGTAACCTTATAAATCGCAAACTAATAATGATACAAAAAAAGTTGAATAGTTATCGTTATTTATTTAAAAAATAATTGGACAGGTGTCTGGTACTTTTTTGAAAGTCGGCCGTTTTAGGGAGAAAACGGGTAAAAACTGTATTTTGGTACTTTTTTGACACCATATGTATCTTTGAAACCAATCAACATACAGATAAAATTTATGTCGTATTCATAACATCAAAAAATGAGAAATATAAATTTGGCACTTTTTAGAAATTCAAACGTTTAAAGGGTAAAAATCGTACCTATTTTTGGTACTTTTTTCATAAAACATTTTTTTATATTTATTGACATAACCATATGCGTATTTTAATATGGAATCTCACTATAATTTAGAAACTCACTTGAATACAATTTCTGATACTTCTATGGGTGAAAAAAAAGTACCAAAAAAGGGGTAAAGGCCGGAAATTACATTTTATTCAGACTTAATAATGAATTTTCAATTACAATAAACATAGAAACATGAAATTAAGAAAATGTAGATAAGAATTCACAAGAGTGCAATTTGTGGTACTCAAAGATACATGGTCTGTGGGTAAGAATTCAAGAGGATGGACTTTATGGTACTTTTTTCTTCTTCTATTGGTACTTTTTGCATTTTCTGTAATATTTAACCTAGAAACATGAAATTAAATATGTGCTGGTCCAATGTTGGAAAGAATTCACAAGGGGGGACTTTGTAGTACTTTTTCGTTCTTCTAATGGTACTTTTTGAATTTTCTATAATTATGAACCTAGAAACATGAAATTAGGGATATGTGGTCCTTAGTTAATTAGAATCCATAAGAGTGGATGTTGTGGTACTATTTTGTTATTTTAATGGTACTTTTTGAATTTTCTATAATATTTAACCTAGAAATATGAAATTAAAGACATGAATTGCTAAGTGAATGAGAATCCGTAAGAGAGAACTTTGTGGTACTTTTTCGTTCTTCTAATTGTATTTTTTGAATTTTCTATAATATTTAACATAGAAACATAAAAAAGATATTTGGCCCTAAATGAATGAGAATTCATTAGAGGGGACTTTGTGGTACTTTTTTGTTCTTCTAATGGTACTTTTTGAATTTTCTATAATATTTAACCCATAAACATGAAATTGAAGATATGTGGTCTTAAATGAATAAGAATCTATAAGAGAGATTTTTGTGTACTTTTTGTTCTTCTAATAGTACTTTTTGAAATTTCTACAAATATGAACCTAGAAACATGAAATTAAGTATATGTGGTGCTAAGTGAATGTGAATCCATATGAAGGGACTTTGTGGTACTTTTTTGTTCTTCCTATGGTATTTTTTTAATTTTCTATAATTGTGAACCTGGAAACATGAAATTAAGAACATGTGGTGCTAAGCGAATGAGAATCCATAAGAGAGGACTTTGTGGTACTTTTTTGTTCTTCTAATGGTACTTTTTAAACTTTTTATACTATTTAAAGTAGAAACATGAAATTAAATATGCATGGTCCTATGTGAGAAAGAATTCACAAGAGGGGTCTTTGTGGTACTTATTTTGCTCTTCTAATGGTACTTTTTGAATTTTGTATAATTATGAATGTAGAAACATGAAATTAAAGATATGTGGTCCTAAATGAATCCATAAGAAGGGACTTTTTGGTATCTTTTTTCGTTTTTCTAATAGAACTTCTTGAATGTTCTGCAATTTTTATCCTTAGAAACATAAAATTGAAGATGTAAGGTCCTAAGTGAATTAGAAACCTTAAAATGGTTTTTGTGGTCCTTTTTCTTTATTCTAATATACTTTTTCGTAATTCTGGTATTTGTTTTTCGTTATTCTAAGATTAGAAACCTGAAATTAAAGAGAAATTGTTATTTATGGATGACATAACACCATTATTAAAAATGTTCCCAAGGGAGTTAAGAATCTTAGTTTAAATTTAATATATAGTATGGTTTTTATAAAAAATTTCCTCTAACGAAGTTGCGGGTTTACAGCTCGTATATATATATACTCAAATCGTTCTTACATTACTTTTTAATATAGTCAATAATTATGCAGAATTTATGCGAATCTTCTGAGAAAAAAAATTAAATTTTATACAAAATTTGAAAAAAAATCTTTCTAATTTTTTTTTAATTTTAAAAACAGGTGTCAATTTATTAAAAAGCAAAATTGTAAACCATTCAGAAAATTAATTATATTAATAAATAATATAATTCAATTCTAATATAAATATAACTAACAATTTTATTAAAAAATAATTTGAAATATTTTTTTCTATGTACATAAAATAATTTTAAGAAAAAACAAATAAATGCATTTTGTATCAGATTTAATGTTAATGAAAGGATTTATAATTAAAGCTAAATTATTTAATATATATTTTAGCCAATTAACTGACCCTAATTTACAACAAATTTAGTAAAAATGTTTTGTTACAATTTTTATGATACCTCTGGCAGTGTGATATATTATGATTTTTTTCATAATTTTATAATTGAAAAATCATGGATCCCATACATTTTGGTCTAAAAAAGTTTCGATATTTTAATCGAAATGTGTATCAAAAAATTTGTAATTTGACGCTGGTGTTGGAAAAAATAGATATATTTTTTTTTAATTTTTCAAATGGGATTTTGTTTCGCTAAAAGGATTTTTAAGGTATTTTTTTTTAATCTGGAAAATTATATATTATATCAATACACAGTGGGGCAGAATCGAAATTTTTTGAAAATAAATCTGTAACTTCTGATCCGCTGGTTGGATTTGCATGAAATTTGATATATGTGTACCAGAGGAGTGTTTGGAAGGGGGACGGAACAGACCCCTCAGGAGCGGAGCTGAAGGGGCTCAAAGTTGGGTATCTCTGACATAGAATCGCTTATCATCCGATTTCAAATATTCGAATACATTATTATAGGCACTGATAGGAGCTACAAAAAATATGCTTACATATCCTATTTATCTTATATAGTTTTTGAGTTATTTTCATTTGAATTTTTAAGTACTTCAATTTTGCACGTTCTTGGTCCAGTTTTATTCATATATATCCTAATGTTTCCGACCGATTTCATTTGTTTTTTCTTTAGCTAATTAGAGAATGACAAAAATTCCAAAAATGAGTTCTTTCACATTTTCGGCTATAAAATCATGCTTTGGGATTTCAAAAAATATAGGCTAAAGTCAAAACTTTCGTATAAAATGGGTCGAATTCGGGAGGGTGTGTACTAGAGTATTCATTTTAATCGACTTTTTCATTGTTCGAATAATCAAATAACTCGAAAATGCAGTTTTTAAGATACTCGAATAATCGAGTAAAACTTTTAAGTTACTTGAGTTATTCGAGTATATTATAAATTAAAATTTTACTCGTTTTTTTTCAATGATTATTAAAAAATAAAACAAAAATATAGTTTAAAACAAGAAATAGTTTTTCGAAAATAATATATAATTAAAATTTCCTTAAATACATATTTATGAATATTTATCATTTTTGATTATTTGACTATTATTCATTGATAGTAAAATAAATAGGTCTAACAATTTTATATTAAGTGTGATTCCAATGCTATGAAATGACTATACCCGATTAAATGTGGTTATCTATACTTTCAATGCAATTAAAGTTTTTAACCACTTTGAAATAATTTGCGATTTTTCCCCATAACCTCTCTTTTCAATTTGGAATAATCTATGTGCTACACAGAGGTTTTCAGTTACATTCAAAATATTAGCAAAATTTTTAAGTATTGGAAATCTACTAGACCCAGTTTTATTTTGAGCATAAAATATCTTTAAATTGTTTAGTTATAGCGAAAAAATATCTCAACATCTTTAAAAACAAAGCTACACAAATTTAAGTTTGGGAACATTTTACCCATATAATACAATGACTAATCGCAAGACATAGCAAAATAAAGTTTTCGACAGTCATTTAATATTGTACAAATGTATATAGTTTCTAAGACAATTGACTCTTATATATATTATAGTTATCTTGTGATTATGTCAACTCTTAATTTTCTATATAAATTCTGTATAAAATAAAACTGTATTTTATTATGTAGTTAATTAGAACAATTTTTTTCCATTTAATTTTAAATTAACCATATATTTTACCAAAAATTTTCAATATTTTGTTTTTCCTTTCTCCCTATTTTTGATTTCGTCTAAGCCTTCACCATCATATACTCCACACGAAACTGAGAATTTATTAATATGTTTTTCTATATCAAGTTTAAAATCCTTAAATTTACATATTTCTTATAAAACATACACAAAAATGTGTATTCAATAGTTATGCAGAAAATAAATATGATTAACGATAAAAATACAATAGTTGTATGAAATCAAATTATAGTCAAAAACAAATATTTTATAAGTAAGGACAACATAAACATATTCAAATACAAACATTCAACAGTTGTGCATAAAAATACAATAGTTGTGTGAAATCAAATTATAGTCCAAAGCAAATATTTTATATTTGAGAAAAACATAAACATTTTCAAATACAAACATTCAACAGTTGTGCAAAACAAAATATGATTTAAAATCAAATAAAAATATTCGCTAAATGGTTGTAGAATTAACTAAATTTGTAAAATGAACTTAATGATTGTAGAATTAACTAAATAATTGTAGAATTGACTAACTGATTGTATTTATTCATAAATATGATTTCATATAAACATATTTAAATACATATTATAATTCGGTGAACCATATTAAAATTTTGATTGTGGGTAATCATTAAATGATTAAACAGAATCATAAACGTTGCTATCATGAACACAGTATATTTAAATCAACGAGAAAACGGCTATATAATCATTGAATAGTTGTGGTGATCATGCTGTAACCATGTTTTTTCTCTGCGTGTAGATATTTTTATAAACACCATTTATATCGCATTTTTTTGTCTTCTCTGCACGCAAAGAAAAAATATGGTTCGGGTGACCATAAACTAAGAGCAACATACTATGATTGTAATATATGATCCCAGGTTACAATAAATATACTTGTACGTAATCATTTTTCTGATTCCATTTAATCATTTTCTCATCATTAAATGATTCGGTTTAATCATATTTATAACTTTATTTTACAATATTTCTTTCGATTTCACAATTTTTTTATCATTTAATATTTATATATAAACATATATATAAACCAATTTTATCATTTAATATTTCCATTTTACCATATATATAAACGAATTTAATCATTTAATAATCCCATTTTATCATGTATATAAACCAATTTTATCATATATATAATTCTATTTTATCATATATATATAATCCCATTTTATCATATATATAATCCCATTTTATTATATATATATGATGCCCGAGTTTACAATACTGAATATATTTAAAATAAAGCACATTTATCTGAAATTTTTATTTATTTATTTATTGAGAATATTGAAAAAAAAATGTTCAGGTATAAAAATTTATTAAATTTTAATTATTAAATTATAAGTTATTAATAGTTTTTTTTATATAATATTTATACTCTACATATTAATTTTTAACATATATTTATATTTACTGTTTAAATATTATTTACATATTATATTTCATAATATTTACATAAGAATTTAATTCAACCGTTTTATGTTTTCTTTGGCAATGCAATGTAATTAAAATTAAATAAAATTCAATTCTAATGATTTAACAGATATTGAAAAATAATAATCCTCATAATCTACCTGAAAGGCTTGAAAATGTGAGTTAAATTCATGGTTTAAAAGCCTTTGACCGCAATGAAAGTAAGATTCATTAGAGCAATATTTATACGACCAAATAATGGAACGTCATCTTCATACATTCCAATATGGATAACCGTTGCATATCTCAGAAAAAGACATATTTTTCACTGAATTTTTTATTCTGTAATTTTTTAAACTTAGAACACAAATAAAATGAACACTTTTCCAAAAACACACAGCTATATCGTTTGCCTTCTAACAAACTACTGAACTTATACACATAAATGTGTATTCAATAGTTATGCAGAAAATAAATATGATTAACGATAAAAATACAATAGTTGTGTGAAATCAAATTATAGTCCAAAGCAAATATTTTATATTTGAGAAAATTATAAACATTTTCAAATACAAACATTCAACAGTTGTGCAAAACAAAATATGATTTAAAATTAAATAAAAATATTGGATAAATGGTTGTAGAATTAACTAAATAATTGTATTTATTCATAAATATGATTTCATATAAACATATTTAAATACATATTATAATTCAGTGAACCATATTAAAATTTTGATTGTGGGTAATCATTAAATGATTAAACAGAATTATAAACGTTGCTATCATGAACACAGTATATTTAAATCAACGAGAAAACGGGTATATAATCATTGAATAGTTGTGGTGATCATGCTGTAACCATGTTTTTTCTCTGCGTGTGGTGATCACTAATAAACTTCCAATTTTTTTTTAATTTTTTCATCATTATTAGTATTTTTAACGGAGAAAATGTTGATACAAAAAATAAAATGTATGTAAGCGAAGCCGTTATTGGATATATCACAGAATTAAAAACCCTTCCGCTTGATAAAAAAAAAAAGATTCGGCACGGCCGAATCTTTTTTCAATTTCATTGTTTATAATATAGAATATTCCAAGGCATATTTACAAGGTGAAGTTGTTAACCCAGCTGATTTTTGTTTTGGTTTTTCAGAAGTCAATTTTTTTAAGTGTGTGTGTAAGAAAATAAACAAATAAAAATAAAAAATGTGTGAAAAATAATATTTTTTTATATTATTATTGTGTGAAATTCCTAATAAAAAGATTATTCGTGGATTTATAGCAAGATTATGTATTGAATCATGCGGCAAAACATCCAGAAAATTTGGTACAATAATATGAATGCAAACACATATGTACATTTAAAATTTTTCTACATTTTCTTTTTTCTACAATATTTCCCAGCAGGCCATGTCTTGTAGAAAATATCGACGATGTCTTGATGATTTGTCACAGTCATCTATGACACATGTACGACAGCTCCGAACAAACATTGGTGACATTTTCGAACAAAGGGCACTTAAGTCATAAACGATAACCTGGGCGACAGTGTCATGTATATTTTCGTCAACCATTTAAAAAAAATAAATGAAAAAAAAGTAGGGTTCCGCCGAGATTCGAACCCAGGCCACCAATTTTTCTCTTTCTTATCGAATAGTCAAGCGCACTTACCACTTCAGCTGCAACATTCTCTACTTTTTAATGGTTTTATTAATGCTTTTATTTATCTTATAGGTATACACGACATGCTGCTGACAATGTCATGCAGCATGTCGTGTATTTGGTCTAACTCACGACATTCTCGCTGTACATTTTACTCATGTTGTCACCGAACTAAATATGTACGACAATTTTTTATATTTTGTTATTGAAGTCGCCGAAAATAGGGTATGATGACAACATAGCTGACTTTTAATCAAACTTGTCCTCTACACGCATTTTCTTGACGATAAATTTAGACGACATCATCGATGAAAGTGTCATTAATGGACATGTGGCCTGCTGGGTAATAAATGAAAAAAAAGTAGGGTTCCGCCGAGATTTGAACCCAGGGCCACCAATTTCTCTCTTTCTTATCGAATAGTCAAGCGCATTTACCACTTCAGCTACAACATTCTCTACTTTTTAATGGTTTTATTAATGCTTTTATTTATCTTATAGGTATACACGACATGCTACATGACAATGTCATGCAGTATGTCGTGCATTTGGTCTAGTTCACGACATTCTCGCTGTACATTTTACTCATGTTGTCACCGAACTAAATATTTACGACAATTTTTTATATTTTGTTATTGAAGTCGCCGAAAATGGGGTATGATGACAATATAAGTGACTTTTAATCAAACTTGTCCTCTGCATGCATTTTCTTGACGACAAATTTAGACGACATCATCGATGAAAGTGTCGTTAATGGACATGTGGCCTGCTGGGACCCAGCAGGCCATGTCTTGTAGAAAATATCGACGATGTCTTGATGATTTGTCACAGTCTTCGATGACACATGTACGACAGCTCCGAACAAACATTGGTGACATTTTCGAACAAAGGGCACTTAAGTCATCAACGATAACCTGAGCGACAGTGTCATGTATATTTTCGTCAACCATTTTAAGAAAAATAAATGAAAAAATAGTAGGGTTCCGCCGAGATTTGAACCCAGGCCACCAATTTCTCTCTTTCTTATGGAATAGTTAAGCGCACTTACCACTTCAGCTACGACACTCTCTATTTTGTTAATGGTTTTATTAATGCTTTTATTTATCTTATAGGTATATTATAGGTGTATTTGGTTTAACTCACGACATTCTCGCTGGTCATTTTACTCATGTTGTCACCGAACTAGATATGTACGACAATTCCGTATATTTTGTTATTGAAGTCGCCGAAAATGGGGTAAAATGACAATATAGGTGACTTTTATTCAAACTTGTTCTCTAAATGCATTTTCTTGACGACAAATTTAAGGCTCAACTACATAGAATACTTTCGCTTCAACTGCGACTGACAGCTAAGTTAAATACATGCATTTATATTGAGCGGAACCAAATCAGTACGCCAAACTTCTGCGTGAAGTACTTCAAAGATGAAAATTGTTCAACTTTGAAGTGCCGAAGTACGTAAATATATTTTGTCGGTTGTTTTATTCTTATTTTAATATTTTTTCGTTGAGCCGGAAATTTTAATTTGCAATTCATTATTTCAATTGAGAACATAATAGAATTTTTACATTTTTATATTTTATTATATAAAATTTTAATAACAAAATAAAGCGACGACTGGGTTAATATCATTTATGTGTTGCGTAGCTGTCAGTCGCAGTTGAAGCGAAAGTATTCTATGTAGTTGAGCCTTTAGACGACATCCTCGATGAAAGTGTCGTTAATGGACATGTGGCCTGCTGGGGAGCGATCGCCACACTCATGCATTCACAATTATTTTTGTGTATGTTTTCCCAGCAGGCCACATGTCCATTAATGACACTTTCATCGATGATGTCGTCTAAATTTGTCGTCAAGAAAATGCGTGTAGAGGACAAGTTTGATTAAAAGTCACCTATGTTGTCATCATACCCTATTTTCGGCGACTTCAATAACAAAATATAAAAAATTGTCGTACATATTTAGTTCGGTGACAACATGAGTAAAATGTACAGCGAGAATGTCGTGAGTTAGACCAAATACACGACATGCTGCATGACATTGTCAGCAGCATGTCGTGTATACCTATAAGATAAATAAAAGCATTAATAAAACCATTAAAAAGTAGAGAATGTTGCAGCTGAAGTGGTAAGTGCGCTTGACTATTCGATAAGAAAGAGAAAAATTGGTGGCCTGGGTTCGAATCTCGGCGGAACCCTACTTTTTTTTCATTTATTTTTTTTAAATGGTTGACGAAAATATACATGACACTGTCGCCCATGTTATCGTTTATGACTTAAGTGCCCTTTGTTCGAAAATGTCACCAATGTTTGTTCGGAGCTGTCGTACATGTGTCATAGATGACTGTGACAAATCATCAAGACATCGTCGATATTTTCTACAAGACATGGCCTGCTGGGTTGTTTTCTGTCCCATTCAGGGTTGTCAGATTTTTTTGAGCCTCTGTCGCCAAATTGTTAATCAGAAATCGCCAAAAATCGCCAAAAATAAATTTTATATATTTAAAAAAATAAATACATAAAAACAACTAAAATATTTAGTGTTTCAAATTTTAGTCAATGATAATTTCAGTAGCTAATAATATTTTGAATAAAAAATATTAATTTCACTGCACTTTTCTGACTTACATAGCTCAATCTTAGGTCAACAATTTTAAACATTTATTTAAATTTATTATATTTTTTAACAGAATAATTCTAAAATTATGTAATGAACATTTTTCCAATTAATCTTATAAATTGTTTTGAGGAATTAATTCATTCATGAACGTTTTCTTTTCACTATGGCCCAAAAATATTAATATTCATATTTGAAAGATGATGGAAAAAATTGTCAAACATTTATGGAAGATATTTCTAAATTTTTATTTTCTTATTCGGGGTTCATAAACAGCAACTGAGTTCGTAAACGAGAGAGGTAAAGTGAATGTAAATGTTTAGTATTCCCTTCTCTTCTCTCTCCTACGAATTCAAAATTGCAGCAGAAAAAATTGCTGTGTGTGATTCCCGACTTAAATCAGGGGTTTTTACAAACTCTTGCTTCGTGTCTTTAAGTTTGATAATTTAAAGGTATTTCTGGAAATACGTATGTTGAATTTCAAGTTTGAATAAAAATGAATATTTATTTGAAAAAAAAAGTGATACTTTCTCAATTTCATATCAAATGTTATTCGTAGATAATTCTTAATCCAAAAATAAATTAATACTTAAAGATAAAAATTAATGGCATATTCTCAATTTGATACCTAATGCATTTGATAAATCAGACTATATTTAGAAATTGTTAAAACATTTGATTTTATTTAATTATAAATTTAAGACAAAACCTTTGTATTTGAAAATGGATTTTAAAATTGCAATTAAATGTCTTATTCCAAGGACGAAATATCATTAAACTGTTTTTACAATTTGCAAAAATTACCAGAATGAGAATAATAATCATGCACAAACAATTGTTTTACAATTTTTACTCTGTATTTTTTTGCAACTTTGCAACATTATTTTATAAGTATGGAGAAATTAATATACATACCAGAGAACAGAGAGAGACCATTCACGTTTACTGACCATTCGCAAATTCATTGCTTTTGCATTGCTTTTACTCGACAATAATAAAAATGTGCATTGTAGTTTGTTTATTCATTCCTTATTACTGTTTGCTTTTTTACAATCTCTTTTTGTTAAGCCATTATACATCAAGCAAAGAAATAATTCAATGCCACATGAAAAAACTAAAAACATTCACACCATTCGTCCAGTATTCGTTGCTTTCAGAGTATGAAAACAAACGAAACCTTTCCATGTGTTCAAGAGCAAAAACAATACAAAACCAAACGAGAACATCTTTTTTGTTGTTTTGTTTTTTCTTTTACTCACTACAAAGTTTATTTTTACGATTTGTAGACAGTAAACTTTACTAAAGATTTAATATTTTGGCAAAGAAAAATATAAAAAAAAAAATGAACTCTGAAAATTTGTTACGTTAATTCTTTGTTAATACAACTTATTCAATCAGCATTGAAACCATTCACACCAATCGTTAAGTATTCGTTGCTTTTGAGAGTATTCGTTTACATTTGTAGAAGACATGCAATGCATGCATCATTTTTCGTTACACTTCGTTTTTGTGAATAATGTCATGTATTGCTTTACGGAATTGATTTATATTGTCAACATGAGGTTCATTTTTTCTGATTGTATTCAAAATCAAAAATTAACCAATCAAACCGTTCTCTGATACATACCTGTGTTATCTGTTTAAAGAAATTCTTTTAATTTTATGTTCAAGCAAAAGATCTCAGCGACCACCTAACAATCTTTGCATGGACCCTTGTTGAGAACCGCGGACCCCCATTTGAGAACCGCCGTTTTAAATAGAAAAATACTAAAAATAGACGTTGGCTAGTAAGAAAACATAATAGTTTCACTATGCGAATACCTATTTAATGAAATTTTAAAAATTAGCCAAATAAATCGCCATCTTGTTAAAAATCGCCAAAAAATTCGCAAAACGGAAAATTCAGTCGCCAAGAGCTATTAAAAATCGCCACGTTTGGCGAAAAATCGCCACATCTGACAGCCCTGGTCCCATTATGAAATTATACACCAAAAAAATAACATAATTTTTATAGTAATTTATTTTTGAAAGTTTCTTCGTCTTATAAGTGAAAATACAGGTTACTAGCTTAGAATTTGAATCGAATAACCAGGGATCGCAACGATTACCATAGTAGTCATAAAAACTACGATTTGATGTTTATTTTTCTATTGTTATAAACGATTTATTTCAAATTTGTATTTTATAATAAAAAATTAATTATAGTAATTTAATATTTCTTAATTAAAAAAAATAAGATAGTTGTTTAATTAAGAGACAAAAATCGTAATAATAACTCCTACTAAACATCAAACATTTTTCATGAGCGTATATCAAGCAACAAGCGATAACACAACCCCCCTGATTGGATGCTCGTGCGAGACTGACCTTCTTGTTTGTTTTTTATTTATTTCAAGCAGTGTTGCCAATTCAGCGCTTTTCGCGCTAGATTTAGCGCTTTTCAGTAACCCAAAAAAAAGGCGCTAAATTGGCGCGTTTCGTATTTGGTTAGTTTTGGTTGCAGATTTTAATCATGTTTTCTACATTTTTCTGGATTTTAAAGACAATATTTGTCTTTAGAAACTATTTTTTTTTTTTTGTATGCAAAATATAAAAAACAGGGAAAATACAGATTTTAAGCATTTTTTAAATTTGTTTTCAAATGTTTAAATAATTTTATTATACATACATATCATTGGCTAAATATAGAAGAGGCGTATCTTATTTTTTTTTTCTAAATCCCTTTTTTATGTATTCTGGTACACCGCTAATACACACGTCTTTTAAAAATTTGAATGCGCTATGACTGAAAAATATAGGACATTTACAAAAAAAGTCCTAACTTGTTTCAAATATATTTTGAAAGAAAAAGCTCAACTCACTTGAAGTTTGATTTATTAGTTTCATGTTTTTAAAGAAATTTTCAAGAATTTATAATGAAAATAATTTTTGTGAAACATTCACATATCAAAATACTGATTGTTCTTGTGTTGGAAAGTCCTTATTCTAAATTGGTTTTATAGAGGGAAATGTGCAAAAGAAAATTGTGAATCAAATAATATTAGAAATAGAAAAAATGTTCCTAACAAAGTATGATAATACAACTGAAATACATTTTTTTAAAGAATTACAAGCTGATTTTGCCTGCAAATGCTCTATATATCTATGTCAGACGAATATAGTAAAATCTATGCAAAAAAATATATTACAAGATTTCAAATTTAATTTGATGACTCTGAAATGCATTCAGGTACTCAAAATTAAGCTTTTGAAGTATTAGCTATGAATTTTAAACATGTTTGAAGGGAAGAAATATTTTAGCGGTAAAAATCGGCGATTTTATTTTAAGTGTAGGTGGTTTCCAGCGGGTTTTCAAATACAATCTGGTGGGACATGGCCTCAAAGTTTTGGCAACAATGTCAAAAACACACAAGCTTCTTTTCCTTTTGTCTTCCCTCCCGCATCTATAAATACTTTTAAAAAATATTTAATTTTTCATTGAGATGCGCTTTCTATATGTTGTATATTCTTTGGTATAATGTAATAGTTCAATGAATATAAACAATCAGTTAAATCAAAAAAGTTTAACCATTTAAAGTTAATATTTATTATTGTTTTATTTTTAACGGACTTAAATCAAATAACCTTCGATTAATTGGTTGTTCTAATTAATCAAATTTAAATACATAATTATTTGTCGAATTAACTGATTAAATTCAATTTTCGTATAAATATGAAACTAAATAAGGAATAAAAATACATTTGCACACTAATACAATAATTCACGAAATTATACAGTTTAATTACATAACATATAAAATGTAATGTTCTTTATCAACAAAACAGGTTGTATCATAGTTATTTTAATACATTTTAATTGGTTTTCGAAAAAACTATACAAAAACGGTTTTTGATTTGAGCGGAAAAACTAAAGAAATTTATGTTTAACATATGTACATATCTAAATTGTTAGTGCTATAAAAATAAATGATTTAAAAAAATTTACAAATTTCATTTAAAATTAATAAAAATTTATTTTTGGCAGTTATAATTGATAATAATTTTCGTCAATACCTCTCTCATTCAAATTGTTTGGAGCATTTCTTTCAGATTCTAAATATAAAATTTTATTTAGTAAACTATCGACATGGTCTTTACTACGAATACGTATGATTTTTGGGTGTTTACGATGTTTTTTAGCGAAAATTTTATTGTTTCTTGAAAAATTATGATAAATCCGTTATTTTTCAGCTTAAATTTGGTATATATTAAAAGTAACTTAAGTTGAACATCTATACATATATTCTTTAACCCTGGCAGGGCTTCGTTAGTCGTTTCGACTAACACCAATGATATTTTGAGTGACATTTCTTTATTCGTTGCATATTCTTTTTTTGTTTTTGGTAATTTTGGTATAACACCTGCCGTAAATAAGATATTGAAGTATCCAGATGTATGTTGCTCTGAGCGGTTTGGAAGTTAGTATTTTGAGGAACATTGTTAGTCGAAACGACTAACGAGTTTTTGAACTTTTAGCGATAAAGTCATTTAGTAAATTAGTAATGCAGTGTATTTAACATTTGTTCCTATAGTGTGAATATATATATATATATATATATATATATATATATATATATATAGTGGGGAAATAAATACAATATGACTTCCAGAAATAATTTTTGCAACACATAAGTATATTTTTTTTTTGTGACATTACGCATTGATGATGAGGAAACTCTATATCCTATAAAAAATAGAAAAGACTTAATAAAAATATTATAAAGTACTAACGATTAAAGATCGACTTTATCTTAAAAGTTCTTTTAAAAACCTCAGGACGCGATTAATATTTTCAATAAAATATGCAGTAAAATGTCATAATAAATCAAGATATATTGGTGCTGTTCTATATTTTCTACATCAAAATAAACATTAATTTTATTAATAGTTTATTAAAAAAAATATATTAAAAACAATTAAAGAACCATTTATTTTTATAAAATTTCCTTAAAAACTGCATATGGATCTCTTAGCAACAGATAAATGTATAACAATGATAATTTGTGATAATTATCACAAAATGTTGCTGGAAGTTGCTAAATCGCGTTCGTTTATTTAAAAGAACTTGCAAGTGAGAGGCAAAATTTGACAGTTAATTAATAGAGAATGAAAGTTGCTGGCTTTCATCAACTTCCATCAGCAAAACATCTGTTGAAAAACTTATGATCATTTGTTTACAAATGTAAGCAAAGAAAATCAAAATATAAAAACTAACAGCCGTATTCAAAAAAACTTAACACAGCTTTACTAACCATTTATAAGCAAAATTCCTTAAAGTTGTATTCAAAAACGTTGATTTGCTTACTATATCTTTGGTAAAGCTTTGTAAACTTTAAAAATTTTAATAAAAAAATATTTTAAGATTATTTCCGTTACACTTTTCAAGAAAAATAAAAATAATGCTACATTTTTTGATTCATTTTGACAAAAACGATGTATTTTAAAATGTCCGAATGTTAAAATCTGTAATAAAATAGAAAATGTTTCAGAATATCTATTTAAAAACGCATTAAATGAATTCCGGGATAGAATAATATTTACTGTAATTATTTTTGAACTATATACATATTTATTTTAAACTATTTGAATTAAAATCAGAAACATAAACAAGAAAAAGTATATTTTGTGTGCTTTTGAATTAAAATATCATAATTCCGGCTGCCGGCATGTCAACCCAATGTTCGCCACAATCGCATATGTTTAACATTTTCATTATTTGTTGTTTCAACGTAAATCTAAATAGTACATTAATATATATACGTCTTAGATTAAGGTGTAATTAATCTATCATATCAACTCCGGGTTAAAATTTATGCATTTTAACAATAAAAATTATAAAATTGTAAAATTTTATCAAAATATCAACAAAAAAGATGTAAACAAAACAAAATATGAAATAGTGATGCTGATTTTATCGCCGAATATTCGTTATTCGGATACATATAATTACATCAAACAAAAATTAAATAAAATTATTTCATTTATACATTAGTATATTTTTACAAACAAAAAAAGATTTTTACCAAAATAAAAAAAACTTATTTATCGTCAAAAAATACTAGAACATCAAAAATAATAATAGAAAAAAAACAGTTAACGAATAATTTATTCTTAATGCTAACGACACTAACAATAAGAATGAGAGAGAAACTGAGAAGGGTTGCCTACATAAACAAAAAACTTTTTATTAGTTAATTTAGGTAGTAAATAGTTTTTTGAATACGATTTTTTTAATAAATACATTAAGAGCCTAATTGTGTATTAGCTAGTATATATATATAAAACATAAATTAACAGTTTTTTGTGAATACGGCTGTAAAATTTTACAAAAAGTAAAAGAAATATATGTGGTAAAATATTACAGAAATACTTACAATTCGTTTTTGTTTAGATTTATGTTAAAAAATTAGGTAAAAATTCATTTATAAAAAGTTTTACTTTCTGCTGAAAATCATTTTAAGAGATGCCATTTTAGCGGTTTTAGTTAAGAATTTTCAGCTTTTTTATTGTTTTGGTTAAAAATTATATTTTAATTTAATGCTATTAATAAATAATATTTAACGTTAATAACATTTTACTTCTATTTTTTTAAAGAAAAGAACAAAATTACTATGTTTTTATATTTATACATAGTTCAGCGTTTTTTAAATTTAATGAAGGGATATCACATTTGCAAAAAACTGCAAATGTTAGCAAAATGTTGTTCGCGTTCTTTTTTTAATATTTTTCAAGTTGAGAGTAAAATAATTTTTTCTCTCTCAAAAAAAGTAGCTGGATAAATCTTGCTGGAAAGTACGCAAACAGACTTAAAACTTTTAATTATAGAAAAAGAAAAATAAATTTTCAGCTTCTGCGGCTAAAAACAAACACTGAACTACTGTAAAAAAAATGTAAAAAGAATCCCAAATTAGAAATATGCACAGATTATACAAAGACATTTATTTTTACACTCTTTTTTGGTTAGAATAATTATAGGATACATATATTTAAAAAAAAAATAAACATATGTTGCTGGTTCCAAATTTTTTACACAACTAACACAAAGGGTACTTATGTAACACCATCTCCGAAAAAGTACAAAAATTTAGGTCTTTTCAGTTTTTGCTTAATATTTTGAAAACAACGACAAAGTATTTAGGAATTTTTGCTGTTATTTTATTTAAAATAATTAATAAATTAAAAATCAATTATTTTATTTTTAATTTTAATGATACGTCTTAAAATATTTCGAATAAAAGTTAGTGTTAGTCGTTTCGACTAACGAAGCCCTCAGAGGGGTAAAATTATCGAAGCCCTTCCAGGGTTAATATTAATAGAACTAGTGGTGGGATAATTTTTAAGAAAATGACTTTTTGATAAAAATTCATTCTTAGACTGGGCATTTTTAAATTGAACTAATAGTTTAGGGTTTGAAGATGTTTCAGCATTTTTATCTAGAATTTTTACTGAAACCAAATCATCAGGAGTAATAGAAATGTTCATTTTTGTTGCCAGGTATAATATACTATTTTCTAATGGCACTGTCAATTGATACGAAGGCAACTCTTCTATGACGATCTCATTAGTCGTACCATAAGCTAATTGCAGATTTTTTTCATTTTTATTTTCATGCTTTTCAAACAAATCTGGTTTCTTATTGGTTTCCTTTGGGTGAATATTTTCAGTATTTCCAGAAGATTTAAAATTATCAATATAACTTTGCAATTTAAAATTTTCTATTTTGAGTTTAATACTAGTTGCTATTTCATTTTCGAGTTGACTGTAGGTATATTTCAATTTCTGTTCTAAAATCCTTATCTTTTTATTCTGAATATTGTCAGGAGATGTACGCTCTCCTGCCTGCAGTTCAGCTCTTAATGATTGAATTATATTATATTTTAAACTTAACTGCTTTCTAATGTCTTTATATTTAATTAACACTTCATTCATTTTATCTATAACTAATTTGTTTCCTAATATTAGGCAAGTACTAAATGTTATCTCTTCTTCAAGTTTAGCTCTTAAATCTTTAATTTCATTGCATTTTAATTTTAACTCTTTACTAATGCTTTCACTTTCAATTGACAAATCATGTATCTGATCTTTAAGACATTTGTTAAGTTCCAGCGATTCTGTGTATTGTCCCTGAAGATGTAGAAAGTTTTCTTCACTATTATTCATCTCTTTAATTCTCTTTTCTAGTTCTTTCTTTTCCCGTTCGATAATTGTAAACTGTTCTTGAAGTTGCATAAAATTCACTTCGGTTTCTTTCAATTGATTCAGAACTTGGTTATGTTTTTCATTTAAACTTTTCAGCTTTAACTCTAATCCTGTTACTTTTTCAGGACTTATTAATTCTATTTCATCTAAACTTAAATACAATTTATGACTTGTTGGATTACTTGCACAACACTTGGGACAATTAGAGGCTCTAATAAAAAAAGAACAAAAACAAATATGTATATAGCAACAATTACTTTGTATTTATACAATATGCGTCTTTTTACCTTGTATACCATTGAGTAAGACAATAATGATGGAAAATATGTCCACATCTGGTGCTATGGATATCATCTGAAGTTTTGAATACCTCTGTACATATTGGACACTCCATATTAAGTATTGACATTTTTATAATAGAAATTATGTTCTTTGTTAAAAGTTATTTAAAATAAGCGCTTATTTACAATCTTCTACATTAATAAAATATTTTGCTAATGAAACTGTTGATTGCAAATGAGATGCATTTTAATGATTTTAAACAGTGATGTTAATAATCAAACACAAACGTAAATAATTCAAGTTGATAACGCTTAATCGCTTAAACAGCGATATAATAACAAATATTCAAGCAAAAATTTTTTTGGTTTTCGGTAATGACAATTACTTATTAAAGTACTTTCCTGGAAAGTAGGCGTCATTATTATTTGCACTCTCTACAATACATAATAAAGTACTCAATGGTATGTACTGAGTAAGATGTTAGTCATTAAAAACGACGAGTTAATACGGTCCCAAGTTCGAACCTCGCTGACGGCAACATTTTTTCGTTTTTTTTTTTTTTATATTTTTATTTTCGTTTAAGTACATATTTTTTAGTATCACTAGAGTCTAAAAATAACTACTAGAATTCATGGGCAACTCGAACAAAAATAACTAGTTATTGAAACAAAAAATAAGTAGTTTATTTTTATTTCCGATTATACCTGCTAGCTTACCAGGATAGCAAAGTTTTTGCAGGGATTATTGAAAAAAATAACACTTCAAATATAGGCACATTAAAATGCCTTGATTCGGTTCAATTATTTCATTTACGTGTGCTGGACAATTTTTAAAATACTTCCTAAAATATGGTTTTCGATCAACAGTATAAACAATTTTTAACTTTTTGTCAAAAAAAAAAAAAAAAATTACAACATCCCAGCAAAAACTTTGCTTTCCTGGTAAGCTAGCAGATATAATTGGAAATAAAAATAAACTATTTACTTTTTGCCTCAATAACTAGTTACTTTTGTTCGAGTTGTCCATGAATTCTAGTAGACTTTAGTGATCCTAAAAAATATGTACCAAAACGAAAATAAAAATATAAAAATAAAACGAAAAAATTTTGCCGTCAGCGAGGTTTGAACTTGGAACCGTATTAACTAGTCGTTTTTGATGTCTAACGCACAGTGGGGTCAAACGCAAATTTTTTGGTAATAAATCTGTATCTCTGAAACTACCTATTGGATTAAATTGAAATGTATGGACGAGTTGTAGAGGAGGACTTAAGCTTTGAGATTTTCTTGTGCAGCCACCCTGTGATAACACAAGAAAATCTACAGGGTGTCAAAATTTACTACCTCAAGTATGTAAAAGTTTAAAAAAATCGTAACATATTCCAATGAAGTCCGACTTTAAACATTTTCATACTTCCGTAAAGCGCTTGACAAGATAAAGAAAAAAATAAGCTTACACACCCAAGTTATCTCTTACAGTTAAAAAGATATTTAGACTTGAATTTTGAATTTTTGATTTTTTGCCTCGACTTTCTTTCGTTTTTCGGGAATAAGTCCTGAGGTATATGAGGTAAAATTTTTTTTAATATTTTGTAATTTGTTATATATTTCAAATAACATACTGAAAGAATTTTTGAATTATCTCAATTCGTCTGGACGTGAAAAATATTCAAAGTCAGCACTCTGAAATTGGTATGAAAAATGCCTATTTTTTTACAAAAATATAGTACAATTCCTTCACTTTTTTCTCAAAGTTCCGTTAAAGAAAAAGTTTGTTTCTTTATATATTTCAAAAGACAAGGCTTCACAAATGGCTAATGTAGAAATTTTGAACTGATTTAGGCTTGCCCCCTACATCAGGCATTGGTCGAAAATGGTGAATTTTGGAAAAAGGTGAAATTTTGATCGATTAATAAAAAAATGTCACGCAAGCTTCTTTAAATTTATTGACAATATTTCTTAAAAAAATAGATTTAGAACGATTTGACAGTAAACTGCTTTCCGCCCGATCAAAAACGAATGCAGGAGAGCATTCGTTTTTGATGAAAAAAGTCAATTTTTTAAACGTCTTTTTTAATTGCATAAAAAATCATATTAGCATAATATTTTCGCTATTATTTCTTATGTGGTGTATAAAATATATAAATCTTTCACTCCTGTATAAATCATTAAAAAATCTTTGGCAATTTTTCAAAAGTAAACAATATTAAATAAATATAAGCCATTATTACGAATATTATCTCATTCAACAACCAAAACGTGCCAATACAATTGTGTGTTACGCATACGCACATATGGAAATATTGTAAAACAATGAATTTTGTGAGAGTTGACCTAAGTTGTCAGATTTGAGACCATGATATAATGCTTTTAAAATGATCTATATATACATATTCTACATCAATGAATTGGTAAATAAGTCTATTTTTATATTCTTGTAATATTTTATTAGTTTTTGGAAAATAGGCGGAGTTTTGCTTTACAAAACATAATTTTTTTGGTTTTTATATAATTTTTATATTTTTTAATTTTGCCAAAAATTTATTTGTAAAGTTTTTTAAATGATTCTTGCAGGAGAGAAAGACCGATGTATATTTCATACATCACATAAGAAATAATGGCGAAAATGTTATGCTAATATCTTTTTTATGCAGTTAAAAAAAACTTTTTCATGAAATCTGCTCTCCTGCATTCGTTTTTGGCAGGACTGAAAACAGTTTAGTGTTAAATCATTCTAAATCTATTTTTTTAAGAAATATTGTCAATAAATTTAAAAAATCTCGATAAAAATTTAACTCTTTCCAAAATTCACCATTTTCAACCAATGCCTGATGTAGGGTGCAAGCCTAAATCAGTTCAAAATTTCTACATTAGTCATTTATGAAGCCTTGTCTTTTGAAATATATAAAGAAAAAATTTTTTTCTTTAACAGAACTTTCAGAAAAAAGTGAAAGAATTGTACTATATTTTTGTAAAAAGTAGCCATTTTTCATACCAATTTCAGAGTGCTGAATTTGAATATTTTTCACGTCCAGACGCATTGAAATAATCCAAAAAATTTTTTCAGCATGTTATTTTGAAATATATATGGCAAATTACAAAATATTTTTAAAAACTTTTTACCTCATATACCTCAGGACTTATTCCCGAAAAACGAAAGAAAGTCGAGGCAAAAAATCAAAAATTCAAAATTCAAGTGTAAATATCTTTTTAACTGTAAGAGATAACTTGGGTAAGTAAGCTTATTTTTTCTTTATCTTGTCAAGCGCTTTACAGAAGTATAAAAATTTTTAAAGTCGGACTTCATTTGGATAAGTTAAGATTTTTTTAAACTTTTACATACTTAAGGTAGTCAATTTTGACGCCCTGTAGCTTATCTTGTGTTATCACAGGGTGACCGCAAGATGATTTTTCTCAAAGCTTAAGTCCTCCTCAACAACTCGTCCATACATTTCAATTTAATCCAACCAGTAGTTTAGGAGATACAGATTTATTACTAAAAAATTTGCGTTTGACCCCACTGTGTAACGTCTTACTTAGTTCACCATCTCGCACTTAACAATTAACGTTAAATACTATTGAAATGTGCACTCATTTCATCCATTAGTTGCACAAATAAAATTTTGGAATTTCCAGTCTATAATTGGTAAAGTTAATTTTAACAGCAAATAAATGGTTAGTTTAGGATATAAATGTACCCGAAAGCATATATTAATCAAACAAGTTCTTAATTCGTGTAAATTAGCGGCTAAATTTAATTTTAATTCAATTATTATAGCGGTTTTAAATTTCATAAATTCATCTGTTCTGTTCCTGTTCAACTTTTTTTTTTGCAAAAATTGCTTATTTAACTTTTTTGGGAACTAAATTCATAAAATTGACCCTCTAGCTCTTAATGGATTAATTACTATACTGGTCAACAAAAAAGTCCTCCCCTATAGACGAATAGTTGGACTTGATGTATTTTGATGTGCTAAACTCGAATCAGTTTTTAGTATTTTTCCACCAGTTCTGGATTTTTTTATGGGCGTGTCTAATATTTCGCCCGTAGTAAGGCCATTACTCTAACTCAAGAACTGTGTGTACGATTGATCAAAGTGATACACCAAAAAATGCGGACTAAAAATATCTTCAAACTAAATTTTGTATGTTCTCAATAGTTTCGGAGTTATTTTGAAATGAGTGCCCGCAAAAAATTATTTTCATGCAAAATTTTTGATTTTTTTGTCACTAAAATTTCTTTTAATAAGTTAAAACATCTAAAATTAAAATTTACAGTTTATCATCTTTGTCTTAAAGCTGGTAATACTGCGAATAAAATAAGGCATGTATCTTCAAAATTGATGTAGAAATCTAAATTTTATTCACAGTTAATTAAAAATACCCATGCTATATACAATTGAGTAGAAATATAATGGTGGTCAAAGAAAAAAAATATTTTTTTGACGAGTTAAACAAGAATCTGCATTCAATTTTCTTCTATCGGGTACAGATTTTTTATGTGCATGACTAATAACACCTTATTCAGCGGTCACACATAAAATTAGAGAATGGGTTGTAAAACACGATGCATAAGAAAATTGTCATCAAGGTATGTTAACAATATTTTTCATTCGCTCAAGAATGAATGGGTATCATATGGTCGGTCAAGCCCGACCATATGATACTCTACACCATTGTATACATTATTATTCGGGGAGGGGTCTTTTATTAGACTTGGGGTCAAATGTGAACCGATACTCATAAGTGTAAAATAAAACATACGAATACAGAATATTTCGTTGATGCTGACATTTATATGAATTTATTCACTTTTGGGTGATTCCCGAAAAAGGGCCTTATATGGGACCTATTGTAAATTATGGACCGATCTTTGTAAAATTTGGCACTATCATTTATGTTCATATAAAACTTATTTGTGTCGAATATTAACCTGATACTAACATTTCAATGGGATTTATGCCCATTAAAGTGATTTATATGGGAGTTATGGTTAATTATAGACCGATCTTTTTAAAAATTGACACACATATTGAGGTTTAAATTTCATTAAAATATTACTATATTTACCCTGCGATGATGTAGGGTATAACTAACTTTTGAAATTTTGGTAGTGGTAAAGCTTTCGTAAGAAAACCCTGGCTAGCTGCTCATCTGCAGAACTATACAGTACTTGAATGATGCCATTTTTATGAAGGCTCTTTATATGATAATATTTTACATCAATATGTTTTGTTCTAGCGCTAAACATAGTAGATTCAATAGTTTTGATACAGCTCTGGTTATCTTCGAACATTGGAATTGGGGTATGTACTGGTATCATATCTTCGAGTAATTGTTTGATCCATAATAGTTCTAAAGCTGCAAACGAAGCTGCTATAAATTCGGCTTCAGTGAATGAGAGCGCTACTGTCGATTGTTTTTTCGATGACCAAGAAATAGCATTAAAGCAGGGATGGAAAAGTTGATACTATAGTACTTTATTTGATACTATTTAACATTCAAAAGTACCGAAGTACTCTCTCGAGTCATTTGATACTATCAAACGTTTAGCTGGACATTCTACAATTCGAATTAAAAATAAAATTTCGAATTAAAAATAAAATTGAATAAAATGAAAATATATTTTAGAGATATATAGTTTTCGAATATAACCCTATGTTTTTTTTTTTTTTTTTAATCTTTAATTTATATGTATTTACAATTTTGGTAGTGGTGTTCAGAAGTAATCATAAAATTGTAATAAACACTATCCTTGACTAAATGCTAGGGCTTTGAGTTCCCAAAAAAATAATTAGGATAATTCAAATAAGTTTATAGGGCAAACAAACTACTATTGAGCTGTAGGTTTAATTTATAAAGTTGTAAATTCTCATTACTAAAAACTACAAGTGAAAATTTTCGAAATTTTAAATACATCAGGTAATGAATTATATTTCAACAAAACTAAAGCCAAAGTGCTCGATTTTAAGGAATAGATCTTGAACTTTGTTCTTAAGTTTATTTCAATCACATGGCCACATTTATTAAGACCTTCATATTTTACTGTAATATTTAATCTGAATAAAACCATCTTTAAACAACTTAAAACGGAGGGTTAAGTTTTAAATATACAAATTACATTCTTTGAGCTTTGTACTAAATAAAAAGAAAATAACTATCAAAAAATTTAGTTTTAGTACTCTGAGGGTGAAAAAGTACTAATTGAAATTTATTTTGATACCGAAAAATTTTTTCACTTTCCATCCCTGCATTAGTAGTATATTTGTATAGGTTCTGGGACAATTTAGCGTAGCTCCAACAACATTTGAGGGGGGGGCTGATTTTTTTTATCGTTTATGGAAAAAATGTATTTGGGGGGCTTCTGGGACAACTGAGCGTAGCCTCCAAAACATTTGAGGGGGGGAGGGGGTTTGTTTTTTCAAGAATTTTTTTTGTCATTACTGAAAATTTTTTTTAAGTTAGGGTTCGCAGATGGCAAATTTTTTTTATTGATCCATCAGAAGAAATATAAAGGGGGGAGATCCCGCCCCCCTTTGTGTGTTTAATATATTGTAATAATATATGTATGTATGTATGTATGTTTATTGTGTGCTTTTTTAATAAATGCTACAATATTTGTTTGTATACACTGACAAATGCATTTTATGAAATTGGAAACCAATGAATTTATTTGTGTATTTTTGTATTTTTTGTTTTTTTGTATAATAATATGTATGTAATTATGTTAAAGTAAATGGAAAAAATGTGTTTGTGTAGGTTCTCGACCACATTAGGTGTGTTCGCGTTCTTGGTCAGCTAAAAAAGTATAAAGTGGAATTTTTTATTAAATACTACAATATTTGTTTGTGTAAACGGTGTAATTGGAAACCAATGAATTTATTTGTATATTTTTGTGTTTTTTGTTTTTGTTTTTTTTTTTTTTTTTTTTTTTGTATAATAATATGTATGTAATTATGTTAAAGTAAATGGAAAAAATGTGTTTGGGTCGGTTCTGGCTCACAGTGGGTCGGTTCGCGTACTTTTTCAGTCAAAAAAATATAAAGGGGAATTTTTTTATTAAATACAACAATATTTGTTTGTGTAAACGGTGAAATTGGAAACCAATGAATTTATTTTTGTCAATTTTTTTTTTTTTACTTTTGTATAATAATATGTATGTAATTATGTTAAAGTACATACAAACGAATTAATATGGAGACAATTTTTTTTTACACTTTTAATTGTGATGAAATTAAAAACTGATGACTTGGATAAATAGAGTTTGAGTATGTTTGGTTTATTCATATGGTTGTTTTTGTTTTTGTAAAGTGTAAAATTTAACTTGAGAATTGTTTTTGTTTTTTTTTTTTTCATATGCATAAAATAACCTTGTAAAAGGTTTTTGACTTTAATTAAAAAATATGTTTGATTTTGTTGGGTAAGGTTATGTATAATTTGTTCTAATGTGATATTAGGAAATTATTGTGAAATTTATGTTAAGAGAATTGTCAAATTTATGTTAAGAGAATTATGAAATTTATGTTAAGAGAATTGTGAAATTTATGTTAAGAGAATTGTGAAATTTATGTTATGATTTCAAAATGAGAGTAAATTTGAATTTTATAAAAAAACACTCAATTTTTATAAAAACTTTTGGAGTAAAAACAAGTGAATCGGTTTTATACTTATTTGAAGATGAGGGAGTATTTTCTTAATTTTTGACTTTAATGAAAAAATATGTTTGATTTTGTTGGATAAGGTTATGTATAATTTGTTCTTAATATTATATTAGATGAAAGTGTTATAGACATTTGGGTTTGAAAGAATTGTTTAATTAACTTTTGGTAAGCAAATGTTCAGTGAAATATTTTTATAAAGTTGAAAACCAACATCTTTACAAATATTTTAAAAATAAGTTCAAAAATCGAACGTTTGAATTCATGTTACATTTCATTGCCTAGTTTAAGGCGCTTATATGTATAAGAAATTTAGGAAAAATTATCAATTCTCATAATTTTTTAATGATTTCAACAAAACTTTTGAATCCATGTTACATTTCATTGCCTAGTTTAAGGCGTTTATATGTATAAGAAGTGTAGGGAAATTAATAATTCTCATAATTTTTTAATGATTTCATCCAAACTTTTGAATTCATGTTACATTTCATTGCGTTTACATTTATAAGATATGTAGGAAAATTTTATAATTCTATTCTTTAGGAACATATCATAAATTGCATGATTTTTTTACATTTGGTGACAAATAGAAGTGGATTGAAGTTTCTTAATAAATACAACAATATTTTTGTGTAAATGGCCAAATGTATTTTATGAAATTATAAACCAATGTATTTATTTTTTATAATAATATGTAGCAATTATGTTAAAAGTATATAAAAACAATTTAACAGGGAGACAAATAGGAAGGCAATAGTTGTTTTTTGTTTTTAATGATAATTTTTGCATGGATATTTATTTTTAGTTCCATACAAAAAGATGTTCTATCGGGGGTAACTTTGTTTCTTATAAAAGTCAGGGATGGGAAATAGCAAAATTTGTATTTGCATCAATCAGAATAGATAGTTCTGTTAGATAATTACTAGGTAGATAAAGTGAGGAAAGTGTGTGTTTCATATATTGTAATAGGATGTTTGTTTATCTTGTTTCCAGGTAAGTGGTTAGGTAAGCAGTTCATGAGAATAAGTTACGTTAGTAGCCAAATTGCTGAATCTCGTTTCCACTAGTTGTGAGAACGTGTGTTGTGCCAGCGAAAAAATTTCAAATGAAATTTAATATTTTTGTTTATAGTTTTGTTGGAGTTGTAGATTATGTGAATCATCATGTAATTGTTCTTATGTTTTAATATTGTTAATTATGAAGATGCAAATAAGGTTTTTTAAGGTATTTTATTTTTTTGTGTTTTAATATGCATAAAATAACATTGTATAAGGTTTTTACTTTAATGAAAAATATTTTTGATTTTTGTATGTATGGTCATGGATAATTTGTTCTTAATGTTATATTAGATGAAAATTATGTAGACATTTACGTTTAAAGGATTAATTCTTTAATTAACTTTTTTGAATGAAAATGTTCAGTGGGATATTTTTTATATTTTTACGAATTTGAAAACCCATGTATTTACAAATATTACAAAATTCGATAATCTTTAAAAAAAATATACGTGTCGTATACATATATATATGATTGGTTGTATATTTGTATTTTATGTTTTAATATTAAGTAGGAAAATGTGTAAGGTTTTTGCCTTTAATGATGAATACATTGTCCGATTTTGTTAGATATGCTCATACATACATAGTTATTTAAAATTATTGAAGTCAATGCGTCAATATTCTAATATCAAAGTATTTTGATTTATTGGTGCTTAATAATTTAATAAATTTTGTGAAATTTATTTTATATATCATGAATTTTATGAAAGATAGATTTTTTAATAATATTCTTATTGTATATAAATAATTGAAGTTTTTATTTGTATATGTGTAAATATCTATATTTTATTGTTGTTTTACTATTGTTAAGTAAGAAAATGAAATGAGATTTTTTTAACAATTTTGTATAAATAATGAAAAAATGTCTAGCAGCTATTTTTTTCATAATTTTTATCAAGAAATTGGACAAAATTAATTTACAGTATAAATGATTGTGGTTTGAAGGGGACTTTGTTTAAGGGGTTATAGTCTACGAATAATACGAAAATATCCCATTTAAAACTTTTTGTTTTGGGGAAAAGTAATATATATTTACATAGTAGCCTTATAATATCATGATTTTTTTTATTTTATTTAATATTTAATAACCTGAGACCATTTAGAATACCTTTTATCTATTTGTTTATTTAATAATCAATAAAACAATTCAATGAAATATGAAATTTTGACTTTAACTTCTTGCTATTTATATTAAAATTTATAGAAAAACATTTAAAGTCTCTAGATTACAAATATATAAATTTTCCCTACATCAAAATTAGACTTTTTACCAAAAAATATCCCATGTTTTCGCGCTTTCGAACCACATACTATAATTTTCCTTTTCGTGTTTATTTAAGCTTTTACTGGTAATAAGATATAATTTTTTTTTTTTATACTTTTTCATAAATACAGAAATATATTTTTATATGGACAGTGGTACCATTTCCGGACTTTCAGTGGTAGATTTAACATATGAAAAGGTTAAAATTAATTGAAATTTACTAAAAATGCTAAATTCGTTTCAACACATTTTTACAGTATTTTATAATATAATAAAATTGCAATTTTTAAAGAATTCCATAGTAATTATAACGGTTTTAGTTGTAATTTTTCAAATATTATCACTATTTTTACTATAATTTCCAACATTAAAAATAATTCTGAAGAAATATTTTTCTATTATTATTTTTCTATTTACATCTACCGGCAACACTGTTAATGACAATGGGAATTTTTTTTATTTTGACTTTAATAATAAAAAATTATTGTATGATTTGAAAAGGATTGAAGTATTTAATATTGTAATAATATAAATATTTGTCTTTTTTTCGTTAGTATGAATATTAAACTAAATTAAAAGTTTTTTTTATTTTTAGAGTATAATGAGTATAATTTTAAAGAACCTATATATATGTTTATGTTTGTATACTTTTTTATGTATAATTCAAAACCAGAATTTGTTGACTATTTTTTGTTATCTATAGATATATTTATATTGTTTTTTCTTATATTTGGTGTATTAAGAAGGAAAATAAAAAATAGAATTTTTTATTTTATTGGTAAATTATGATATATTATTTGATTAGGTATGGTTATAATTTATTAAAAAAAATATATTGAATTAAATTTTTTTGAATGTTATATAAGAAAATTTTTTTTATTTTAGAGAACAATGAAAATTATATTGCTAACTATAATTAAGTTAAAGTTTAAATCCTTGTATGATATATTTTAAATTAATGTTTGCAATAGTAAAAATTATATTAACAAAATATTTTTCGTGACACCTGTCAGATTGAGATTTATCATAATTTTATCAATTTTTTAGTAGCCTGTTGACGATTTTTGAAGGTTTCCTCTCAAAATTTTAAGATTTTTAATAAAATTTATCTAACAACTATATTTTGTAAACATATAACCTTGGTTGAAGACCTTTTAAAATGATGAACTCACAACTTATATTGATAATTAAAAAAAAGAAAAAATAGTATATACATACAACTAAAGTGGCTATATAACTTTAAATGATTTTTGTAATTTCTTTAAACAATTTGTATGGTATAAGATTTAAGATTTTGTATCTAATAAGGTTAAAAACATCTTATTCTTTAAATATTAGTTTCTACATTTTTAATGGTTTTATTAAAATCTATTTGTTTATTTTGTTCAATTTAATGATTTTAAATAATTCAAATATCCTAAATATTTGTGATTATATCTTTAAATATATATTCAAAGGCTATAAAAATCTATATAATCTGATTTCAATATGACTACAACGAATACAATGATAAAATAATAAAGGAATTAATTGATTTAAGAGCTAATATGTACTCGGTTAAGCCTGACAGATATGAAAAAGAAATTGAAAAAATAAAGGGAAAATTATAGATAATAAAAACTAAACTATCAATAAGTAACTACAAAAAATAATTATATTATAATTCTTTGTATATATTTAAATCAAATATTCCAGAAATTTATATGGAAATGGTAACCAAACATTGCTTATGCTTTCGATACAGAAGAATTTTTGTATCCTATATACTCGAAGAAAATTTTTACTTGTAACAAAATTTGTATGTATTTACTTTTTATATATATTTAGGTGAATAGTGTCAAAAAAATATATGTATTTTTTTGGTTTATGCTGTCTATGTGAGAAAATTTATGTTGTTTACATCATTCATATATATGTATGTATATGAAAACCTTGTGGAAGTTATTTGACCATATAATTTTTGTGAAAAAAATTAAAAAAATAATAAAAAAATTATATTTTTTAAAAAAGTTTTGCAAAAAAATATAATTTTTGTGAAAAAAATTAAAAAAATAATAAAAAAATTATATTTTTTTAAAAAATTTTGTAAAAAAATATAATTTTTGTGAAAAAAATTAAAAAAATAATAAAAAAAATTATATTTTTTAAAAAAGTTTTGCAAAAAAATATAATTTTTGTGAAAAAAATTAAAAAAATAATAAAAAAATTATATTTTTTTAAAAAATTTTGTAAAAAAATATAATTTTTGTGAAATAAATTAAAAAAATAATAAAAAAATAATATTTTTTAAAAAAGTTTTGTAAAAACATATAATTTTTGTGAAAAAAATTAAAAAAATAATAAAAAAATTATATTTTTTTAAAAAATTTTGTAAAAAAATATAATTTTTGTGAAAAAATTAAAAAAATAATAAAAAAATTATATTTTTTTAAAAAATTTTGTAAAAAAATATAATTTTTGTGAAAGAAATTAAAAAAATAATAAAAAAATTATATTTTTTAAAAAAGTATTGTAAAAAAATATAATTTTTGTGAAAAAAATTAAAAAAAATAATAAAAAAATTATATTTTTTAAAAAAGTATTGTAAAAAAATATAATTTTTGTGAAAAAAATTAAAAAAATAATAAAAAAAATTATATTTTTTTAAAAAATTTTGCAAAAAAATATAATTTTTGTGAAAAAAATTAAAAAAATAATAAAAAAATTATATTTTTTAAAAAAATTTTGTAAAAAAATATAATTTTTGTGAAAAAAATTAAAAAAATAATAAAAAAATTATATTTTTTAAAAAAGTATTGTAAAAAAATATAATTTTTGTGAAAAAAATTAAAAAAAATAATAAAAAAATTATATTTTTTTAAAAAATTTTGTACAAAAATATAATTTTTGTGAAAGAAATTAAAAAAATAATAAAAAAATTATATTTTTTAAAAAAGTTTTGTAAAAAAATATAATTTTTGTGAAAAAAATTAAAAAAATAATAAAAAAAATTATATTTTTTTAAAAAATTTTGTAAAAAAATATAATTTTTGTGAAAAAAATTAAAAAAATAATAAAAAAATTATATTTTTTAAAAAAATTTTGTAAAAAAATATAATTTTTGTGAAAAAAATTAAAAAAATAATAAAAAAATTATATTTTTTAAAAAAGTTTTGTAAAAAAATATAATTTTTGTGAAAAAAATTAAAAAAATAATAAAAAAATTATATTCTTTAAAAAAAATTTGCAAAAAAATATAATTTTTGTGAAAAAAATTAAAAAAATAATAAAAAAATTATATTTTTTTAAAAAATTTTGTAAAAAAATATAATTTTTGTGAAAGAAATTAAAAAAATAATAAAAAAATTATATTTTTTAAAAAAGTTTTGTAAAAAAATATAATTTTTGTGAAAAAAATTAAAAAAATAATAAAAAAAATTATATTTTTTTAAAAAATTTTGTAAAAAAATATAATTTTTGTGAAAAAAATTAAAAAAAATAATAAAAAAATTATATTTTTTTAAAAAATTTTGTAAAAAAATATAATTTTTGTGAAAAAAATTAAAAAAATAATAAAAAAATTATATTTTTTTATTATTTTTTTTAATTTTTTTCACAAAAATTATATTTTTTTACAATACTTTTTTAAAAAATATAATTTTTTTATTATTTTTTTTAATTTTTTTCACAAAAATTATATTTTTTTACAAAACTTTTTTAAAAAATATAATTTTTTTATTATTTTTTTAATTTCTTTCACAAAAATTATATTTTTTTACAAAATTTTTTAAAAAAATATAATTTTTTTATTATTTTTTTAATTTTTTTTCACAAAAATTATATTTTTTTACAAAACTTTTTTAAAAAATATAATTTTTTTATTATTTTTTTAATTTCTTTCACAAAAATTATATTTTTTTACAAAATTTTTTAAAAAAATATAATTTTTTTATTATTTTTTTAATTTTTTTCACAAAAATTATATGGTCAAATAACTTCCACAAGGTTTTCATATACATACATATATATGAATGATGTAAACAACATAAATTTTCTCACATAGACAGCATAAACCAAAAAAATACATATATTTTTTTGACACTATTCACCTAAATATATATAAAAAGTAAATACATACAAATTTTGTTACAAGTAAAAATTTTCTTCGAGTATATAGGATACAAAAATTCTTCTGTATCGAAAGCATAAGCAATGTTTGGTTACCATTTCCATATAAATTTCTGGAATATTTGATTTAAATATATACAAAGAATTATAATATAATTATTTTTTGTAGTTACTTATTGATAGTTTAGTTTTTATTATCTATAATTTTCCCTTTATTTTTTCAATTTCTTTTTCATATCTGTCAGGCTTAACCGAGTACATATTAGCTCTTAAATCAATTAATTCCTTTATTATTTTATCATTGTATTCGTTGTAGTCATATTGAAATCAGATTATATAGATTTTTATAGCCTTTGAATATATATTTAAAGATATAATCACAAATATTTAGGATATTTGAATTATTTAAAATCATTAAATTGAACAAAATAAACAAATAGATTTTAATAAAACCATTAAAAATGTAGAAACTAATATTTAAAGAATAAGATGTTTTTAACCTTATTAGATACAAAATCTTAAATCTTATACCATACAAATTGTTTAAAGAAATTACAAAAATCATTTAAAGTTATATAGCCACTTTAGTTGTATGTATATACTATTTTTTCTTTTTTTTAATTATCAATATAAGTTGTGAGTTCATCATTTTAAAAGGTCTTCAACCAAGGTTATATGTTTACAAAATATAGTTGTTAGATAAATTTTATTAAAAATCTTAAAATTTTGAGAGGAAACCTTCAAAAATCGTCAACAGGCTACTAAAAAATTGATAAAATTATGATAAATCTCAATCTGACAGGTGTCACGAAAAATATTTTGTTAATATAATTTTTACTATTGCAAACATTAATTTAAAATATATCATACAAGGATTTAAACTTTAACTTAATTATAGTTAGCAATATAATTTTCATTGTTCTCTAAAATAAAAAAAATTTTCTTATATAACATTCAAAAAAATTTAATTCAATATATTTTTTTTAATAAATTATAACCATACCTAATCAAATAATATATCATAATTTACCAATAAAATAAAAAATTCTATTTTTTATTTTCCTTCTTAATACACCAAATATAAGAAAAAACAATATAAATATATCTATAGATAACAAAAAATAGTCAACAAATTCTGGTTTTGAATTATACATAAAAAAGTATACAAACATAAACATATATATAGGTTCTTTAAAATTATACTCATTATACTCTAAAAATAAAAAAAACTTTTAATTTAGTTTAATATTCATACTAACGAAAAAAAGACAAATATTTATATTATTACAATATTAAATACTTCAATCCTTTTCAAATCATACAATAATTTTTTATTATTAAAGTCAAAATAAAAAAAATTCCCATTGTCATTAACAGTGTTGCCGGTAGATGTAAATAGAAAAATAATAATAGAAAAATATTTCTTCAGAATTATTTTTAATGTTGGAAATTATAGTAAAAATAGTGATAATATTTGAAAAATTACAACTAAAACCGTTATAATTACTATGGAATTCTTTAAAAATTGCAATTTTATTATATTATAAAATACTGTAAAAATGTGTTGAAACGAATTTAGCATTTTTAGTAAATTTCAATTAATTTTAACCTTTTCATATGTTAAATCTACCACTGAAAGTCCGGAAATGGTACCACTGTCCATATAAAAATATATTTCTGTATTTATGAAAAAGTATAAAAAAAAAAAATTATATCTTATTACCAGTAAAAGCTTAAATAAACACGAAAAGGAAAATTATAGTATGTGGTTCGAAAGCGCGAAAACATGGGATATTTTTTGGTAAAAAGTCTAATTTTGATGTAGGGAAAATTTATATATTTGTAATCTAGAGACTTTAAATGTTTTTCTATAAATTTTAATATAAATAGCAAGAAGTTAAAGTCAAAATTTCATATTTCATTGAATTGTTTTATTGATTATTAAATAAACAAATAGATAAAAGGTATTCTAAATGGTCTCAGGTTATTAAATATTAAATAAAATAAAAAAAATCATGATATTATAAGGCTACTATGTAAATATATATTACTTTTCCCCAAAACAAAAAGTTTTAAATGGGATATTTTCGTATTATTCGTAGACTATAACCCCTTAAACAAAGTCCCCTTCAAACCACAATCATTTATACTGTAAATTAATTTTGTCCAATTTCTTGATAAAAATTATGAAAAAAATAGCTGCTAGACATTTTTTCATTATTTATACAAAATTGTTAAAAAAATCTCATTTCATTTTCTTACTTAACAATAGTAAAACAACAATAAAATATAGATATTTACACATATACAAATAAAAACTTCAATTATTTATATACAATAAGAATATTATTAAAAAATCTATCTTTCATAAAATTCATGATATATAAAATAAATTTCACAAAATTTATTAAATTATTAAGCACCAATAAATCAAAATACTTTGATATTAGAATATTGACGCATTGACTTCAATAATTTTAAATAACTATGTATGTATGTATGAGCATATCTAACAAAATCGGACAATGTATTCATCATTAAAGGCAAAAACCTTACACATTTTCCTACTTAATATTAAAACATAAAATACAAATATACAACCAATCATATATATATGTATACGACACGTATATTTTTTTTAAAGATTATCGAATTTTGTAATATTTGTAAATACATGGGTTTTCAAATTCGTAAAAATATAAAAAATATCCCACTGAACATTTTCATTCAAAAAAGTTAATTAAAGAATTAATCCTTTAAACGTAAATGTCTACATAATTTTCATCTAATATAACATTAAGAACAAATTATCCATGACCATACATACAAAAATCAAAAATATTTTTCATTAAAGTAAAAACCTTATACAATGTTATTTTATGCATATTAAAACACAAAAAAATAAAATACCTTAAAAAACCTTATTTGCATCTTCATAATTAACAATATTAAAACATAAGAACAATTACATGATGATTCACATAATCTACAACTCCAACAAAACTATAAACAAAAATATTAAATTTCATTTGAAATTTTTTCGCTGGCACAACACACGTTCTCACAACTAGTGGAAACGAGATTCAGCAATTTGGCTACTAACGTAACTTATTCTCATGAACTGCTTACCTAACCACTTACCTGGAAACAAGATAAACAAACATCCTATTACAATATATGAAACACACACTTTCCTCACTTTATCTACCTAGTAATTATCTAACAGAACTATCTATTCTGATTGATGCAAATACAAATTTTGCTATTTCCCATCCCTGACTTTTATAAGAAACAAAGTTACCCCCGATAGAACATCTTTTTGTATGGAACTAAAAATAAATATCCATGCAAAAATTATCATTAAAAACAAAAAACAACTATTGCCTTCCTATTTGTCTCCCTGTTAAATTGTTTTTATATACTTTTAACATAATTGCTACATATTATTATAAAAAATAAATACATTGGTTTATAATTTCATAAAATACATTTGGCCATTTACACAAAAATATTGTTGTATTTATTAAGAAACTTCAATCCACTTCTATTTGTCACCAAATGTAAAAAAATCATGCAATTTATGATATGTTCCTAAAGAATAGAATTATAAAATTTTCCTACATATCTTATAAATGTAAACGCAATGAAATGTAACATGAATTCAAAAGTTTGGATGAAATCATTAAAAAATTATGAGAATTATTAATTTCCCTACACTTCTTATACATATAAACGCCTTAAACTAGGCAATGAAATGTAACATGGATTCAAAAGTTTTGTTGAAATCATTAAAAAATTATGAGAATTGATAATTTTTCCTAAATTTCTTATACATATAAGCGCCTTAAACTAGGCAATGAAATGTAACATGAATTCAAACGTTCGATTTTTGAACTTATTTTTAAAATATTTGTAAAGATGTTGGTTTTCAACTTTATAAAAATATTTCACTGAACATTTGCTTACCAAAAGTTAATTAAACAATTCTTTCAAACCCAAATGTCTATAACACTTTCATCTAATATAATATTAAGAACAAATTATACATAACCTTATCCAACAAAATCAAACATATTTTTTCATTAAAGTCAAAAATTAAGAAAATACTCCCTCATCTTCAAATAAGTATAAAACCGATTCACTTGTTTTTACTCCAAAAGTTTTTATAAAAATTGAGTGTTTTTTTATAAAATTCAAATTTACTCTCATTTTGAAATCATAACATAAATTTCACAATTCTCTTAACATAAATTTCACAATTCTCTTAACATAAATTTCATAATTCTCTTAACATAAATTTGACAATTCTCTTAACATAAATTTCACAATAATTTCCTAATATCACATTAGAACAAATTATACATAACCTTACCCAACAAAATCAAACATATTTTTTAATTAAAGTCAAAAACCTTTTACAAGGTTATTTTATGCATATGAAAAAAAAAAAAACAAAAACAATTCTCAAGTTAAATTTTACACTTTACAAAAACAAAAACAACCATATGAATAAACCAAACATACTCAAACTCTATTTATCCAAGTCATCAGTTTTTAATTTCATCACAATTAAAAGTGTAAAAAAAAATTGTCTCCATATTAATTCGTTTGTATGTACTTTAACATAATTACATACATATTATTATACAAAAGTAAAAAAAAAAAAATTGACAAAAATAAATTCATTGGTTTCCAATTTCACCGTTTACACAAACAAATATTGTTGTATTTAATAAAAAAATTCCCCTTTATATTTTTTTGACTGAAAAAGTACGCGAACCGACCCACTGTGAGCCAGAACCGACCCAAACACATTTTTTCCATTTACTTTAACATAATTACATACATATTATTATACAAAAAAAAAAAAAAAAAAAAAAAACAAAAACAAAAAACACAAAAATATACAAATAAATTCATTGGTTTCCAATTACACCGTTTACACAAACAAATATTGTAGTATTTAATAAAAAATTCCACTTTATACTTTTTTAGCTGACCAAGAACGCGAACACACCTAATGTGGTCGAGAACCTACACAAACACATTTTTTCCATTTACTTTAACATAATTACATACATATTATTATACAAAAAAACAAAAAATACAAAAATACACAAATAAATTCATTGGTTTCCAATTTCATAAAATGCATTTGTCAGTGTATACAAACAAATATTGTAGCATTTATTAAAAAAGCACACAATAAACATACATACATACATATATTATTACAATATATTAAACACACAAAGGGGGGCGGGATCTCCCCCCTTTATATTTCTTCTGATGGATCAATAAAAAAAATTTGCCATCTGCGAACCCTAACTTAAAAAAAATTTTCAGTAATGACAAAAAAAATTCTTGAAAAAACAAACCCCCTCCCCCCCTCAAATGTTTTGGAGGCTACGCTCAGTTGTCCCAGAAGCCCCCCAAATACATTTTTTTCCATAAACGATAAAAAAAATCAGCCCCCCCCCTCAAATGTTGTTGGAGCTACGCTAAATTGTCCCAGAACCTATACAAATATACTACTTGCATTAAAGCCTAATAGAAATATAAAACCACTAGTTGATTTTCAGTCTCTATGAGAAACAGTTTCTCATTTTGCTTCGCTAGAAGACTTTTTAGGGCATTTTGAAAATCATATATTATCAGCAATACTTAGTAAAATGCAAATTTTAAATATTTAGCACGATGTACTAATTTTTTACAAACAATTTTTAAAATATTCTTTTTTTGTAACTTTATTTAATTATTTTTTCTGTGTTGACTTATTGACAACACTAAATAAAGAAATAAATAAAATATATCGTAATTCCCCTTTTCATACGGAATTTGTATACCTAATATATATTCATACATATGTATATAAGCAATATACAACAATTTCATTTATAGTTTACTAATTGGGTTTTTTTTTTCTGAAAAATGTATGCGCTTTTTATCCCAACTATGAGTCAACGTTCACAAGTAATACAAAAAGTTAAACTTTACATATTACATCCGTACAAACAAGACTTATGTAACTCAACTGTTGTGACAAGTTTTTTTGAATATTTTGGCAAAATGTAAATAAATTCATACATAGATATATTATAAATGAAAATTATATTTTTTATTTACAGTAAGAAAACACTTACAACTCTAGAATTATAAGGTATATTGCAAAATATGTTTGTCATTGAAATGTGTTTCATCGCTTAAAAAGCCTAATCTGGAATCCAATTGGCCGAATCACTGGACTGTATAGTCGTTTCCAACTGATTTCTTATTCGATCGTTCAGATAACAAATGCAAAGCTGCTAGTTATAACATTGGCGGAATTTTATAACCACTATGTAAATAGTTGTTTCTAATTACCTTAGGTTGTGGTGTAGGATTTTTAAAATATCATAAATAAGGATTTTTTAAATCTTCTACCAATTTTTACAAAATACATAAAAGTGACCCATGATGGTACATAAAGGGTTAATTTTTTGCAAAACCATACAAAGTCAACTAAGATACAAATACCGAAAGCCAAAACTTAAATTAAATAATTTAAAGTTGAATTTATGAAAATTAGTGATTTTATAAAAGTTTTGCCTACCATCTCCAAACGCTTTGTGGGCGTGATTATACTATCACTGTACTTTGCTTTAGCATCGGAAATTTTCCGCCCCACACCATTTACCTAAATTTTTGTGATAAAGTTGTTTTTCTTATTCTCCCTATATAAAATTTCCGCTAAGTTGAATGAATTTTTGTTTGCTAATATTATTAGGTATTTCATCAGAAACATCTAAAATACGATATGTGGTGATTTAAAGTCTCATTTAATGATTCTTTTAAAAATGGACTAAAGTGACCCATGAAAAGGACTCTTCTAGGGTTAATTTTTTTTTTTGAAAATTTTTTATTATTAACTACATTATAGAATATTATTTAAAATTGGATTTATACATTTTTTACAATAATTTTATAAGATAAGAATTTCATTTTTAATTAGCGATTTTATAAAAGTTTTGCCTAGAAGCCCCAAATGCTTCGGGTGTTTGAATATACTGACCTAGTACTTTCATGTGGCATGGGAAGCATTTCGCCCCCAGAACCCGTGTTGCATAGTGTAATAGATACAAATATATATGTACATATAAGTACGAGCAGTATTCCCGCTAATTCGTTAGCGTATATTTTTTTTAATACAAATTTTTTTTTTGTGCTTTATCTATATATACAGTGGTGGCCACGAATTTAAGACACGACATTTCACTTATATATTTCTGATAATTTTTACATCTTATCGAACAAATTTTAGATCCATGTTATTTTTTAAAGATCCTAGTAATGTTATGAAAAAAAATCAACAATAGTTTGTTACCTATATTTAGTTTCCAATTTTTATTTACATATTATACAGATTAATACAAGTTTAAGCCTGGTCATGAATTTAGGACATAGGCAAAATAAAAGTTAATTCACAAAAGTAAAGCTCAGCTTCATAAAACAATATTAGTATTTGGTGGGAAATCCTTTATTTTGAATCACAGCAGCGCATCTCCTGGGTAAACTTTCAACTAAGGCCATACAGCGCTCCTTTGGAATGGCATACCAAGCCTTTTGAATTTCTTCCCATAAATCAGTCAAATTTTTTGGCTTTACTGCTCGTACATTCTCCTCAACATCATTCCACAAGTTCTCAATTGGATTGAGATCCGGGGATTGAGCTGGCCATTTCAGAACTGTGATATTATTTTCCTCTAAGCAACTCTTCACTAGGCGTGAAGTGTGCTTAGGGTCATTATCATGCATAAATTTCCACATTAGAGGCATGTTGTCTTCAGCGAATGGTATCATGATGCTTGTCAGTATGTTTTTGTAAATATGCTGGTCCATTTTATTGATAATCTTCTGAATGGGACCTACACCATGCCAGGAAAATGCTGCCCACACCATGACATTTCCACCACCATGCTTAACCGTTTTAAGGGTGTACTTTGGGTGATGCTCCAGGTTTGGAGGACGCCATACGTACTGTTTTCCATCAGAACCAAAGCGACAAAACTTCGACTCGTCGCTCCAAAGTATATTTTTCCAAAATGTCATCGGCTTATTGAGATTTTCTCTTGAAAACGCTAGTCGGGATTTAATATTTTTTTTTGACACAAGTGGTTTACGTTGTGCAATACACCCACGTAAGTTCTTCTCATTCAGACGTCTTCTTATTGTCCTGGACGATATATTAATACCAAAATCCGATGAAATCTCATTTTTAATTTTACTTGAGCTCTTGAAAGGATCTTTAGCAGCTGATTTATAAATTAAGCTATCCTCCCTGGGTGTAGTTTTTCGGGCTCTAGGGTGCTGTTTGACATTTTTGGTAGTGCCATGTTGCTTGATGTGTTCCAGTGCATTGTAAATCTTGGATCTGGAACATTTTAGTAGCTTGGAAATTTCCATTACTGTTTTTCCATCAGTATTCATTTGTTGGATCAATTTTCGCTCGGCATCCGAACTCCAAGTACCTCTGGCCATTTCTAACTAAATATTTTGATGTATTCTAACATTAAATGGAATAAAACATTCATTACTTACCTTTTAGCTTCAAAAAACACCAAAAAATCACTTAAAAACCAAATATTTCTTATATGTTTTAAATTCGTGACCAGCTTCAAAAGCACGTTTTTACGAAAATATAATAAAAACAGCAACAAAATGTATACACAAACAAAACCAAATAACGGTAATTAATCTTAACATTACAGGGTAGGTACACTGAAAAATTAACAAAATCTAATTTTATATTGCAGGGTTGTAATAATTATCACAACTTAGTTCGTTACATGTCGTGTCTTAAATTCGTGGCCACCACTGTATAAAAGAGTAATGTTACTGACTGACTGATTCATCATCCCACAGCCCAAACGGCTGAAGCTAGAGAGACTAAATTTGGAACATAGGTAGGTCTCCCTCTATATAGATCCACTAAGATGGGAATTTTGGAAATTCGAATGTTTAGGGGGTAAAAAAGGGTAAAAACGGGTAAAATCGGTAACCTTATAACTTGTAAACTAATAATAATGCAAAGAAAGTTTAATAGTTATCGTTATTCGTTTAAAAAATAATTGGACAGGTGTCTGGTACTTTTTTGAAAATCGACCGTTTTTGGGAGAAAACGGGTAAAAACTGTATTTTGGTACTTTTTTGGCACCATATGTATCTTTGAAACCAATCAACATACAGATAAAATTTATGCCGTATTCATAACTTATCAAAAAATGAGAAATACAAATTTGGTACTTTTTAGAAATTCAAACGTTTAAGGGTTAAAAATCGTACCTATTTTTGGTACTTTTTTCGTAAAACATTTTTTTATATTTATTGAAATATTCATATGAGTATTTTAATATGGGATACCACTTCAATTTAGAAATTTATTGGAATACAATTTTTAATATTTCGATGGGTCAAAAAAAGTACCAAAAAAAGGGGTAAAGGCGGGAAATTACATTTTATTCAAACTTAATAATGAATTTTCAATTACATTAAACATAGAAACATGAAATTAAGAAAATGTAGATAAGAATTCACAAGAGTGAAATTTATGGTATTTAAAGATACATGGTCCTGTGGGTAAGAATTCAAGAGGATGGACTTTGTGGTACTTTTTTCTACTTCTATTGGTACTTTTTTGCATTTTCTGTAACATTTAACCTAGAAACTTGAAATTTAATACGTATGGTCCGATGTTGGAAAGAATTCACAAGGAGGGACTTTGTGGTACTTTTTCGTTCTTCTAATGGTACTTTTTGATTTCTATAATTATGAACCTAGAAACATGAAATTAGGGATATGTGGTCCTTAGTTAATGAGAATCCATAAGAGGGGACGTTGTGGTACTTTTTTGTTCTTCTAATGGTACTTTTTTAATTTTCAATAATTATGATCCTGGTAACATTAAATTAAGGACATATGGTGCTAAGTAAATGAGAATCCATAAGAGGGGACTTTGTGGTACTTTTTAATTTTTTATAATTATGAACCTAGAAACATGAAATTAAGGATATGTGTTCCTAAATTAATGAGAATTCATAAGAGGGGACTTTGTGGTACTTTTTTGTTCTTCTAATGGTACTTTTTGAATTTCCTGATATGTGGTCCTAAATGAATGAGAATCCATAAGAGGGGTCTTTGTGGTACTTTTTTGTTCTCCTAATGGTACTTTTTGAATTTTCTATAATTATGAACTTAGAAACATGAAATTAAGGACATGTGGTCCTAAATGAATAAGAATCCATAAGAGTGGACTTTGTGGTACTTTTTTGTTATTCCAAAGTACTTTTTGAATTTTTGGTAATATTTAACCTAGAAACATGAAATTAAAGATTTATGGTCCTAAATGAATGAGAATCCACCATGTTTGATTTGTGGTACTTTTTTTGTTCTTATAATGGTACTTTTTGAATTGAAATTAAGGACATGTTTTTTTTTTTTTTTTAATTTTCTATAATATTTAACCTAGAAACATGAAGTTAAAGTTATGTGGCCCTAAGTTAGTGAGTATCCATAAGAAGGGATTTTGTGGTACTTTTTCGATCTTCTAACAATACATTTTGAATGTTCTTTAATATACTTCCTAGAAACATAAAATTGAAGATGTAAGGTCCTAAGTGAATAAGAATCCTTAAAAGTGATTTTGTGGTTCTTAATTCCTTATTCTAAAATACTTTTTCGTTATTCTAATATTTATTTTTCGTTATTCTAATATTAAAGAGATATTGTTATTTATGAATGAGAATTCTCAAGCTCTATTAGTCACATTCCTCTATACTAAAAAATAATAATAGGAATACTTTGATAGTTTTTTAACTTTCGAATGTTAAAGATGTAAAAAATTGGTACTTTACTGGCACCCTATCATACATGCCTTTTGTACTTTTCGAAAATCCTATTTTAAATTTATTTTATAGCATGGTTTAAAAAAAAATTTCCGCTAACGAAGTAGCGGATTAACAGCTCGTTAAGTTATAATTTCATTTTAGTTGTGCTTTATTAAGTTATAATTTCATGACTTTAAATTTTTGAATAATATTTCTAATGGCTTAAACCAAAGAATATACAATATATAGTAAGCGCATGTCAATGAAAACTGAAATATTTTTTAAAAGTATTTCTAGATGCGGGAGGGAAGACAAAAGGAAAAGAAGCTTGTGTGTTTTTTATCTCTTTTGTTATGCTCTTGAAATTAATAAAAAACACACAAAAAAGTCAGTCTCGCACGAGCATTCAAGCAAGAATGTTGTGTTACTGCTTGTTGCTTGAGATACACTCATGAAAAATATTAATATGATTTTTTGTCTCTTAATTAAACAACTATCTTTTTTTAATTAAGAAATAATAATTTAATACAATTATACATTTATTATATTATTATAAAATACAAATTTGAAATAATCGTTCGTACTGAATTAAATTTAGTATTATTTGATATTTTTTAATAGGAAATTAAAATCCTAAATTATTAATATATCGTTATTTTTTTTAATCAAAGAGTAGAACAAATAAACATTAAATCGTAATTTTTATGATTACTATGGTAATCGTTGCGATGCCTGGTTATTATTATTCAAATTCTAAACTAGTAACGTGTATTTCCACTTACAAGTCTTGAATTGACGAAGAAACTTTCAAAATTAAATTACTATAAAAATTACGTTATTTTTTTGGTGTATAATTTCATAATGGGACAGAAAAACAAAACATACACAAACGTAATTGTGAATGTATGAGTGTGGAGATCGCTGGTATAGTGCCTATAAAAAAGTAGAAACAAGAAATTGGTTGTTTATTTACTAAAGGAGATAAAATACGATCGCGTATGTTAGTGTAGGGCATAGCATATGTGTTTTGTTGTTTTAAAAGTAGAAATACTTTAATCAGCACCGAACTAGTTATACCTTTTTTAACGTCATATGAGCTTATATACTTTCAGGATATCAAATTTATATTTTAAAATTTGATTTGTGTAGTTTTGTTACTTATGTATTCAAAGTAACAGATGTTAATGTTAAGTATATTAATTAAATAAATAAAAACAAAAATATAAAATTATATCCACTTGAAAAAAATATAAAAAAATATTTTTATTTTTTTTTTTTTATTCATATCAAATTTGTCACCAAAAAATTAGATTTTTCTTTAATAATTTTGTTTTATTCTGTAAAGAAGGTGGAATTATATTGAAAAAAGATCTTTTGTAAAAAATAATTAATTTGTATATACCTACTATATAAAAAAATTGTTATGACAAAAATAAATAAATTAATAAATAAAAATAACTTTTATTTCCTGCCAAAAAATAACTTTTATATATTAAAAAAAAATTTTCAGTATTTTTGTTTATAAAAAAATTTAAGTCTATAAATTGAAACATTGCTGTATGAATACTTTTTTCTTTTTGTATAAAAAAAATAATAACTTTTTGCTTAGAAAAAGGAAATCAAAAAATTTCTTTTTTTTTTTTTTCAAAATAAATGTTATTTCTTCCCAAAAATAAAAGAAATGAAATACTTTTTTATTCAAAACAACTTATTTACTAAATAAAATATATATAATTTAAAAATAAGTTTTAAAATTGAAAATATTAATATTATTTATTTCTATAAAAAATATATATTTTAATAACAATTTCTTGTTTCAAATAAAATACAACTCAAAAACTTGGAAAAAATCACAAAATAATTTTTTTCCGAAAAAAAGGAAAAACTTTTATTTATTATTTACTTTATTTTTATTTTTCTTTCTAAAAAATCCAAAAAATGGAAAAAATATGTACTTTTAAAAATGAAAAAATTTTAATATATTTTTAAATAATAATTTCTAAAATTAAAAATTCTCTATAAAAACATTTTTTTAAATAATAATAAAAAACAACAAAAACAAATTGTATGCACATTTTATGAAATATATAAAAATATAATATATAAAAGTAAAATATAAAAATTATTAGTTTATCAAAAATATAACTATAAAATATAAATTGAAAACTTCGAAATCATAAAAAAATTTGTCACGTCACTAAGAAAGGTATAAGCACGACGGTGCAGATCAGAGTATTTCTACTTGTAAAACAACAAAACATGTCTTTTCCATTAGTAAATAAACAACTAAAATTTCTGTTGGCACTTTTTATTTCAAAACAAAAGAAACAAATATTATTTGTTTCTTTCAATTTGAAATAAAGATCTTTATACATGTACAAACATATATATGCCTGTGTGTTTTTATTTGCATTTCTTTATAAGGAATACACACATGTACAAACACATATATTTAAACTCTTTCTCTCTCTCTGTTTTGGTGGTGGATTTTGTTTTCCCTTGTTACTTATCCCCCTCATCAATGCAAAATGTTGAGAGCGAGATTTATGTGAGAGCGGGTTCTATGATTAGAACCCGCCATAAGAAATTTTGTTTCTACATGATGCGCCTTCTATATATGAATATTCTTTGCTTAAACACAGTGAGCATTTAACCCGATCATCCCGATTGGCTTCAGAAAATTTAAATATTTAAAAACGTAAACCATATAACATAACAAAATATTTAATAAAAATTTTTAAAAAAATGAAATAAAATATACAGTGGTGGCCACGAATTTAAGACACGACATTTCACTTATATATTTCTGATAATTTTTACATCTTATCGAACAAATTTTAGATCCATGTTATTTTTTAAAGATCCTAGTAATGTTATGAAAAAAAATCAACAATAGTTTGTTACCTATATTTAGTTTCCAATTTTTATTTACATATTATACAGATTAATACAAGTTTAAGCCTGGTCATGAATTTAGGACATAGGCAAAATAAAAGTTAATTCACAAAAGTAAAGTTCAGCTTCATAAAACAATATTAGTATTTGGTGAGAAATCCTTTATTTTGAATCACAGCAGCGCATCTCCTGGGTAAACTTTCAACTAAGGCCATACAGCGCTCCTTTGGAATGGCATACCAAGCCTTTTGAATTTCTTCCCATAAATCAGTCAAATTTTTTGGCTTTACTGCTCGTACATGCTCCTCAACATCATTCCACAAGTTCTCAATTGGATTGAGATCCGGGGATTGAGCTGGCCATTTCAGAACTGTGATATTATTTTCCTCTAAGCAACTCTTCACTAGGCGTGAAGTGTGCTTAGGGTCATTATCATGCATAAATTACCACATTAGAGGCATGTTGTCTTCAGCGAATGGTATCATGATGCTTGTCAGTATGTTTTTGTAAATATGCTGGTCCATTTTATTGATAATCTTCTGAATGGGACCTACACCATGCCAGGAAAATGCTGCCCACACCATGACATTTCCACCACCATGCTTAACCGTTTTAAGGGTGTACTTTGGGTGATGCTCCAGGTTTGGAGGACGCCATACGTACTGTTTTCCATCAGAACCAAAGCGACAAAACTTCGACTCGTCGCTCCAAAGTATATTTTTCCAACAAAAAGAGATTATTGAGATTTTCTCTTGAAAACGCTAGTCGGGATTTAATATTTTTTTTTGACACAAGTGGTTTACGTTGTGCAATACACCCACGTAAGTTCTTCTCATTCAGACGTCTTCTTATTGTCCTGGACGATATATTAATACCAAAATCCGATGAAATCTCATTTTTAATTTTACTTGAGCTCTTGAAAGGATCTTTAGCAGCTGATTTATAAATTAAGCTATCCTCCCTGGGTGTAGTTTTTCGGGCTCTAGGGTGCTGTTTGACATTTTTGGTAGTGCCATGTTGCTTGATGTGTTCCAGTGCATTGTAAATCTTGGATCTGGAACATTTTAGTAGCTTGAAAATTTCCATTACTGTTTTTCCATCAGTATTCATTTGTTGGATCAATTTTCGCTCGGCATCCGAACTCCAAGTACCTCTGGCCATTTCTAACTAAATATTTTGATGTATTCTAACATTAAATGGAATAAAACATTCATTACTTACCTTTTAGCTTCAAAAAACACCAAAAAATCACTTAAAAACCAAATATTTCTTATATGTTTTAAATTCGTGACCAGCTTCAAAAGCACGTTTTTACGAAAATATAATAAAAACAGCAACAAAATGTATACACAAACAAAACCAAATAACGGTAATTGATCTTAACATTACAGGGTACACTGAAAAATTAACAAAATCTAATTTTATATTGCAGGGTTGTAATAATTATCACAACTTAGTTCGTTACATGTCGTGTCTTAAATTCGTGGCCACCACTGTATATTTGTTTACGTGAAAATAGCAAGTTTTTTTATTAAAAAAAAAAAAAAAAAAAATCATTAAAAATCTTAAACGACAAAAACTGTTCTGAGTTATTACTTTATCGTACCAAACAAATTTTACACTAAATGTACTTATTTTTAATTAAATTAACATGTGCAAATTAATTCTATAAAATTATGCTGCGACCGTTAGAGGGTCAAGATTTTTAATTTGTTTATGTACTTTAAACACCATAACTTAGATCTTATATTTAAGTTAACAAGAAAATTAAATTTATTTATTTTAATTATAATTTGTTTCTTTAGTAATTTTTTATATTTAACTTCGCATTAAATAACAACTCTAAATTACCTTAAAACTCCAACCTAATTAAAAAAAAAAACTTTAAAACCAAATTAGAAAGTAATAAAACTATATTTTCCGCCTCTGTAAAAACTACAATAAAAAACTACAAATAATGTAAGTGACCTTAACATCAGACAAAATTATTACAACGTTTTTTTTTTTTCAAAATCTCTAGGTCACTGTGCAGCAGTACATCAGAATTTCAAATGGCAACAGAAGCAGCAGCAGCTTACAACTAAAGCAATATAAATACAAAACAAAAATCATTTCAACGTCAAATACAACATTCCACAATTTGTTAATATATACTTATATACATATATAAAAGTACATATAGATGGTTGACTCTTGGAAATATTAATAACAAAATAAAAAAATAATTACATTATACAAACGAATAATTACTATAATAGAAAAAAATAAATAAATAAAAATAATTGTTTATATTCAGACAATTCTTAAATCCGCAAAAAAACACAATATTTTATAAATTATACAGAATAGTAAAAATCAAAAATCAACAAAATTAAAATCCAAGAGATACAAATGCATTAGGTATCTGCAAATATTGAAAACACTTGCGAAGAGTAAAATAAATAAAAACAATAACAAAGTCATAACTAGGGGGCGGATTTATATGCAAATGCATGTTTTTTTTGGAGCATTTAAAAATTATGTTATGTTGCTGTCTATCCGAATCAGATATTTTACAAAAAAATGGTATCGATTTGTTAGTGCATATGCTTTGTTGAAAATGCATATTTTGCATATTTTACCGCATAATGCATATTTTTATGACATATTTTTAATTTTTTGGTTTTTAAACATTTTGTTGTTACAATTTTATTTTTATATTACTCATTTTGAGGTTAAATGCAAGCACCCGAAAACTGTTTATTTTTATTTTTCAATCTAAATACATGTAATAGCAACAAAATGAGATATCGATCATAAAAATCGATTGATTCGTTTCGAAATTAATCGCAATTAATTTTAGTTTTTTTAAAAATTTCTCCAGTTTCACAATATCTTTAAATGATGTATATAATTGTTTTTGATGCGATCAATAGTTTCAAAGTTATGAAAAAAAATTAAAAAAAACAAGCGAACTGCTTGTACAAAATTTCGTAGACATTTCACCTTATATGGGAGGTGCGCGATAAAGTGGGCGGACTACGTCCATTTTTTGTATATAAGTTTATATAGACTCCCATACTATTTATACAAATTATTATTCTTAAAATAATAAATGTTTTTTTTGTTTGAAAATTATGTTTCTTTCTTAAATTTTTAAGAGGTTATTCGAAAATGGAACAAAATTTAATTTTAGTAAATATATCTTTTTGGTCTTCCTACATTGAAGCCATCAAAAAATATACATAAATTACATTTAAGATCAGTTAGTAGAGAAGTAGATAATAGTAACTTTTAATTGTCAAAAACGATAGTCAAATTTTCTGTGGAAACAAATATTTTTTTTATTAAAAATATTAGTAAAAATGTTATAGAAAACATAAATAAAGAAATAGAATAAGTAACTCTTAAAGCTAAAAAACGGGATTTTTTTATAAAAAGCGGGAAAAATATTTCAGGCGGGATCGAAGTTTAAAAATCGGGATAATCCCGCCAAAAGCGGGATGTCTGGTCACGTTAGGTATGCACGATTTATATAAATAACACACCAAAATATGTGGAATAAAATTGTCTTTAAGTCGTTCTATTAGCAAATTTTTATCCGCTCAATAGTTTTAGATATATGTATTTCGAAATAAGTGTCCGAAAAAAATTTTTTATGCTAAATTCAAGATTTCGTTTTTTTACTAAAACTTCTTTTTAGACGTGAAAACATCAAAAATATTTCAGTTATCTCAAAGCTGGCAAAACTACGATTAAATAAAGCCACGTGTCATAAAAATTGATGCACAAATCTTAATTGGATTCATAGTTATTATACCCATACATACCTACAGTTAAGTGGAAATACACTAGTCGCCAAAAAAATTTGTTTGGTCTTAAATAAAAAAATAGGTTGATTAGATGGAATTTAACGTGCTAAATAAGAATCAGCTTTTACTTTTTTTCTATCAGGTATTGTTATTTTTTTTATGGGCATGACTACTATGACCCCGCGTTTAGGTAGTCACACTTGTATAACTCGAGAACTGTTTGTCGAATTAAGATAAATTAAACTTTAATATATAGCGACTTAAATTGTCTTTGAGCTGAATTTACATAATTTTTAATCCAGCTAATATTTCCGTTATTATTCGGTAATTGGCAGCGACAAATTATTATTATTATTATTATTATTTTATTTTTTTTTTGAAAAATCGTGAATATTTTGTTCCTTAACTCTGAAATTCTTGAAAAAATAAAAAAATATTGTTGACATACCTTGAAGATAGTCATATGCTTTTTTTAATGTATCATTTATCAAAATCGTGTAAACGGTTCTTGAGTTATAGTTTAAACTTGACAAACCATTCTCGAATTTTATAGTGCACAGTGGGGCAGAATCGAATTTTTTTGGAAATAAATCTGTAACTTCTGATCGGCTGGTTGGATTTGAATGAAATTTGGTGTAGGCATAGCAGAGGAGTGTACAGTGTTAAGTTTGAAAGGGGGCCGACCAGACCACTCAGGGAAGGATCTAAAGGGGTATCTCTGATATAAAAAAAATTTTTTTAATCGCTTGCCAAGTTTTTGTTTCTCGTCCAATTTCAAATATTTTTATACATTATTGTAGGCACTGATAAGACCTACAAAAACCATGCCTGCATGTCTTATCTATCTCTTTTAGTTTTTGAGTTATTTGCATTTCAATTTTTAAGTACCTAAATTTAGCATGTTCTTGGTCCAGTTTTTTCCATATATATCCTAGTATTTCCGTCTTATTGAAAATTGCAAAAATTAAAAAAAAAAAAAAAAAAAAATTTAGAGAAAAAGTATCTTTGCTCTTTTTTCTCTAAATTAAATTTTTTTATACAACATATAATAATTTTATATTTTTCTGAAAGGTGGCGACACGAAATAAGGCCCAATGAAATAACGTCCAATTAGAAAAATGAATTAACACCCAGAGAAATAAAGCCCAATTGAATGAAATAACTCCCAACAAAAATATTATGAAAAAAACCAAATTTCAATGAAATAAATCCCAATAAAATGAAATAAGACCCAAATGTTTTAAATTCAATATATATATTTAGTAGTTAAAACATGTTTTACAAAAAATAAAAAATAAAAAAAATTTTAATAGTTTCGTTACTTGCTGATGACAATAATAACTCTTCCTAGCATATAATCTTCTAAGGATTGAGTTGTTTTCGTAGATGTATCATTCACAGACAGTGTTGCCAGAACTTCTCTGAGAAAAAGTGCTAAATGGCTATTAAAAAAGTGCAATTTAGTAAAAATAAGTGCTAAATGATTGTTAAAAAGTGCAATTCTTTAGAAAAAAGTGCTAAATTTTAAATAAAGTAATTAGAATAAACATTTTTGTTATTTATGCATATATTCACTATCTTAATATATTTTTTTTTTAATTTGTATGGTTTACACACATTATATTGGTCATATTCTTAATTCCAAAGGAACAAATCAATTCAGAATAACTTCCCATCTTTATACTTATTAACGTATTCACATTATATTTTGGAACACAGTAAATTTCATACATAAGTATGTCTTATTGAAAAATGTATAAAATAATTTTAAATAATTTTGTTAAAATAAAAACATTAAGATTTTTATTCAACCGGATAAATCTACACAACTCGTAAATTTATAAAATATTTGTTTCCCTATGTAAGAGCTTTTATTGCATTTCGGGTACTTTTTTGTGAGAATGGGTTTACTTCTTTTATTTTTTCGTAGGGTGTCCTTATAATTGGTATTTGCCTAAAACTATGTTCACATTTGTCAAATATTTGACCAAAATTGTGCAACCACTACTTTTACAATTAATTGTTTACAGTTGTTTGATATTGCAAATGTTTTGTAAAAGAAATCAGCATCGTTCTAAATTTGGTAAAATGTCAGGTATGAATAATAACTAGTAAAAAAATGTTTCCATTAAAATGGAGGTCAGAAAATATTTTTATAGTAGTTACGTCATTTTGACTAGTATGAACATAACCTTAAGACTATTAGTTTTGGAGTTGTAAAAAAAAGATTTGATCAGTAAACTATACAACGATATTTTTAGCTATTTTGTGCTTTATTTATCCAAAATTAAAGTGCAAAAACTAAAAATAAATGCTAGAAATGCACTTTTAATGCTAAAAAATTCATTTTATTTATAAAAAAGTATAAAAAGGTGCTAAACAGCACCTAGCACCTTTTTTTCGCAAAAAGGTGCAGTACCCGAAAAAAAAGTGCTAGAATTGCACTTTAAATGCCGTTATGGCAACGCTGTTCACAGAAATTCCTTACGGACCAGTCTGTAATAAAACTATACAAAAATGCATAAATCCAAAAATTAATTTAAATTTGTTTATCCTTTTACCTTTTTTAACCACAGGTTTTCAAATTATTTAATAACGAAACAAAATTCAAGCAAGAATCGAACTTTTCGATCTCATCTTTAATTATTTCAAATGAAGTACGAATAAATATAGGTGGTTATTAATGGGTATGGCATTTCAATAATGCCTTTCTATTTTCCCCATAAATGTTGGAACTTCTGAATAATTTGTAGTAATTTGACGACGTATTGTTTGACAATAATGGAACATGCATCCATATACTTTACACCTCGAAAATAATATTTTTATTGCCTCGTAGTCTGTTATAAATGTAGATCGTCAAATTCAAAATGTCTGAATTTAAAAAAATAGGTGTAACACTTACTGCATTATTTATTCATAAGTATAAAAACAAATGGAAATATATGAATAAAATTGCAAGTAAAATAATAAAATAATTTTAATGGTATTTTTGAAGTAATATAATTGTGTGAATGTTAAAAAAGCGAGGCAGGCGAAAAATTATCGGCCGTGCCGAATCTTTGATACTCTTCGCCATCTTACCGACAATGATTAATTTTTCGTCTTAACATATGCTTTCATTATTTCCCATTTATAAATCTACATTTTCTTCAAACTACAAAAATTTGAATACGAAAAATCAATCATAGCAACCTTTGCTTTTAAAAAATAAACAACAACAATAACATCAATTCCATATTTATTTATTTTTGTATGTGTGTATATACAAACTGACTGCATAAACAAAGAACTACAACAACACTGTTAATCATTATATTACTGCTGTTGCTAACTATAAGCAAAAACGTCACCAATAGTCATAACAATGCTTAATATGTTCGTGTGTGTATTTATATTCTTAACAGTTTTTGGTCCATAACTTTATTGATTATGAACGAATTTGGTTTATTAAAAAAAACCGAAATTTTGTAAAAATATTTATGACCGATCTGTACAAAAATAAAAACCAATAGCTTAAACAAAGGCTTAAAAATATCAAAAATGCGTTTTTCCCGATATTTCAGTTATTATGAACCGATCTATTTTATTTTTTTAGTAAAAAAATTCCTAAAAATATGTCCAAACATTCTTTGCAAAAACGAAGTCCGTAGTATATACAGAGGCTTCAGAAACTGAAAAACCAGTTCTAAAAACCGGAAAACCAGTTCTAAAAACCGTTTTTTTAAGCATATCTCCGCAGTATATGGACCGATCTTGCTGAATATCAATAGCAAAATTCTCGAAAGCATTTCCGATCGTTTGACATATATATTATATATGCCAGTTATCGGTGGGCTTCATAAACGCCATTTCAACCGACACACGGACGGACGGACATGGTCCAATCGTCATCGCTTCTTACAAGGATTCCAAAAATATAAACTTTTTTGCTCTCCGACGAAAACTGTGGAAATTACAAGCGGAATGACAAACTTATATATACCCCTTACACCTGTGGTAAAGGGTATAAAAATCGCGGCGATTTTTTTTACAAATAATTTTTCCCCTGCGGCGCTTCTTTAACATTCACTCAATTATATTACTTCAAATTACACATCAATATACTAACCTTTTATAAACATTCATTTGTTATTATTAATTGTTTGAAATATCAAATCGGCACAACTGAAAAGGTGCTATGAATATTTTCCACTATTAATTTAACTTTCAGAAACAAATATGCAGTATGAGAAATCTTTTTTCTCATGATATATTTTAGTAAACGGGTTTTCATCATATCAACAGCATACTCAAAGTTTTTAAAAGCTGCTTCTTTTTGATAAGCAACTTTTTTCGTAGCATCTATAAAATACAGTAAAGGTATTCACCTCAGAAATTGCAAGTTTGCAAGACCCTTGCAAAGTAAGTTGTGCAAAATTTATTCTATGTGGTTGTTGTTGTGTTTACAGAAATCGATGCAAATTTTCTACTTTACAAGGGTCTTGCAAAGTTGCAAATTTCTGAGGTATTCACCTTTGGTATTTTTATTTAATACAATTGTTCTTCACTAATTAAATGAAGAAACTTGCTGTTTAAGACGGACCACAAATAACACAAATATTGTTGACAAATTATGATAATGGTTTTTATTGGAAGATTGATTGAAGAATTGTAACAAATTTTAAACTAAACATTTTTATTTTCATATATACAGAAACTGCACATAACACATGTTTGATAATTGCTTTTATGTTTAAGTTTACATCTTAAAACACAAATAAATAATTTTATGAAAATGAAATAAAGCCCAAATAAAATGAAATAATGTCCAAAATGAATACGTATGAAAAAACATCCAATTAACAATTTTGAATGGTTTTCTTTTTTTGGGAGTTATTTCATAATGAAATAAATCCCAAATAAAAAATTAAATAGTACCCAATTTCAAAATTTTGCTATTTTATTGAGCTTTAATTCATTTTTCTAATTGGGCATTATTTCATTGGGCCTTATTTCGTGTCGCCCTGAAAGGTATCTTAGAGAGAAGACTTTAAGAGAAAAAAAGTAACACCGATAACTCAAATGGTCTAGATACACACCCTTCCGAATTCGACATATTTTACATGAAAGTTTTGACTTTAGCCTATATTTTCTCAAATCCCGAATCGGCAAACGGAATGCAGTTTAAAAATCTGTAATATGTTGTTAAAACTTTTTAATCAAAATCTACGGGACTTCGGAAAAACGTGGATTTTGTAGCCGAAAATTTGAAAAAACCTATTTTTGAATTTTCGGCATTTTTTTTTTTTTTTGGAATTGTGGGATTTCATTTAGGAAAATTTTAAAGGTTTTTTTACTTTCCCATTTTATGCAATAAAGTGTATATCTACCGAAATTTTCGTTAATATATCTTTAATAACAAAGATTTTATTACATATAAAAGTTTCTCAATAATCCGCTTTTTTACAAAAAATGTATTTTAATTGCAAAAATGAGAAAAAATATAAATTTGATTTTTTCATCTAAATTACATTGCTTAGCTGACATAATTCTTCGTTATACAGAAAAAGATTGAAATCAATATGTATTACTGAACTCCTCTGCTATGCGTATACCAAATTTAATGCAAATCCAAACAGCCGATCAGAAATTACAGATTTATTTCCAAAAAATTTCGATTCTGCCCCACTGTGTAGTATGACCGTTGAAAAAGGTGATGATATTGGTCATGCCCATAAAAAAATAAATGCAGATTCTTGTTTAACTCGTCCAAACCCACCTCCTAGTCCACCTTTTTTTGTTTCAAGAAAAAAATAATTGTTTTTATTTTTTGCCCATCACTGTATTTCTACGCAATTGTATGTATACATAAGTATTTTTACTTAACTGTGAATTAATTCACGATTTGTGCCTTAATTTTGAAGATACATATCATAGTATAATTATAAAGTATACTCGTAAAAACAACTGTTTTACAATTTTTTCATTGGCAAACTTCCCGGAACTGTCAAATTGTTTTTGTATTCATATGTAATATTTTTTCCAGTTTTTTTACTCTTTCTCTCATTTTTCCGTTCAAAGCATTTTGACATTATGTGCACTCGTTTTACACTAACAAAATACAAGCAAATTTTGTTTTTGTAGATGTGCGACCACTTTATAATTACGCTATGATACATATCTTATTTTGTTCGCATCATTACCAGCTTTAAAATAAAAATTATAAACTGAACATTTTTGATGTTTTCATTTATTAAAAAAAAATTTAGTAACAAAAAAATCTAAAATTTTGCATGAAAATTATTATTATTATTACTTTTTTTTTTTTTTTTGGCACTTATATCAAAACAAGTTCGAAACCATTGAGCAAATATAGAAATTTGAAGATATTTTTAGTACGCATCTTTTGGTGTATCACTTATGTCAATCGTACACATCGTTCTTGACTTATGAGGAAATATACTAAAGTATGGCCTTACTGTGGGCGAAACATTAGACACACCCATAAAAAAAATCAAGACCTGATGGGGAAAAAATTGAATGCAGATCCGTCTTTAGCACATCAAAATACATCAAGTCCAACTATTCGTCTATGGGGGAGGATTTTTTTGTCTACCAGTGTTATTTACTTGAAATTTCTGTTTATATAAGTTATCGTTTAATAACACCAAAAAAAATCGTCATAGCAATCATCATTGCATGATATTGTACTTTCGGCAGTATACGTCCTGGAGATACCTCTAGGTTGTTCCCGCGCCGATCTTATATTGTCTTTGCAACAAACATATTCATATCCAATGGATTGTAAATTTCTATTGGCATACATAAATATTGGATTGATATTTTCATCGATATATTCTTTTATTTGTATAGACTTAGTTGATACATGTGAGTTCAATCGATTCCTGTTGGAAAGGAATTCAATTTTAGTATTAATCGTTTTAAATTCAACTAATATTGTGATTTTGTTTGAGTAGGTTTTTGAATCAATGGTACTGACATTGGATATATTATCGATGGTAAGAGGTACGGACATTTTAGATGCTAATAATATAATAGTGTATTTTAATGGATACACTAAATCTTTTCTTGGAAATTCCTTGATTATAACTTTAGATTCGTTGGGTTGTGCCAATATAAATTTGCGTCTATTTTCCAAAGGCTGTTTTAAAGTATGTCTGACTGGCAATGCAGAGGTTAAGTTATCGGTAGAACGTTTTACATTTTCTGCAATTTGATTCTTAATATTCAAAGTATGTGTCTCATCAGGCTTTGGTTCATTGAAAACTTCATTCTGACTATCTTGTAGATTATGCTCGTTAGGGCTTGATTGATTTTTTGATGGCACTGATTGTGATAAATTGTCTACTATTCGGTTTATATTTTCCGCAATTTGTTTCTTAAGCTCTAAAGAAAGATGTTTTAATCTTTGTTCCAACATTTCAACTTTATAATCTAAAGTCATTTTTGTCGTTTCACTTTCGTTAATCTTCTCATTAAGTTTTAAATTTTCTGCCATTAATTTCGAAATAGTCTGCTTTTGTTCCTCTTCTATTTCATTAATATTTTCCTTTTCAAATTTGTTGATATTTTGTATTGTTTCGTTATTTATTATTAATAATTTGTTCAATTTGTTTAATTTTTCATTTTCTTTAGATAAATTCTGTACTTTATCTTGAAACTCTGCTCTCCAGTGATCAGCAACTTTATACATTCTTTTGATATCGTCAAAATCTTTTTCTTTTTTGGTAATTATATTTTTTAGTTTTTTTACTTTATTAACAGAATTTTTAAGTTTTGCACTTAAGTCGGTAACTTTGTCATCAGAATTTTTAAGTTTTGCTTTTAGATCATTGATTACTGTTTCATAGTCTTGAGTTTCATTAAAGTTGAAATAAATGCGATGTACATCTGAACTGAAGCCTCTGCATTGTGAACAACTAGATGATCTTAAACACAATATGGTATCGTTAAAATGCGGATATACAGTGGTGGCCACGAATTTAAGACACGACATGTAACGAACTAAGTTGTGATAATTATTACAACCCTGCAATATAAAATTAGATTTTGTTAATTTTTCAGTGTACCCTGTAATGTTAAGATCAATTACCGTTATTTGGTTTTGTTTGTGTATACATTTTGTTGCTGTTTTTATTATATTTTCGTAAAAACGTGCTTTTGAAGCTGGTCACGAATTTAAAACATATAAGAAATATTTGGTTTTTAAGTGATTTTTTGGTGTTTTTTGAAGCTAAAAGGTAAGTAATGAATGTTTTATTCCATTTAATGTTAGAATACATCAAAATATTTAGTTAGAAATGGCCAGAGGTACTTGGAGTTCGGATGCCGAGCGAAAATTGATCCAACAAATGAATACTGATGGAAAAACAGTAATGGAAATTTCCAAGCTACTAAAATGTTCCAGATCCAAGATTTACAATGCACTGGAACACATCAAGCAACATGGCACTACCAAAAATGTCAAACAGCACCCTAGAGCCCGAAAAACTACACCCAGGGAGGATAGCTTAATTTATAAATCAGCTGCTAAAGATCCTTTCAAGAGCTCAAGTAAAATTAAAAATGAGATTTCATCGGATTTTGGTATTAATATATCGTCCAGGACAATAAGAAGACGTCTGAATGAGAAGAACTTACGTGGGTGTATTGCACAACGTAAACCACTTGTGTCAAAAAAAAATATTAAATCCCGACTAGCGTTTTCAAGAGAAAATCTCAATAAGCCGATGACATTTTGGAAAAATATACTTTGGAGCGACGAGTCGAAGTTTTGTCGCTTTGGTTCTGATGGAAAACAGTACGTATGGCGTCCTCCAAACCTGGAGCATCACCCAAAGTACACCCTTAAAACGGTTAAGCATGGTGGTGGAAATGTCATGGTGTGGGCAGCATTTTCCTGGCATGGTGTAGGTCCCATTCAGAAGATTATCAATAAAATGGACCAGCATATTTACAAAAACATACTGACAAGCATCATGATACCATTCGCTGAAGACAACATGCCTCTAATGTGGAAATTTATACATGATAATGACCCTAAGCACACTTCACGCCTAGTGAAGAGTTGCTTAGAGGAAAATAATATCACAGTTCTGAAATGGCCAGCTCAATCCCCGGATCTCAATCCAATTGAGAACTTGTGGAATGATGTTGAGGAGCATGTACGAGCAGTAAAGCCAAAAAATTTGACTGATTTATGGGAAGAAATTCAAAAGGCTTGGTATGCCATTCCAAAGGAGCGCTGTATGGCCTTAGTTGAAAGTTTACCCAGGAGATGCGCTGCTGTGATTCAAAATAAAGGATTTCCCACCAAATACTAATATTGTTTTATGAAGCTGAGCTTTACTTTTGTGAATTAACTTTTATTTTGCCTATGTCCTAAATTCATGACCAGGCTTAAACTTGTATTAATCTGTATAATATGTAAATAAAAATTGGAAACTAAATATAGGTAACAAACTATTGTTGATTTTTTTTCATAACATTACTAGGATCTTTAAAAAATAACATGGATCTAAAATTTGTTCGATAAGATGTAAAAATTATCAGAAATATATAAGTGAAATGTAGTGTCTTAAATTCGTGGCCACCACTGTAAATATGTATGTATTTTCATTTTAAGAAAAAGCAACTCACCTGGATCGCCCTTGGTTCGTACAATCAATGTGGAAGACGTGACCACATTTGGTGGTGTAAATTCTATCAGAATTTTTGAACCACTTCCTACAAACTGCACATGATATATTCAAAGTAAACATACTGTTTACTTTTAATAAATTACGAAATAATGAACAATGTTTAGTCGAACTAAAAAACAAAGGCGTAGTATTTATTACGTTTTTTATTTATTTTATTTCTTTTTTTTTTTTGCAATATTATGTATGAGAGAAAATACCCAGATTTAATTATTTGCTATTCAAAAGATTCACAAGTTATTTAATGTATGAGTATTGGTTTTCTTGTGTTTGCAAAAATAAGTAAACAACTTATCAGTGTTCCCAAAGTGTCAAAAACGGCTGATCAAAATATTGAGAGCGTTATAGGTGTAATAAATATGCATATACAGTTTACGTTTATTTCTTAAGAATTTTTCATCATCCTTGAATGACCAGAATTATATAGAAACTGTTCTTTTTTTTTTTTACTGTACTGTGTATACATATGTATATACTTTCTCATAAATAGCAATTGCTGCAATTTATTGTTTTATTATTGACGATGAATAAAAAGAAGAGCATTGGGAACTTGCAAGGATTTACTACAAAGTTGCAGCCAAAAAATGATTCTTGCATATGAACAACATATAAAAAAATCGACTCCATTGCGTGTTTCATATTCGAAAGACCAAAGAAACTTTTATTTCTGTTAATTAATGTAATTGAAGACATAAAATTTATATTAAAAAACAAACTTTTGTTTAGTAAAATTGTGCATATCATTATGAATGTATATACATTAGGGTGGCCCCGTTTGTATGGAGAAAAAATTAATTATATAGCTTACATTTAATTATATAGCTTACATTTTGAATTGCGTCCATAAATGTCTGAAATTTTGAAATTTTTCTCAAAAATTTTTGATATTTACATTTTTTACAAAAAAATATATAAAGAAACAAAGTCAAAGAGTCATTCCATATAAAACCACCCAGCTGATTTTCTCACCTCTTCCGAATTTGATAATATTTGGTACAATCATAATTCTTGTCAAAACTAAGACTATTTAGAAGAAAATAATAATGTAAACAAAGAGTATTAAGTTAATACTCTTTGTTTTCATTATTTTCTTTTTCTCTAACAGTTTCTCTGCATGTTATTTTTGTAAACAAATGCAATTTTAGCATACATTTTGTCGATATTCATATAAAAGTTAATATTTTTCTTTTTTTACATAACTAAACTAATTAAACTATATATGTATATCATTTTAAACTATATATATATATCATTTTAAAGCTTATAAAAATAAGCGTATTTTGGTACTAATATCTTAAATATTCCTATTATACTGAATAAATTATATGCAAATGAATATATGTTTTAAAAAATGAGAATAAAATTTGAACAAGTTAGTATTATAAAAAATGAAGAAAACCATTTCGGTGTATATATTAGAGGATTATATTGTATTACTTTGGCTTTGTTTCTTCAAATATTTTTTTGTAAAAAATGTAAATATCAAAAATGTTTGAGGAAAATTTCAAAATTTCAGACAAATAAGGACGTAGTTCAAAATGTAAGTTATATCATTAAATGTGCCTTCTGAAGACCTGTCTTACGATACCAAATTTTCATATTGTTCCCATGGGAGAAATATGAGATAAATGTCAAAAACCTGAAATGAGGACCTTTTTTCATTTTATTTTAGCTCACTAAAGGATAACGCCAGGACGAAAATTTTGAGAAACGGTATCTTAGAATAAAGTAAATTTTTATTTGAGGTGGGATCAACAATACTTTTTATTTCGGGGCCACCCTAATATACATCAGAGTTTAAAAATTAGTAAATAGTTTTTTCTTGTCTACGGCAGCCCATTTTGAAAATATACATTATTAATATTTTTTGATGTGAAACATACTAAAAATATACCACAATCAACGAGCGCCATATATGTTTTCACTTGTACATTTAAATATTTTTATTTTCAAAATATATGTTGAACAAAAATTATACAAAACAAAAAATATGCAACATGACCAGTACGAACTGTGTAAAATATTTCAGCTTGTGCATTATTTACTGCGAAGTAAATGTGTACGAATAAACGAAGACTTGCGAAGCTGACAAGTTGAATATATGCGTACGAAATACATATGTGAAAAAATATGTTGAAAAAATATGCAAAAAAATATGTTGAAAAAATATGTTTGTGCGTGGACATCGTTAGTAATGTGTAAACAGAAATAAACAAAAATGTTTGTTTTTGGGTATTTCTGTATTGGGTATTGTGACATAGAAATATAATAACGATGATTATAATAATCTTAAAAATTTAAATAGGAGCTCAATAAAGTGTTAAGTAGGAAAAAATTGTTTTATACAAATTAACCAATATATTTTTGCATGTGTTGTTTACAAAAACAGCAAAGGATAACAACGTACAATTAAATTCAAAGTGATCGATTTAAGGTTTATAATGTGAGTGGAAAAAAGGAAAATTATAATGCAAAATTTGGGATGAAAAATTTACCAACAACATCATGTGTATGTTAGTATGGAAAACAAAGAGAAAACAAATAAATAACCACATTACAGTGCTTTAAGTTGAGAATTGTGTTGAAAATAACAAAATGTTTGAAATAAAAATTATATACTTTTGTGAAGCCTTTTTGCTTTCTGGTCACCTGCAATTTAATAATAAAATTCTTTCAGATAATTATTTCATTATATATAATACAATTCTGCACAAAATCAGCCACATTCAGAATGAAATTTTTTTTTTATATTATTCACGGTTTTGCTTTGGGTCATTTTGCGGAAGCCTCCGAAATTCTTAAAAAATATTTATGTGAATAACATTTAAATATCTTTCCTCTCTCTAAATGAAGTTAAAAATTTGAAGCTATTAGAACCTTATTTCACAATAATGATTAAAGCATTCTATTAGTAAACTTAAAACCAAAAAAGATATAGAAAATTTGGATTCGATTAGTTTTCTAGCACGAATAGTTTTCTTCGTTCTCTGGGAGCTTCATAATGCTTTGGAAGTGGAAAAATGCTTCGAAAATTATATGATTCACGTATTTCCGCACCTTGTAAGCACTTTTAAAATTTATTTTTGCCAGAATTTGAAGGACGAAGAGTTTTTTAAGTAAGTATAATTATGAACAACGTATTTCCACCTCCGATAAAAAATTAAAAATCTAGCTCCATTAGGATTAGGGTTACCAGATGGACTTAAATGAACTTGATTGTCAAGATATTTGTAAACTTAACTTATCAAGTTATAAGTTCAAATGAAATTTGTCAAGTTGAAAACAATTTATAGTTATGAAGATTTTTTATAGCGATAATTTCGAAGCATAAATATAAGCCATGTATTTTAGAGAATAGAATGCATCTGATTTGTTATACCCTGAAAGTTAAATGTGAACAGAATTACGCAGCATAATGGTTGAATTTTAAATAATCTTGAAATCATATCTATATGAGTTATACGAATCATTTTAATTTAAAAAAAAATCTACAGAATAAACTGATTACTATATGTTATACATCGATCAGGATTGTTTAGAAACTTCTAAAACACATTCGCTTATAGCAATTGTTTAATGCCGTGAATAAATGTTCAAGAGCAATTCTAGAATTCATATATAAAATAAAATATTATTAGCGAATTTCGATTGTCAAGTTTTTGTTTTAGAAATCAAGATTATTTTTCTGGATCACAATTCGAATCTGGCAACCGTAGCTAGGATTTGAAGTAGGCATAGCTTAATAAGAGAGCTTAATTTTAATTTTCCACCAAGTCTGGAACCTTCACAAAGCTCTGATTAATAAAATGTTTAATACATTTAATCATCTTGACTTGATTTAATATTTTTTTGTTTTTGAAAACATAGTATTTCTGTTTTTAATTTTTTAAAATTTTTAATAACAAAAAATTATTGAATTAAGTATTTTCTAATATAATTGTTAATTGGTGGCTTTTTTCTGTGAAACAATTTGTACATTAATTTCTCGCAGAAACAAATTTCACAATATAATAATTGATTTATTTTAACTAATAATTCCGACTTAAATTATAAGTAATATATACATACTTACATATGTAACTAAATTATGTTTTTAAAATTAATTCACAATTCTATAATTATTTTGCGCACAGCTCTACAAATTTTATTATATATGCAAGAACAAATTACATATTAATAAAAAAACAAAAACAATTTTTTTTTTGTTATTCTCAACACAATTCGTACTGTAATTTTTTAATTTATTTGTATGTTTTCCATACTAACATACACATGATGTTATTGGCAATTTTGTCATCCTAAAGTTTGTATTATAATTTTCCTTTTTCCTTATTTTTCCACTCACGTTATAAAACTTAAACCGATCACTTTGATTTTAATTGTATGTTGTTATCCTTTGCTGTTTTTGCAAACAATGCATGCAAAAATACATTTGTTAATTTGTATAAAACAATTTTTTCCTACTTAACACTTTATTGAGCTCCTATTTAAATTTTTAAGAATATTATAATCATCGTTAATATATTTCTATGTAACAATACCAAATATTTATTCATTAATAATCCCATAATTAATTTGACTAGTCTTTATATACTTTAATAGTTCCTTTTCCACATTAATAATGAATTAACATTTAATAAATAACTAAAAACTACAAACAATAAAAAATAAAAATTTTTGTTTATTTCTGTTTTAAATTCTACTTCATTTTATTTATTTTTATACATTACTAATGATGTCCACGCACAAGCATATTTTTATACTCTATACCACCATAGGTGGTTGGGGTATTATGTGTTTGTGCTGATGTTTGTAACGCATAGAATGCGTTATCCAACACCCACCTTAAAGTATACCAATCGACTCAGAATCACTTTTTAAATCGATCTAACGACCCAGCTAAAACTTTGCTTGCCATGTAATAAGATAATAAGCTAATATAATGGCTCTACACTACTTTCACATTAGATGAATAACTCATTATTTTAACACGGTGATGTCATTAGAGGCAACTACTTACTCTTTATTATTACAGGTAGGCATTTCAGAAAGTCATTACTTAGATGTCGTTACATGAACTAATTACTTTGTAGCTATTCAATCACTCATTAGTTTCAAAGTATTACAGAAGTCATTATTAGCAAAATGAATAGTAACTAGTTACATTATTGGTTATAAATAAGTACTGAAGTATTGAAAATAAAAAGCAGATAATTTTTTTTTGAAATTTATTTATTTGAAAATATGCGGAAATCAGGTTTTGACATACTATTTCATACCATAGACTTCGAGTTATTTCTTGAAGCTCATTCTTGTGACACGTGCAGAAATTTAATAAAATACCGGACCTTACTGACCCGCCCCGTCTGAAAATTGTTAAGAGTTTAATACGTTTCACAAATTGTTTTAAGATAGCCAATAAATTTTTCTTACCTTTATGTAATTGTATTTCCTAAATTGCAAACGCTTAAAATTTGTTGGCTGTTGAGTTTCAAGGTATTATAAATTTGTGCCAATGTGCCTAAGAGAAACAATACAAATTAGTGGATATTTTTTAGTAGTATTCAGATACTTACCACTTTTAAACACTAATAATTTACCAATAGCCTTTTGAAATAAGAAATTGATTTTTGTAAATATTAACAAAAAAATTGTGTTTTCTTGAATTTATTTTTTTATGTCAAGAATTTTTAATTTTAAAAAATTTGACAAACATTTTTTCAGACACAAAATTTATTTAGTATACAAGACAGTAAAATTAAATGAACAATAAAATTTTTTGCATATAACTAGCTTATTGAGCATAGTACGTATTTTGATGTTAATACAACATTTATAGATAATAAAATTTCCTACAAATTTCCTCTAGTACATTTTTATACCCCTCTATTGGTTTCAGAGTTATACCGTATTTTATGTTTGATGTAGTATTTTACATAAATTCAAATTACAGAGTTCATGAATGAATTCACGTACGTATAAAGTGGCCTAATGGATTTGTTAACAATAAGCTATTCTGTCTGCTTACGTCGTGGTTTCGACTTCACCGGAGACTGGTGTGTTTACGATTAATTATTTGTTAAAGTCTTCGTGACTTTAATAAATAATTTACCCAATTTTATCCACTTTTAAAATATATAATTTTTATAATATAAATGAAGAGATAGATAAAAAGTAACATTTCCAAAAATCTGATCTTATGTAACTTATTACATATCAAGTTAAAAGTAAGTAGTTACTAATCTACTTTCATGTAATGCAGAAAGTATGTTGTTATGATTGAAAAGTAACTACATTCGTAACTACATACCATTACCAAGTTTTTGCTGGGGATGTCCGTCCGTCCGACTGGCTGGACGGCTGGCTGTCCATGTAAACCTTGTGCACAAAGTACAGGTCGCAATTTTGAAGATAATTGAATGAAATTTGGCAGGTGGGACTTTTATCACCTACCCCCCATACAAATGTCCCCCCGGAATAGAGTTTCCACACTTAAAAATGTCTGAATATTAAGAATATTTTAATGAAATTCGGCCCAAAGAAGTTTTGTACAAATACCAATCTTTGTACCAAATTTTATTAAAATCGGTCCACGATTGACCATAGCTCCCATATAAACCCTCTTCCGAAAATCACTTTAACGTGCATAAATCCCATACGAAATATAGTATCAAGTTAATATTCAACACAAATAAGTTTTATTTAAGTAGAAACAACATTGCCAAAATTTATGAGAATCAGTCCATAATTTACCATAGCTCCCATATAAACCCACTTCCGGAAATCGCCTTATAATGCATAAAATCATCAAGATGTTATTATTAACGCATTACTCTGTACTTGCATGCTTTATTTTAGATTTAGTAAAAGTGTTGGTCTACAGGTCTAATATAAATCTCGAATTTTTATGCTCATACGCAATGGTTTAGGGTATCATATAGTCGGTCTTGACCGACTATATCTTCTTCTCTCGTTTCAACATATTTTTTTGCATATTTTTTCAACATATTTTTTCACATATGTATTTCGTACGCATATATTCAACTTGTCAGCTTCGCAAGTCTTCGTTTATTCGTACACATTTACTTCGCAGTAAATAATGCACAAGCTGAAATATTTTACGCAGTTCGTACTGGTCATGTTGCATATTTTTTGTTTTGTATAATTTTTGTTCAACATATATTTTGAAAATAAAAATATGTACATATGTAAATGTACAAGTGAAAACATATATGGCGTTCGTTGATTGTGGTATATTTTTAGTATTTTTATAATAAAAATTTTTGTTGATGAAATATTTTTTTGATTTGCTTTCAAAAAATATGAAAAATTATGCAATTTTTTGAATATATTAGTAGTAATTTTAAACTCTGATATACATACATATCTAATAGCAACTACTTTGGAACTACCTTGTTTTTATAATCATGATCTAATAGCATGATATCATAATAAAACTAAAATATTTATAAAGTCTTCAACATACATTCATATCTAAATTTTTAATACTATAAAAATAAATGATTTAAAAAATTTACAAATTTCATTTAAAATTAATAAAAATTTATTTTTGGCAGTTATAATTGATAATAATTTTCGTCAATACCTCTCTCATTCAAATTGTTTGAAGCATTTCTTTCAGATTCTAAATATTGAATTTTATTTAGTAAACTATCGACATGGTCTTTACTACGAATAGGAATAATTTTTGGGTGATTACGATGTTTTTTAGCGAAAATTTGATTGTTTCTTAAAAAAATATGATTAAATCCGTTATTTTTCAGCTTTAATTTGGCATATGTTAAAAGTGACTCAAGTTGATCATCTATATATTCTTTAATATTAATGGAACTAGTGGTGGGATAATTTTTAAGAAAATTACTTTTTGATAGAAATTCATTCTTAGACTGGGCATTTTTAAATTGAACTAACAATTTATGATTTGAAGATGTTTCAGTATTTTTATCTAGAATTTTTACTGAAACCAAATCATCAGGAGTGATAGAAGTGTTCATTTTTGTGGCCAGGTTTACTATAATATTTTCTAAGGGCACAGTCAATTGATTCGAAGGTAACTCTTCTATGATTACCTGATTAGTCGTACTATAAGCTAATTGCTTTTGATTTTTATCAGAACAATCTATCCCCAAATTTTTTTCATTTTTATTTTCATGCTTAACAAACACATCTGGTTTTTTATTGGTTTTCTTTGGGGGAATATTTTCATTATTTCCAGAAGATTTAAAATGATCAATATAACTTTGCAATTTAAAATTTTCTATTGTGAGATTAGTACTAGTTGCTATTTCTTTTTCAAGTTGAGTGCAGGTATATTTTAATTTCTGTTCTAAAATCCTTATCTTTTCATTCTGAATATTGTCAGGGGATGTACACTCTCCTGCCTGCAGTTCAACTCTTAATGATTCAATTACATTACATTTTAAACTTAACTCCTTTCTAATACCTTCATTTTCAATTGACAATTCATTTATCTTATCTTTAAGTAATTGATTTTCTAATGTTAGGTTAGTACTAGATGTTATCTCTTGTTCAAGTTCAGCAGATGTACATTTCAATTTCTCTTCCAAATCCCTTATCTTTTGTTTCTGAGTATTGTCAGGGGATTTACATTTTGCTGCCTGCAGTTCAGCTGCTAATGATTTAATTACATCGCATTTTGATTTTAACTCCTTACTAATGCTTTCATTTTCAATTGACAATTCATGTATCTGATCTTTAAGACATTTGTTAAGTTCCAGCGATTCTGTGTATTGTCCCTGAAGATGTAGAAAGTTTTCTTCACTACCATTCATCTCTTTAATTCTCCCTTCTAGTTCTTTCTTTTCCCGTTCGGTAATTGTAAACTGTTCTTGAAGTTGCATAAAATCTGCTTCGGTTTCATTCAATTGATCAAGAACTTGGATATGTTTTTCATTTAAACTTTTCAGCTTTAACTCCAATCCTGTTTTTTCAGGACTTATTAATTCTATTTCATCAAAACTTAAATACAATTTATGACTTGTTGGATTACGTGCACAACACTTGGGACAATTAGAGGCTCTAATAAAAAAAGAACAAAAACAAATATGTATATAGCAACAATTACTTTGTATTTATACAAAATGCGTTTTTACCTTGTATACCACTCAGTAAGACAATCATGATGGAAAATATGTCCACAACTGGTGCTATGGATATCATCTGAAGTTTTGAATACCTCTGTACATATTGGACACTCCATATTAAGTATTGACATTTTCATAATAGGAATTCTGTTCTTTGTTAATAGTTATTTAAAATAAGCGCTTATTTATAATATTCTACACTAATAAAATATTTTGCTAATGAAACTGTTTATTGCAAATCAGATGTTTTTTAAACAGTGATGTTAATAATCAAACACAAACGTAAATAATTTAAATTGATAACGCTTAATCGCTTAAACAGCGATATAATAACAAATATTATTGAAAAAAATAATACTTCAAATATAGGCACATTAAAGTGCCTTGATATGTATGGGGACAAAAAAGTTGCAAATGTATCCCCATTAAAGATTAATATGTTTTAAACTAATTCCCAAAATATTTCAGTTCAATTATTTCATTTACGTGAGCTGGACCATTTTTAAAATACTTCCAAAAAATATGGTTTTCTATCAACAGTATAAAAATTTTTTAATTTTTTGTCAAAAAAATACAACATAAGATAAAAAAGCGACGTTTAATACATAATGAGAAGAAATATTTTAAAATCTGTTTCAGTAAAATTTTTAATTATTTTATTTTAAATCGTATTTTATTAAATTTTGAATATTTTGGACATTTTCCATCGTAAATTATATATTAGGACATCAAGGTTTAGTTAGATTCTATTGATATCTGCATTCATTTAACCCTTTAGTTGCACAAATAAAATTTTGGGATTTCCAGTCCATAATTTTAACAGCAAATAAATGTTTAGTTAAGGATATAAATGTCCCCGAAAGCATAAATTGATAAAACAAGCTCTTAATTCGTATAAATTAGCGGCTAAATTTCATTTTAATTCAATTATTATAGCGGTTTTAAATGAACTTATTAAGTTTTTCATAAATTCATCAATACATAAGTTTTGTTCCTGTTGGGAACTAAATTCTTAAAATTGACCCTCTAGTTCTTAATTATAATTATATTGTATTTTTTATAATTTGTTATTTTTCTTATAAATAAAATTTTAATAATGTTATTGAAAGAAATACGTAATTTTAAAGGTGTTTTGAAAATTGTCCAGCTCGTGTAAGTTTTAAAATTGAGATGTAATATTTTGGGAATCATATAAGAATATAATCTTCATTTCTAGAAAAGAAACCGCTTTTTTGAAATTCTGATGTAGTAATGCATAAACTCATTTTATTTTTCCAGAAGACTTTTTAGGGCATTTTGAAAATCATATATTATCAACAGGGCAAGTTTTTCAAGCTTTTCGCTTGGAAAGTAAGCATTTGCATATTTCAAAAGAATTTCACAAAAAATGCTTATATTTTAAATATTTGCATAAATTTGCATATAATGGATACAAAAGTTAGTTTTCTTAACAAAAGCACAATTTTTTTGTGATTTTTTGGAGTTCAATCAAATGATTTCTAAAAATTTTTTTGTGAATATTGTAAAGAAAAAAAATTCGGAAGCGTCAAATATGATACTTAAAATTAAAATAGTTATATTTTTATAAACATCGAAATTTATTTGAGATTGAAAGTCAAAAAATGCATATTTGTGCATATTTTCTACACATTAATATATAAGAATGCATAAATTCGTTGGTTTTTATATACATATTCATGCTATTTTTGCATATTTCTGTGCATATTATACAATTTTTTCGTGCTTTTTCAAGCGCATATTTCAATTATTTTTGTGCATATAAAAACTTGCCCTGATTATCAGCAATACTTAGTACAATGCAAATTTGTAATATTTTGCAATAAAAGATACAAAATTAAAAAATTTGTTTCTATTTTGCAAGAAAAAATATTTTACACGATGTACTTTTTCTTTGCAAACAATTTTTAAAATATTCTTTTTTTGTAAATTGGTTGAATTATTTTTTCTGTGTTGACTAATTGACAACACTAAATAAAGAAAAAAATAAAAAAAGCTTTATTAATAAGTGCTTTAATGGTAATTCCCCTTTTTATACGGAATGTGCATACTGCATACATATACATACATACTATGTATATATATGTATATACAACAATTTCATTTAGTTTACTAATTTGGTTTCTTTTTCAGAAAAATGTGTGCGCTTTTTATCGCAACTATGAGTCAACGTCCAAAACTCACAGTTAAATTTTTCGTATTTCATCTGTACAAATGATTTTTTAAAGACTTAAGTATTTCAACTGTTGTGACAAGTTTACGAATAGAAATAACAACACAGAGAAAACAGATTCGTTGTCACAACCGAATTTTTTGCCAATCGAATTTTGTCAGTTCGGAGTACCATCTTATAATTCAATTGCGATTAACGAATTTCTATAGTACTATTGACTGAAAAATACTATTGGTTGAAAAGAATTGAAAATATAATTTACTATTGTGAATTACACATAAATAAGTTTTAAATTTAAATTTATGACAGTTTATTTAAAAAAAATAAATAAATCAATAAAAATTTCTTATTATTATAAAATTAAAATGTGTATGAATTTATATCTTATATCTTCCGTTGGTATTAGCAATATGTTTTGTATTAGATTCCCGACCTGTGCATCTGTGCCCCGACCACCACTAAAATGATATTGCATCGGCATATAAATTCAACGTATTCTGCTATAAAACGGCATTCTGGGTGACACAATTTTCTGGAATATAAGCAATTGGTTATGAACTGTTGTAATATAATTGTTTATACTTATCTTGCTTAATATCCTGATTCATTTCCTAAAAATATTCCATTCTAATACCATATTTGATAAATTCCTTTAAACATTGATAAGGTCACGTATTAAAACTTACATGACCAGACTTGAAATTGTCACACAATAACTCCATTTGGTAATTTTGCACAATGAATCCATAATATTAAAACTGTTGCAGTAAACTAATTCATTTTAGCGGATTATACTAAAAATTTATACCAATGACGGATCCGTAATTAACGCACATTTTAATGTAATTGAATAGAATTTCACAAAAAATATGGCTTGTAACATCGGATAATCTATAAAAAGTATCTATTAGATTAAAAGTAAACTGTATTCATGTACGCGATACTTACCTTTTTATATGCTAAGAACTGACCGCTGTTTATGTAAATTTATTTTAATATATCGAGGGCTTATATTCAAATCGGGCCTCATGCAGATTTAGAATTTTTTTTTTTTTTGCGTCAGACTTTTTTTTTGCGTCAGACTTCAAACAGTATATTTTTTTAAGGCAAAACGGGCTATGTGCAAGTTTTTGTTTGATTTTCAAAGAAATGTTAAAATAAAATTTGATAAATAATGAGAATTTTCTTTGCGGTTTGAACTTTTCTTAAACATTTTGAATTATAATCTTAATATATCTCATAAAAATTTTTTTATCTCAATGCAGTCTGGAGAAAAAAAGCCATTGAAGTTAGATTTTTAGTCTTTTTTAGATGCTTATAGTGGGGCCGTCCTCCCCCCTTCCCCGAGACAACCTAGAAACGTGTGCTCCTCCATAACAGTTGCAAACTATCTCAGTAAAAACTATGTGAAATTTCATTGAAAAATATTGAACGATTCAAAAGTTAAACAAAGTTATTTAAAAAACACGTTGAAACTGCTGTACACTTATGTATATAGAATGCACACATTTACCATAGAAATTGAAGGAAAATGTGCAAATTTTGCGGAAGGAGGTAAAGTTTCAGTTAATTTTTAAACGATTGTGTAAAGTATTTGTGCAAGTATTTGGTATCGTTAGAAAGGTTATTACTTGAAAAATAATAATATATAAATAATAAAGTATTCCAACTAAATTTTTTCATTCAATTGATCAAAAAACGAACATTTTTTGTATTTAGTGTTATTTTTCAAAAAAAAAAAGAAAAATTATATTTGAACTTACATTAATCTACATTAATTCAGCTATCATTGTGAAATTTTAGTATAATATAAACAAATTTGTTGTTAAAAGAAAAAAGTAAATAGATCCCCAATTTCTTACTTCGAAATACCCAAAACTCCAGTTCGGGGAAAACTTGCTTCAAAAATTGACTTTTTTCAGTAAAATGGTTACCCTGTCGTTATAGGAGGCGTGGTTTATTAAATATTTTTTGTGTGTTTAGCTAACGCATGGAGGTAACTTTCTATGGTATTTTTGTTTTAATATCAGCTTTGGCATTTTTGTGCTATACAAAAAACTAAAAACACAAAAATTAAAATTAACGAAATTCTGATAGAGCTAGCGGGGAGACTGTTACCCCAACTGCCCCCGCATTTGATTTACATGCATTTATGATAAGTATTATTTTAGAAACATGCAAAAAAATGTATGGTCCAAAGGAAAATAACGAATTTCTAAGTGAAAAAATGTTACCACCTTTTTTAAGAAAATCACAATTTATTTCAAATTTAAAATAATATAACTTTTTACCTAATCCACACAGGTATATGATCCTTGCACGAAAATTGTTTAGAATTTTGTACAGAATCCAGAATCCAGAGCATATTTGAGAAAAATTGTAGGACTCAAATTGTGCCCGCCAAGTTCAAAAAACTTTAAAAAAAAATTCCAAAAATGGGTCAAAATTTTACTTTGGTCCAAATATCTCTTAAAGTAAAAGAGTTAACCCACACATGTAAGCATATTTTTTGTAGAGAATTATAAGGACTATCTATGTGCAAAATTTTTTTTCAGTCAAATCATAAATCAAATTTTGGCGATTTTTTAAAATTTTCATACCAGAGGTGACCAACTCGTCCCCCAGACCCGCTAAGAACCTGTCATCCTCCAAATCAATTGGCATACATCTCAGGATTGTCCATGTTCATTTAAATACATCCAGCAGTTCTAAAGTTACAGAATTATTTCCAAATAATTTCGTTTTGGGACCACTGTGTGCAGGAGAACAGACTTCATGAAAAAAGTCAATTTTTTAAACGACTTTTTTAATTGCATAAAAAAGCATATTAGCATAATATTTTCGCTATTATTTCTTATGTGGTGTATAAAATATATATCGATCTTTCACTCCTGCAAAAATTATTAAAAAAGCTTTACAAATAAATTTTTGGCAATTTTTCAAAAGTAACTTAGAGTCTATATTAGACAAATTTTTATCAAGACAAACGCCAAAATTTTATCAAGATAAAGATTTGTCTAATGTAGACTGAATTTGTCAGTGTTCTTGCAGCGTTAAAAGAAAATTGTCAGCGCTCGAGCTCTGACAACTTTGTCTTGATAATGCTTAGTAAAAGACGCCATCTTGATTGTTGTTGGTACTTTTTGCATGGCTTATTATGACATACGTTTTCCCCTATAATTGACAGAGATAAAAAATTATCTGCAACTTAAACAAACATTTGACGTTTGTCTTGATAGAAATTTCTCTAATATGGACTCGACGTAAACAATATTAAATATTACGAATATTATCTCGTTCAGCAACCAAAACGTGCCAATACAATTGTGTGTTACGTATACGCACATGTGGAAATATTGTAAAAGAATGAATTTTGTGAGAGTTGACCTAAGTTGTCCGATTTGAGACCATGATATAATGCTTTTAAAATTATCTATATATACATATTATACATCAATGAATTGGTAAATAAGTCTATTTTTATATTCTCGTAATATTTTATTAGTTTTTGGAAAATAGGCGGAGTTTTGCTTTGGTTTTTATATAATTTTTATATTTTTTAATTTTGAAAAATTGCCAAAAATTTATTTCTAAAGTTTTTTAAATGATTTTTTCAGGAGGGAAAGACCGATGTATATTTTATACATTGTGAGGTCGTTTTACGGTATAAATTTTATACATATGATTTTTTTTTTTTTCAAATAGTATTATTTTGAAAATTTGTAAATTAATTTTTATTTGAAGTGAAAATTTTTTCATTCGAATTTTAAATTTGGAACGAAAACAACAAACGTTTAAACATCTTAACGAATAGTGTTTGTGGCAAGATTGTAGTTCATATTAAAAATTTTGGAGATTTTGGTGTCCTTTTTGGCAAAAATATTTAATTTTTTTCTTTAAGTGAGAACAATCTTTTAAAAGGTGAGAATTTTGGTATTTTTTTTTTTTTTTTTTTTTAGTTTAAAATAAATAAGAAAGATAATTTAAATTTTTTTAGAATACATTTCTGTTGTGGAAAGAAGCAAATTTATTTTTCTATTTGTTGAAAAACTTTCATGAACCACGAGATTTTGAAATAAATAAAACAACAATCTGGACCTAAACACAAAATTTTAAAACATAAAAGGCATACAGATCAGGAGCAGAATAATATCTTCACACGGATTCAATTCATTTGTCAGAAAAAAAGGCAAATATACGAACGAATCCGTGTGGAAACATTTTAAACGGCGAGAACAAATATACGGAAAATCCGTGTGGAAATATATTAAACAGCAAAAACAAAATATAAGAACCTGACATTCATTCATTCTACGTTTATACATAAAACTTCATAGACATCTAATTTTCATGATGTTTGTTATTTAAAATAGGTTTTTTTTTAAATTAATTTTATCCAATTTGCAATAACCATAACCTTACAACATACCACATTAAATTATCGTACATTTTATAAGTGAAAATTTTATCAAGCTTTGAAAATTTAAAGAAAACTTCATCAAAATCAGAAATCTGGACTACAGGCCTGTGTCATCAAAAGGATTTTATTGGTGAGTGTTTCTAAAATGTAAGCATTTATATTACAAATAAACTAAATTTAATTTTCACTTAACGCATACATAAAAAAAAATGATAATTGTATAAATAAAAATAAAACACTTTAAATAAGAATTTAAATGAAATTAAAACACATAATTTTAATATGCCATTGAAAAATTATTAGAGTATCTAGTTAACCGTTAAGTATTACATTTCGGGCTAACTAAGGTTCGGACGAAAGTTAGCATGGCAGGGAGGGTGAAAGATATAATAGTGGTATCACCACCTTCACAGGGTTTCGTCAATTAAATCTATTTTTTTTATTATTATTATTTTTTTGGTCGATATAGGGATTTTGCTACCGAATTTTAGAATTTCTCGTACTGAACTATATACCACTTCACTTAAGAGAACAAGAACCAGCCCATTATCCCTGAGCACGGCCGGAAAAAGGTAGCATAGTTCTCAAGTGAATGGTGACATAAATAGTGGTTCGTTACAACATCACATAAGAAATAATGGCGAAAATGTTATGCTAATATCTTTTTTATGCAGTTAAAAAAAGTCGTTTAAAAAATTGACTTTTTCATGAAATCTGCTCTCCTGCATTCGTTTTTGACAGGACGGAAAGCAGTTTAGTGTCAAATCATTCTAAATCAATTTTTTGATTAAATATTTTCAATAAATTTAAAAAATCTCGAGTGACATTTTTTTTATTAATCGATAAAAATTTAACTTTTTCCAAAATTCACCATTTTCAACCAATGCCTGATGTAGGGTGCAAGCCTAAATCAGTTCAAAATTTCTACATTAGTCTTTTGAAATATATAAAGAAAAAATTTTTTTCTTTAACAGAACTTTCAGAAAAAATTGAAAGAATTGTACTATATTTTTGTAAAAAATAGCCATTTTTCATACCAATTTCAAAGTGCTGAATTTGAATATTTTTCACGTCCAGACGCATTGAGATAATCCAAAAATTTTTTCAGCATGTTATTTCGAAATATATAACAAATTATTTTTACAAATTTTTTACCTCATATACCTCAGGACTTATTCCCGAAAAACGAAAGAAAGTCGAGGCAAAAAATCAAAAATTCAAAATTCAAGTATAAATATCTTTTTAACTGTAAGAGATAACTTGGGTAAGTAAGCTTATTTTTTCTTTATCTTGCCAAGCACTTTACAGAAATATACAAATCTTTAAAGTCGGACTTCATTTGTATAAACTTTTTTAAACTTTTACATACTAGAGGTAGTCAATTTTGACACCCTGTAGATTTTCTTGTGTTATATATAGGGTGACTGCAAGATGATTTTTCTCAAAGCTTAAGTCCTCCTCTACAACTCGTCCATACATTTCAATCCAATACAACCAGTAGTTTAGGAGATACAGATTTATTACCAAAAAATTTGCGTTTGACTTGTGGAGAGTAGGAGACATACAATACCATGGATATTTATCAACGTAGTATCTGGCTGTATTGTTTGCATAGTTCCTGAATTTTTCAAGATTAAATACCAAGTACGAATATAAGACACATCACTTGGTAGAATATAAAAACATCACATGAAATCATGAAAACATATTTACTCACAATAAGAGAACTCTCTATTAATACCTAGTAAAATAAACAACAATTACAATGTAGTAACGCTATAACGAACAAGATATATATATATATATATATATATATATATATATATATATATATATATATATATATATATATATATATATATATATATATATATATATATATATATATAAATATATATATTTCTAAAAATTTCTAAAATAAAATATATATATATATATATATATATATATATATATATATATATATATATATATATATATAATAAAATAAAGAAAAATAAACGAAGGTAAATAAAATATAAAAGGAGCAACTTGAGTTTTTTCACAAAAATGTCAATTTCTAAAATAGGGCAAAATATGCGCACGATTTTTTTTGCAGAATATTAGAGTAGACAATATATAATATTTTTCAGACATTTTTTCAGAAAAAAAGTCTTGTTACATTTTTAGTTGGACTCTATGAAATTTAAAAATTAGTGCATTTTTGGACCAGGACAAAAAATATTTTACAAATTCTTGCATAAAAATTAATATAAATATCAGAAGTTGATGGTTCCATTTTAAATTTTTCCTTTAAGGCACTTTTTATTAAAGAAAAATTCACCGGAAGTTAATGAAAATTTAATTTTTTGCGTTTTTCTTAAAATATAAAAAAATTTTGAACTTTGACAGCTCAGTACTCAAAAACAACGCAACCTACGCTAATGACTTTTATTGTTATTGATACATAATTTTGCGCATTTTTATTTGGTACCCAATTTTATTTAAAAAAGTTAATTTTCAAAATTCAATTAAACGCCACTTTCGACCCCTTTTACCCCAACGTGTGTCGGTTGAAATGGCGTTTATGAAGCCCGCCGATTACTGACATATACAATATATATATCTAACGATCGGAAATCCTTTCGAGAATTTAAAATTCATTCAAGATCGGTTTATAAATGGCAGAGATATGCTTAAAAAAACATTTTTCCAGTTTTTGAAGCCCTTGTATATACTAGAGACTTCATTTTTGCAAAGAAGGCTCGAACATTTTTTTCGGAAGAAATTAATTAAATCGGTTCAATAATAACTGAGATATCGGGCAAAACGCATTTTTTATTTTTTTAAGTCCTTCTTTAAGCTACAGATTTTCTTTCATAAATATTTTTATAAAATTTCGGTTTTTTGAATCAAATTAATTCGTTCATAAACAACAGAGTTATGGTATAAAAACTAAAACATATCTGTTAAGAATATGAATACACACACGAACATGCCCCAGCAAAAAATGATGCTTCCTTGGAAGCAGGTTTGTAAGGCAAAGTTCGGTTGTTTAGCGCTTCCACTTGTTATGAAAGATTACATGATTTTTCTATGGGATTCCTCGCGTAGAAGCTCTGCTTTAGGAAACCAATATATGCTTCTTTCATATTATAGAAGTTGACCTGATTTCACTGAATAAAATAAGTCCAAGTAATTGAGTATTTAAATATTTATTATATCATGCATTCGCGGAAGCATATATTTATTTAATTTTATTTAGCAATGGAATCAAGCATAATAATTTTGCAAAAAAAACTCTTGAATAAATTAAAATCAAATATTTTTTATATTTAAATATTAGATTTATTAAATAAAAAATGTGCATATACATAAGAAACTAAAATGAGATCTTTAAAAAATTCAATATTCACATTGATAAATTAAAAAGTTGACAAAAATTATTAAAAAACTATTATTAAAAAACATAAATAATAAATCTTTATACTTTACAAAGTAATAAAAATATTTTATCCTACAAATAATAAGACTATATAAAAAAAGATAAGTATTTTAAGGATTAAGTACATGTTTTAAAATAATATTATACAAGGTATAATATAAATTATACATACATAGTAATTCAATTTATATTTAATAATTAGATATCCTTTAAGGATAAAATATTTTGTGTTGTATTTATAGCACCACAACTATTTTCATCCTGAAAAGATGAGTTATTTCATCGTTAAAAGTTGAATTTAGTAGGCCTTTTTTTTCTGATGGAGACATCTTTATAATGTCGGTTTTAAATCAAGCGTATAGCCTCACTAATTTCGTCTAAAGACCCTTTTTTGGTCAACATTTCATCTTTTAAACGCACTCTGTCAAGTAGAACAAATATATACAAAAGAAATTAGTTTTCAAATTTAAATGTATGACAAAGAATACAACAAATACTTACTATAAATTAAATTTATTAATTTTGGGTAATCTAGTAGTCTTTTTTTATTTTGTCTCCCATCTACATTAAACTGTAGTAAAAGAGTTTCGTGAAAAATTTCAGTCAAACTTTTCGTAATTCCACTTTTCTCTATAATTTTTTTGTTTGAGGAAGTCTGAAATAGCAATACATAATTATATATATAGTAGTAATTTTATATTAATTTATTACGCTTTTTTATTACCATTGCATCCACTGTGTCAGAAGAAATCTCCATTTCTAAGTCCTCCAAATCCGAAACAGATTTAATGGGAAATATGTCCAGATATTTTGACGATATATTCTAGGCATTAAATTTGACTTTATTAATATGTTCACCTTTGATAGAAGATTTACAATTATTTTATTCACAAACCGTTTCTTTTAATTTCTTAACTTCATGCTCCAAGTCCATGTTGCTGTTTTCTATATTAAAAACAAAAGTATATATATAAAAGTTTTTATGTATTGTGTTTTAAAAAATTTACTTACCTGTTTTAATTTCTTGTATACTCTCTTGTATTTGGCTTCTGCCCACCATTATTTTTCTTAAAAGAATTGTTTGTCCCTTGAACAATATTTAATTATTTATATTGTCTTACCTATATTAATTTTAATAAATACAGTAGATTTATATCAAGGTTGGAAACCGATACCGTTATGAATACCGATACCGATTAAATACCTTTTAAAGTTGGTTACCGTAACTGATACCGATACCGAAATTATTATTTTGTTAAAAATACCGGTATTCAAATACCGTTTCCCTCTGTACCAGTATATACCGGTATTTTAGTTTCGGTATTACAAATTTTAATAATATAATACTTGAGAAAATAAGAAAGATAAAATTGTTCTTAATAATAAAAGTTTATTTAATGTAATATTTACAGAATTTAGTTTTAAATAAGAAGTGCGATCGAAAAAATCTTAACATACGTTTTGCCTCATAACTTTTTTCGGAAGCAATATTAAACATTTTTTTGGATCTAGTTATCATTGAAAAATACTTCAGTTATTATTTTTAATAACAACCATGTTGATTTGTCGTAATTTTCATCAAAATGAGTGACGAAAAAGATGTACGTGCTACAAATTATTAAAAAATTTCAAAAAAATTTAAATAGGTCCTACAAATAATTGGCCACAGAATTAAATTTCTGCCGTCAAACTGTTTCTAAGGTTATTAAACAGTATCAGGAGAATTTGTCCATTGATAGGAAACCTGGTTCGGAAAGAAAAAAGTCAACATGATATTGGGAAAATGAAAGCATATTGAAAGGAACTCCAAACACATCTGGTAGAAGAACAGTCCGGTTAGCTCAGTGCTTTGACTATTTGGTGCGAAAATTTAAAGTTAATGCATAGTTGATAACATATTAAGTCCAAAAAGATCCAAACAGGAATGCTGCAAAAATTTAAAAGCCAGGAATAGGACACGGAAATTAAAACCAATTTCATACAAAAATACTGATATTGTATAATTGACGAAGAAACGTTAAATATAAGTTTAGAGCCCAAAAGCGGAAAAAGTTTCCTAAAAAATTCCCGGTATAACAAGCTTTTTGCAGTTGCGGCAAAACAGGAAAATCATTTGTTACATTCGGCTCTATAAATACCAAAATGTACATCAAAGAATATTTGCAAAAAAGACTTCTTCTTTTCATAAGAGAGCACAACGTGTCCACACATTTTTGGTCCGATTTAGTATCATGTCACTACGGTAAGAAAGCCCTGGAGTGGTACCACAACAGTAACATAGTTTTTGTACCAAGAGAGGTCAATTTTCCAAATTGTCCATAGCTTAGACCAGTGGACAGATATTGGGTTCTTGTGAAAAATAAATTTAAGAGCACAAAAAAGGTGTCCCAAAATACAGAAGATTTTAAAAGAATATATGCACATTGTTCCAAAAAAGTGACTGAAGCAGCTATGAAATCTCTAACGGAAGAGTTACCAAAAATGGTCCACACACTAAGGGAAAAAATTCGATTAAAAATCAACAACGGTTGTTGTCACATTGGTAATTTACGGTGACAGCTTTTTAATACCTTTCGTTAACAAATTTAATAGAAAATATATGTAATTTAACAATTTGATACCGAAATGGTTTCAACTTGGTGCCAATTAGGTATCGATTTTTAATAAGAATTGAACACACAGTGTTTAATTTAAACACATACGGTGTAGATTCACTATTGACACAGAATGGTATCGTTTTCAACACGTATGTGATTGATATTTCTCTGGGTGCAAGTTCATAAGTAGTTGTTAGAACAATAAAAGTTATATTTTTCTGTGATCTGTAATAAATTATCAATTAAATAAAAAAAGAATGAAAACTCTAAGATCAACCGTTTCCAAGTTATTGAATATTATATATGTATGTTAAGATTTTTTCGAACGCACTCCTTAGGACTTTAATTGTTTGTTTTTTTGTTATATAATTTGCAATAAATATATTCTTTAAGAGGCTTCAATGCCTTAAATCTAATGCGAATTCTTTTTGATAAAAAGTCTTACTGCGAACACAGAAAATACATTATCTAAGATGGGCATTTCAACTTTAGATATGCTCTCAATTATTTATCATTGAACGTACTGTTGAAATTAATGATAGGTTTTTGATATTTGCTTCTATGAAGATTCTTTCCTTAATTTTGGTTCCTCCAAATGACCGAAAAGATTTCTTCGGAAGGTTACAACTTGGGCTATCATTGAAGAAAGATTTCTTGGGAAATTTGGTATTTTCCATGTCCCTTTCTTCAGGAATTTCATCGTGATTTCCGGGAATTTTAAAGCAGTTAAATGAAAGAAAACTATATAAAAGATTATATATTTTTGAAATTTGTTTAACGAATATAATATGCTAAATCCAGCTATGTATATAATTTCATTATTCTTTGAATTGCTTGTATAAGATGAACCTTAGGTATGAATTCAAATAAACATCATGTAAGCATTAAGAAGCAGCAATTAAAAAACCTAAAATTTATTGAAAGGATCTTGTAGGCATCTTAAATATACGGTATAAATTTGTCATTCGTATGGATAATATCCGGAATTAATCTCTAGAAATTTGGAAAAACATTAAGAAAGTTAAGAGAAAAAGATAGTTATGTATAAGTCAGAATTCATTTGATTTGAAAATTCAGTACAATATAAATTTTTGAAATTTCTTTTTCCCTGTACATTTACAATCTTGTTAAAATTTCTTACTCTCATTAAACCATTTTTATGGCGCGTTGTTTTAATCCTGCAACTTTAAAAACTTCAGGTGATTAAGTGGGACCTAATTAGTACTTTCTTGTACTAATTGACACATTAGCTTTTACTCTTATCTAAACAGTTATATAACCTGAAAACTCTTTGGGGAATCATATTTTCTTTATTAATTTTTATGGTGATTGGAATAAGTATATTCCTACGATATCTAAAAGTTCATTTTTATGCTATTCTGTTTTTTCTGCTACTTCACATAATTTTACATTTTGCAATCTGTGGAATAAAATTAGCTTTTTTTGAAAAATACTTGCAAAATTAATTGAACGATTTTTGTCTTTATTAAAATCTGTGGTAAATGCAAATTTTGTCCAAATCTTTAACTTTACTGTACTTTAAAAAGTAGAGTTTATTATTTCTAAAGGTTTTGTTGCCATAAAATATTCATATTTCGAAAACTACAAGTGAATATTTATTAAATAAAATATACAAGTATGTAATTTAATAATTTTTTGCGAAATTTAATTAAAAATTATTTAAAAACTTAACTTTTTTAAGATTTTTTCCAGTTTTTTAATAATAACGGTATTTACCGGTATTTTAGTTTCGGTACCGGTATACCGATACCGATATAATTTAAAATACCGTTATCGATACCGTTACCGAAATAGAAATAAATTGAATACCGATACCGTTACCGATACCGTTATTCGTTTCGGTTTCCAACCTTGATAAAAATATATAAAAGTACGAGCAAAATATACGCTACTTCGTTAGCGTACATTTTTTTAATAAAAATCATATTATATCGTTAATTTAAATTGTTATAATTTCTTTAAATTTTTGAATAATATTTCTAATAGCTTAAACAAAGTGAGCATTTATCCTGATCATACATACCCCACGTCTTTTTGCCTTCAGACTTAAAAAATATTTAATAAAAACAAAAACTTTCATCCTCAATATTTTAGGCGATATTTAATGATGTAAGACCCCAAAAACTTGTTTGTAGGACAATTTGTTTTGGTTTTAGAAACTTTTTTGTGCATACTGTAAAGTAATGAAAAGTGATGTTACGTTGTTTTGCATTTTCGGTGACGATATGGATAAAGATGGTCATAAATCACCATCTGCAACTTTTTAAAATTACACTTAATATGCGAAATGGGGCCATTTATTGCATCCGAGTTTAGTGTAAACTATTTGTTCTAATTTTCGTTGATGTTTTATCTTATATGGACATTCGAACTTTTATGTTTTAAAATAAAAAAATTAAAAGTTTAAAAAATCAGAAATTCATTTTTTTGTAATTTTTCTACGTAATTTGTAAAGGAGTATTTTCACTAAATTGTGAATATGTGAATACTAACTATTTATAAGCAAAATTCCTTAAAGTTGTATTCAAAAACGTTGATTTGCTTACTATACCTTTGGTAAAGCCTTGTAAAATTTAAAAATTTTAATAATGGTTCGACCCTACTTTAAGATTATTTCCGTTACATTTTTCAAGAAAAATAAAAATAATGATAAATTTTTTATTCATTTTGAAAAAAAAACGATGTATTTCAAAATGTCCGAATGTTGAAATCTGTAATAAAATAAAAAATGTTTCAGAATATCTATTTAAAAACGTATTAAATGAATTCCGGGACAGAATAATATTTTCTGTAATTATTTTTAAACTATATACATATTTAAAACTATTTGAATTAAGAAATAAGAAAAAGTATATTTTGTGTGCTTTTGGATTAAAATATCATCATTCCGGCTGCCGACATGTCAACCCAATGTTCGCCACAATCGCATATGTTTAACATTTTCATAATTTGTTGTTTCCACGTAAATCTAAATAGTACATTAATATATACAGGTCTTAGATTAAGGTGTAATTAATCTATATCAACTCCGGGTTAAAATTTATGCATTTTAACAGAAAAAACGATAAAAATAGTAAAAATTTATCAAAATTTCAAAAAAAAAACGATGTAAACAAAACAAAATATGAAATAGTGATGCTGATTTTATCACAGAATATTCGTTATTCGGATACATATAATTACATCAAACATCAAAATTAAATAAAATTATTTCTTTTATACATTAGTATATTTATAAAAGCAAAAGAAAGATTTTTTCCAAAATAAAAAAAACTTATTTATCATCAAAAACATATTAGAACATCAAAAATAATAATAGAATAAAACAGTTAACGAATAATTTATTCTTACTGCTAACGACACTAAAGCCCAAATTACAATAGCGCGTAGTCAGCAACAGTATCAGCAAAAATTATCAGCTGTTCACTGTCAGTACAACATGTTGCTGCCGTTATAATTACAATTCAGCGTAGGCAGCCACAATTTACAACCACCATCTAGCTTTATTCTACTTGTGTATTTTAGCCTTTCATTTATTTGCTCACTTTCTTTGTCTCGCTCTCAATCTGAATGCAGCGCAGTGAATTTAGAAACAGGGCTAAATGAAACAGCACTGCAAACTGCTGCTGACCAAATGAAATCAACACCATAACAAACAGTGCATTCTAAATGATCAGCTGATTATGGCAGCACACACTGCTGCTGACTACGCGCTATTGTAATTTGGGCTTAATAATAAGAATGGGAGAGAAACTGAGAAGGGTTGCCTACATAAACCAAAAACTGTTTATTAGTTAATTTAGATCAGTGATCCCCACACTCATACATACACAATTGTGTTTGTGTATGTTTTGTATAACTCTCTCACTTTGAAATTATACACCAGAAAAATAACTTAAATTTTGTAGTTATTTAATTTTTAATGTTTCTTCGTGAATATACATTTGTAAACGGAAATGAACTTAAATAGTTTAGAATTTGAATGGTAATAAACAGCGACTAATCATTATGTTTTAATGACTATATTTTAGTATTTATTTAAAATATATTAGTTATACATATGAGTCTTTAACTTAAAATATAACAATTATGTAAAATTTATATTTTTGATATATAAAACAAAAGATCGAAATCTTGATTTGAGTAAATAATAAAAAATAATTATTTTTTATTATTTACTAAGAACTGTTTTAAAACTTTTTTTTTTTCATCGCTTAAGCTTTTCCTAAGTATGAAAATTGTGTATGAAAATTGTGTGACGTCTGAAAAAAATATTTATTGAAAATAAAATAAATAGAAATACAGAATACACATCGATGGCTGCCCTTTTCGTAATTTTACAGGAGAAGGAAAATACTGAATAAAACCTAAGAAACTTTTAAAACTTTTAATTCAATACCAAAGTACCGAAACTAATTCTAACTTTTATTTCTGGACTTTTTTTGTGTTTCAATAGTTTACTGCAAAAAAACTAAACTAAAAAAATTATGTCTTTTAAAGTTCTTCATCTGGAGGCAGGATTGCTTTTAGATTTTGGAAATCGATTCTTCCTGATATTTGAAATGTTTTTGATTTGGAAGACTTTTTACAAAGAGCACTTTTAGAAATACTCAGATATTGTTATTTTTTATTTCCATTTTCAATCCATTCATCTTTGTTTGGAACATTTGAGTCACAATTTAAAATAAGAAATTCCAACACAATATGATATGGGTATGTTTCACAAACATTATTTTCATTAAAAGTTTTATGTTAAGTATGTATAATAATATTAATTATACATTTGAAGAACAAAATTTAAAAATGTTTAAAAACTTAATTTTCCATGCATTGTTTATATTTGGCATAAAAAATAAAGCTTCTACATTCCAAATTCAGAAAAAATTAGAAAACATGATTAAAATCTGCAACTAAAACTAACCGAATACAAAACGCGATATTTTAGCGCCTTTTCAAGAAAAAGCGCTGATGTAAAAAAATGCGACTTTGGGGTTGCTGAAAAGCGCTGAATCTAGCGCGAAAAGCGCTAAATTGGCAACGCTGAATGGTCGTGCGAGACTGAGTTGATTTGTGTGCTTTTTATTCATTTCAAGAGAATAACACAAGAGACAAAATGCACGCGTGCACGGTTTTGGGGAACACTGATTTAGATAGTAAATAGTTTTTTTGAATACGATTTTCTTAATAAATACATTAAGAGCCAAATTGTGTATTAGCAAAGAATATTCATATATAGAAGGTGCATCATGTAGAAGCAAAATTTCTTATGGCGGGTTTTAATTATAATACCCGCTCTCATGTAATTCTCGCTCTCAACGTTTTGCCATGATGAGGGGGAAAAGTAACAAGGGAAAACAAAATCCACCACCAAAACAGAGAGAGAGAGAGAGTTTAAATATATGTGTTTCTACATGTGTGTATTCCTTATAAAGAAATGCAAAAAAAAAACACACATATATAAGTTTTTCATGTTATAAAGATCTTTATTTTAAATTGAAAGAAACAAATAATATTTGTTTCTTTTATTTTGAAGCAAAAAGTGCCTACAGAAATTTTAGTTGTTTATTTACTAATGGAAAAGATATGAACGTTAATATTACTGTAGGGCATAGCATACATATATGTATGTTGTTTTACAAGTAGAAATACATTGATCTGCACCGACGTGCTTATTAAACATCTGCATCAAATCATTTGCTTTTCAACTCACAGTAATGTTTTTTAATACATGCTCTCACATTACTGCTAAAATAAAAAACAAAACAATACAAAACAAACCACGCAAAAAAATATTATTTGAATTGAGTTGAATTGAAATGATAAAACAAAAACAAAACATGTTATGTTCTCTCTGAGAAATTGTTTGTCATAAGAAATTTTTTTCAAAAACAGTAATGTTTAATAAAAAACATAAAATCAAAACTGTGAATTACTGTCATTCCCTTACTTTAATATGAAAAAATGCATGGAAAGTAACAATTATTTATTTTTAAATAAAAAAATAGATTATGATAACGTTTGCTTTAAATTTTTTTTGCTCAGAAAATTTAATTATTTTTTATTTCAATTATAATTAATTATATCTTAAATGAAATAAAATTTATTTTATTTATGATATTTTTATTTACTTTTAATTACAAACCTATATTATTTAAATTTTTTCATTTAATATTTCCTTCACTTCAAATTTTGTAAACAAAAAACAAACAAATGACAGTATTGCATTTTATATTTAATTCAATTCAATTCAGTTGCAAATGATTTGTTGCTAAATTGTTTTTATGACTCCCTGCACAAATGATTTTGTTTGTTTTTGTTTTGTTTTCTTTGTCTTTTCCATACGTACGCACACACAGGGAATTGATTTTAAGTTTAAAAAACAATAACAGTCAACAATTGAAAAGAAAGGGAATCATTAAAAATGAGTTACAAATGAATTGATGCAGATGTTTAGTGCTTATACCTTTCTTAGTGACGTGACAAATATTAGTATGATTTCGAAGTTGTCAATTTATATTTTATAGTTATATTTGTTTTAAACTAATAGTTGTTATTTTTTACTTTTATATTTTCTATATATCAAATATATATATATATATATATATATATATATATATATATATATATATATCTATATAAATATATATATATATATATATATATATATATATCTATATAAATATATATATATATATATATATATATATATATATATATATATATATATATATATATATATATTTGATAAAATGTGCTGATAATTTGCTTTTGGTGTTTTTTTATTATTATTTTAAAAAATTGCAATTAAAAAAATGTTTTTATAGACAATTTTTAATTTTAGAAAATTTTATTTAAAAAAATATTTAAATTTTTTCATTTTTAAAAGTACATATTTTTCCATTTTTTTATAAAAAAAAAAAGTAAATAATAAATAAAAGTTTTTCCTTTTTTTGATTTTTTCCAAGATTTTGAGTCATAGATTAACTACTAGATATTTATGTGAGAGAAAAAAACCTAATTCAATTGTCAGAAACCTAATTCATACAAAAAAATGAGTAAATTTTTTGAAAATTTAGTATAGGGTGGCTCTCACATAAACTTCTAGTTCTATTCTATGTTTTGAGTTGTATTTTATTTGAAACAAGAAACTGTAATTAAAATATATATTTTTTATATAAATAAATAATATTAATATTTTTAATTTTAAAACTTATTTTTAAATTATATAGATTTTATTTAGTAAAAAAGTTATTTTGAATAAAAATGTATTTCATTTCTTTTATTTTTGGGCATAAATAAGATTTATTTTGAAAAATAAAGAAGTTTTTTGATTTCCTTTTTCTGAGCAAAATGTTTCAATTTATAAACTTAAATTTTTTTATAAACAAAAATACTGAAATTTTTTTTAAATATATAAAAGTTATTTTTTGGCAGAAAATAAGTTATTTTTTATTTATTTTTGTCATAACAATTTTTTATATAGTAGGTATATACGAATTAAATATTTTTTACAAGAGATCTTTTTTCAATATAATTCCACCTCTTTTACTGAATAAAAGAAAATTATTGAAGAAAAATCTAAATTTTGTGGTGACAAATTCGATATGAATAAAAAAATAAAAATACTTTTTATCAAGTGGATATAATTTTATATTTTTGTTTTTTATTTATTTAAAATACTTAACTTTAACATCTGTTACTTTGAATACATAAGTAACAAAACTACACTAATCAAATTTTAAAATATAAATTTAATATTCTGAAAGATATTTACATAACCACATATGACGTTAAAAAAGGCATAACTAGTTCAGTGCTGATTAAAGTATTTCTACTTTTAAAACAACAAAACACATATGCTATACCCTACACTAACATACGCGATCGTATTTTATCTCCTTTAATAAATAAACAACTAATTTCTTGTTTCTACATTTTTATAGGCATTACACCAGCGATCGTCACACTCATACATTCACAATTATATTTGTGTATGTTTTGTTTTTCTGTCCCATTATGAAATTATACACCAAAAAAAATAACATAATTTTTATAGTAATTTAATTTTGAAAGTTTCTTCGTCAATTCAATACTTGTAAATGGAAATACACGTTACTAGTTTAGAATTTGAATAGGGATCGCAACGATTACCATAGTAATGATGAAAATTACGTTTTAATGTTTATTTTTTCTATTCTTTGATTAAAAAAAATAACGATATATTACTTTAGAAGTAAGAACAACTTTTACTTTTCGTTGTCATAACCAGACTCTCCTTATTTTACAAAATAGCTTGCTTATATACTAATTTCTTATACTATGCTTACTTGAGTACACTAACAATTCTTATACATAAAAACAACAGAAAATTCTCGTATGCTTAAATGCAAAACAAATTAAAAACAGTTGCACAACTTCTTACGTGATAGCCTATGCATAAAAAATACTAATAAAGATCTTACGAGAATACCTATACATAAAAAACAAAAATAAAGTACCATGTACAACAACAAAACTTACTACAAAGTCCTTATGGCAAAAACTATATATAAAAAACAAAAATAAAGTCGCGAGTGCAAAAACAATGCTGTTGCGATTTCTATGACTAAACGTATTTACAAAACAAATACAAATGCTCACGTATAAAAAACAAGAATGGTATTCAAAAGTCGTTATACTACTGTTAGGTATTTATGGTATTTACAAAAACAAATTTGACGTTTACACTACAGTTGGATATTAACTATATAATGTATAATGATCATTAATATTATATACAATATACTGCTACATTACTAATTTAGGATTTTAATTTCTTATTTAAAAATATCGAATAATACTAAATTTAATTCAGCACGAACGATTATTTCAAATTTGTTTTTGTAATAAAAAATAAAAATTAATTGTAGTAACCCAGGAAAAATTGTATTAGTTCTACAACTAGTTCCAGAACACATGAAAATAGCCTGTAGTTGTTCTACTTTGGCGTTGCGACCAATGATTTTTGTTTGAAATTGTCACCTTCAGAACTAGTTCTTTGGAAGTGTTACTTAGCCTGTACCCATTCTATAGAACGGTTCTAGAACTAGTTTTATAATCAATGATTTTTGTTCGATATTGTCACTCTCAGAACTAGTTCTATAGAAGGGTTAGGGAGGAGGAAAACGCTTCTTTGGAATGGTTCTAGAACCAGTTTGATAGAAACGTTAGAGAATAGTAAAATCCTTCTTAAGAGTAGTTGTAGAACCTATTCTATAATTAATGATTTTTGTTGAAATTGTTATATTGAGAACCAGTTCTAAGGAAGCGTTTCAGAATCGCAATTCATTCATAGAAACGTTTCCAAAACCAGTTTGGTAATTAATGATTTTTGTTTGTACTGTAATTTTTGGTACATTAGTTTTTATTTTGATAAGTAAATTCACAATTCAGTTTAATTAAGTTATAAAAAAATTAAAAATGCATTCGTAAATAAGCTAAAACAAAACCTTAAGTTATAAATCAAGAAAAACCAAAAATTAAATATTATCTTAAAATGTTTAAGGCCCTTTTTTTTGTGAGCACACAAGTTTAAAGTGTTTGTTTTTCATAGCTTTTACGGCTAGACGGCAATCAATTAAAAACTCATCTTTTGTGTATGATGAATTAGAAACAGCATCTGAAAATTTAATCAAAAATTAGTTTACTTCGAATTATGTTATTGGAGTTTCTTGTTACCATAAAGCGAATCAAATATTTTTGAATAATTAAGAAGTCTTTTTTTTCCATGTACTCCATCCATATTGTGATTTAAAATGATGTCTACGGAAAAAATTCTCGAAAGATTTTTTTTGATACCTCCGGGATTTAAAAGCGATTTAAACGTCATTACCTTTAAGTAATATAAACAATATAATACTGAAAATGATATTAGACGACAAAACTTACTGCGTCTTTATACGAATCCTCTGTTATTTCAGTTTCAAATTTAATTACATCATTTTCGTTTTGAAATGGGAACAAATCCAGATATTTGGGTTTGCGAAATTGTTGGCTTATATCATTTTTAATAGTTGTATTTATCTCCGCTAATACGTTACTTAAAACATTGTTTTGGTTGATTATAGTAGCTGTAAATTAAAAGTAGATATGTATATTAAATATCATATTCAGATATTTAAGTATTACCTTTTAAATCGTTAAGGCTATCTGATACGTTCTTTATGCTTCCGTTTATTTGATTTTGAAATGTTAGGTTTTGACGAAGAAAAATATCTGTAAGAAATAAACACATATGTTAGGTAAAAGTTATATAATTAGCAACACTTATAAATATGAAAAAACATACCTTTTAAATTTACGATTTCCGCTTGCAAATTGTTTAATTTATCAATTATATTATTATCTTCCTGCGACATTTTCATTATTTTACTTTTTGATGCCATTTTAGAGTATTTAGTGTTTATAATACTTTGTGAAGAAGAGGTATTAATAAAAAGTTATGGTGAATTGGCAAACACATGAATTTTCCTATAATACTACTGGTCTTATATGTTAACTGAGGTCCATATGAATTTTCGACTAAGTAAATTCCCAAATCAACTGACGAAATAGGTGTTTCATAAAAGGGACGTTTATTTATAAATTTTTTACCTACAAAATCTTCTTCGTTCTCAAAACTTATTATTACTACTGATTCTTTTGTGTCTAGTTCACAAACGTTGACAGGAAATTTAATAGAAAATGTAAGACCACATTTAAAAATAGATATTATAGTGTCATCAAGACGTTTTAAGCCTTCCGATTTGTGTTCCATTGCAAAGTCCAAAATTGAATGCCTGTGATACAATTGCTGTGGTATATGTTTAGGCATTTTTATAGTTCTTTTTATTTTTTGAAGAGCATTTTCAAATTTGTATGCCGAAAAATTGTTAAGAGAACCGTAATATTCAACACAATCCGTTAAATGTAACATATTGTGAACATTATATGTTACACTTGTGACGCCATATATATCGGGAAACTCTATAACAAAGTTTTCAATAAGCGCTTTAGCTCTTGATATTGCTGAAGTATTACTGGATTTTACGTGAAACAAGATACGATAGGCAATGTGCAAATACAGAAAATGTTGAAAAATATTAAATGGGGTGTATTTTTCAAAAAAAATTATTCCCCAGTACAAAACAAAATTCTTTAACTCCACTGCTTTCCACCTCCCTAAATCTTCAAAACTTCTGGGTTTTCTGCAAAATTCCTTTGGTATATAAGGAGCAAGTGATAGTAGCAAAGAAGATGCTTCAGTTATTAAATTGTTTGATAATTGAAAATAAGCCTTTCGTTTTATTATGATTTGGAGCATCTTTTTTGAAACACCCAAGTCTATCAAATGCATTGGGTCCAATGGAAATTGGTTCACCATATCGATCCCAATTTCCTCTAAATCCAATTTAATATCTAAATACATAGGGTGGTGAAAGTCTGGGTCAGCTCTTTTTTTAAAATCTTCATTTGAACGTGGTGGTCCGCAAACCGTATTAAACGTTGTCACATTATTAACCGATGTACCAACTTGGGAACATTTCGAACACCCGTTTAGGGAGTTGTGCCCTTTTATGCCACATAAAAAGGAACGTGCTGGAGCATCACATATAAATGCTCTAAATTCTACGTCTATTTTTTCACCGTCTAATATAAATCCTTCGTTCTGCAAAGTCTTTGCTTCCCGGGTGAAATCGTGGAGAAAGTTATTAACTGAGGACGGTTTTCCTGTTCCTACATATGATCCAATTAAAAAAACATCTACATTTGGAATGTTAACAATATCACCCATTATAGGCCACAAGCCAACATTTGAGGACTTAAATAGAGGTAAACCATCAACACCAATATCTATCACAATTTTTTTTATTTTGGAGCTTATAATATGATGTTTTATTTTAGAAAGTTGGTGGTTTAATCCAATATGCACGTAAGATCCTGGTGCCACTGTCCTTGTAAAACAATTGCTTTTAGTTTTTAATAAACCGGAAACACTGGACGGACACGATATGTTTTCAGATTGTAATATTTTTAACAAATTAGTTGCACCTTTTACCGAAATATTAGAGTTAAGGTACCACTCTTTAAGTTTTTCATTTAAACATTTTTGGGACTTGATTTCAGATGGATATACGTAATTTTCTAAATCATTTTCTAAATTATCTGAAATCTGAAACTCAACAAGGTTTTGGTTAGCACTGTTTTGAAAACTAAAAAGTCCAGCAATTCTTTTTTTTTCACATTGGACACGGTATCTAAACTTTCTTTTTGTTGTCATTTCTACTTATTTATTATTAGTATACATTACTTTTATTAAAAGAAATTTATTCACACAACTACGAGTATTTAATATAAATCTAATATCTTTTCACAATGTTTGCCAATTTTTTTTAAATATTTTTCACGATTTATTTTATTTTTTACAAAATTCTGATTTTACAATTTTTTTAAGGGTTTGTTATATTTATCATAGCCTACTACGTTTTGGTTTTTTTTTTTTTTGAATTTTGAATTTTGCAAAAAGATTTATTGTAATAGAAGCATTGCAATATACATATGCATGAATATTTTATTTTTTGAATTAAGGTTTTGCTAAAATTCATCAAATAATAGCCTACTAAGATTTTTTTTTTAAATTTTGCAAAAAATTTGTTGATTGCAATGTATACATAGGTAATTTTTTTTGAATTGAGGTTTTGTAAAAATTCATTAAAAAATAGCGTACTACGATTTTTTTTGAATTTTGCAAAGTTGTTGTTTTTAAATGTAATTGTAGTAGAAGCAATTGCAACGTACACATACATGTATACATATTGTATATATGTATGTATGTATGTATATATATATATATATATAGATATATATACGAATATATATATGAGAACGAAGAAGATTTAGAGGTTTTGTAAAAATTCATTAAAAAAATAGCCTACTACGATTTTTTGGAATTTTGCAAAGTTGTTTTTAAATGTAATTGTAGTAGAAGCAATTGCAACGTACACATACATGTATATATATATATATATATATATATATATATATATATATATATATATATATATATATATATATATATATATATATATATATATATATATATATACATATATATATATACATATATATATATACATATATATACATATATATATACATATATAAATTTTTATATTAATAAATTTTTCTCAAACATTTTTTAATTATATTTTATCCAAGTTTTTTTCAAGTTCTATGAAGCCAATAGGGAACCGCTATGTGATTCACAAAAAGTGATGTAAAAATAGTGGAGAACTAGTTCTGAAGAACTAGTTCTCCAGAACTTCACAAAAGAAGTTTTTAGGAGCACTAAACAGTTCTATTTCATTAGTGCCAGAATTAGTTGTAACATCACTAGTTCTAGAGATGTTATCAAAGAATCTGAAATCGTTCTGTTTGCACCAGTTCTCTAACTAATGATTTTAGAACAAGTTACGAAATTTTTCCTGGGAAATTATTATTTCTTAATTAAACAAAAAATATAGTTATTTAGTTAAGAGATAAAAAATCATATTAACATTAAATATTTTTCATGAGTGTATCTCAAGCAACAAGCAGTAACAATACGGCTGTAAAAATTTAAATTTCTTTTTAAACGTCTTTTTGTCGTACATGCTTTTGTTAAAGAGATATAAGTAGGAAAGTATCAACTGAAGTTACAACGGATACCCTGTTTTTCTTGTATTTTGGCAATAACTTTTTTGTTTATTCATGTATTTTATTTATTGGAAATTCCAAAAAATATTCCACATTTGTTAATCTAGTAAATGCTTATCAAATTTACTGGTATTAAACTGAAATTTTCTGAAAAGCAACATATGGAAACATTGGAATTATTGAGAAAGAAAATTCTGACTGAAATATGCAAGTCTGGTTTATTTAACTTCGAGTCAAATGTGGACCGATACTCATAAATATGAAATAAAACATACGAATACAGAATATTTGATGCGATGATTCTGACATTTATATGAATTTATTCACTTTTGGGTGATTCCCGAAAGAGGGCCTTATATGGGAGCTATGGTAAATTATGGACCGATCTTTGTAAATTTGGCAAAATCATTTATGTTCATATAGAACTTATTTGTGTCGAATATTAACTTGATACTAACATTTTAATGGGATTTATGCCTGTTAAAGTGATTCTCTGAAAAGAGGTTTATATGGGAGCTATGGTTAATTATGGACCAATCTTTTTAAAAATCGGCACACTTATTTAGACTTATGACAAACTTATATGCGCAAAATTTCATTAAAATATTGCTATATTTAAGGGATTTATGATCGTAAAACCCTTTTCCGGGAGGGCATTTGTATAGGGGCTAGGTGAAATAATGGACCAATCATAACCAATTTCAATAGGCTTCGTCCCTGGGCTATAAGAAACCTGTATACCAAATTTCATTAATTTTGGTTCAAAATTGCGACCTGTAGTTTGATTACAAGGTTTACATGGACGGACAGACGGTCAGACGGACGGACGGACATCGTTAATTCGACTCAGAAAGTGATTCTAAGCCGATTGGTATAAATTAAGGTGGGTCTTAGACCAATATTTTTGGGTGTTACAAACATCAGCACAAACGCATAATACCCTCCCCACCTATGGTGGTGTAGGGTATAAAAATAACAAAAATACCAGGACAAAAAATATTTTACAAATTCTTGCATAAAAGTTAACATAAATACCTGAAGTTGAAGGTTCCATTTTAAATTTTTCCTTTAAGGCACTTTTTATTAAAGAAAAATTCACCGGAAGTTAATGAAAATTTATTTTTTTGCTTTTTTCTTAAAATATAAAAAAATGTTGAACTTTGACAGTTCAGTACTCAAAAACAACGCAACCTACGCTATTGACTTTTATTGTTATTGATACATAATTTTGCGCATTTTTATTCGGTATCCAATTTTATTTAAAAAAGTTAATTTTCAAAATTCAATTAAACGCCACTTTCAACCCCTTTTACCCCAACGTGTGTCGGTTGAAATGGCTTAAATGAAGCCCACCGATTACTGACATATACAATATATATATCAAACGATCGGAAATCCTTTCGAGAATTTAAAAACCGGTTTTCCAGTTTTTGAAGCCCTTATATATACTAGAGACTTCATTTTTGCAAAGAAGGCTCGAACATTTTTTTCTGAAGAAATTAATTAAATCGGTTCAATAACAACTGAGATATCGGGCAAAACGCATTTTTTATTTTTTTAAGTTCTTCTTTAAGCTACAGATTTTCTTTCATAAATATTTTTATAAAATTTCGGTTTTTTGAATCAAACTAATTCGTTCATAAACAACAGAGTTATGGTCTAAAAACTAAAACATATCTGTTAAGAATATAAATACATACACGATCATGTATATAAAGTATAATAATAACTATTATTCGTTTTATTTGAAACTGAAAAATGTTTCTACACTTATGGCGAGTATTTGTATGGGGCGTTACAAACATTAGCACAAATGCATAATACCGCAACCAATTATGGTGGTACAGGGTATAAAATATGTATTGAAATTTAATAGGAATGTACAATAGTGCGGGTTGATTTGCTGGAGCTACATCTTTTGGTTCAAAATAAATTAAATTTCATGTATGCAAGCATTTAATTTGACTTCCTTGGGTTTACGGACACGGGTGATGTTCCCGGCTGAAGTTTCTTTTAACGTGTCTTTGATAAATGTTTACCGCCTCTGTCACTTCGAATTGGTAACAAAATGTTGAGATTGAAGAAAGTTTCACAACTTGAGTTTCTCAGTCGTGCAGCGCTTAGTTATTAGAGACTCAATCATGAACTGATTTCATTGAGTAGAGCTATTAAAATCCTTTAGCGATATAAAAAAATTTTATGAGACTTTGTAATTATGTAGACATTTTTATGCCACGATAAACATTTACCTGATTTCTTAGTTATTCTTGGCTTGATCCTTTTTGATAGGAACTGAATTTGGCACAGCCAGATAAGTATGTTTATTTTGTTTTTTGATTTTTAAATTTAACTAATTTTCAATATATTTAAATATTTGTTTTAAATTTTCCTTTCAATTTGAAACAAAAAGTGGGATTATGAGTAGAAATATGGTAGCATGATATGTCATAATCCCCATAAACGTCAGAATGTTAATCATGGCTACCAAAAGAGAAAGTAGAACTACCTTGTTTTTTTATATCATGTGCTTAACATTTAAAAATGTTGACATTTCTTGTCAATTTAAAATAAAAATTATAAATAAAATTTTTTGCAAAAAAATTGAAATTTTTAGGGAAGAATGAAAATTTGCAAAGAAAACTGCTAAATTTGATGAAAATCTGCAGAAATGTTAGTAAGAGTGTGTTGTATATATGCTTTATCGGTTTTTGGCCCACAATTATTTCAAATATGTATGTATGCATTGTTTTTTCTACAACACATTTTTTATATTTTCATATTTTTTTATTTTCAATTAAAGTCTCTTCTTATGATAGTCACAATTCTTATGACTGCCTACATATCAGGTCTTAACTTTAAAACGAAATATTAATACATTTTTGTTTGTGAATAGAAAATTAAAGACTATAGTCACAATTTGTGTTTTATGACTATTTTTCAGTTAAAATTTTTCTGTGAAAGTTTAAGTGTATTTTTTTATTTATTTTATTTTTTTAATTAAAAGATTTCTTAAAGCAATTTTTTAAATTGAACCATAAACTTCAGATATTTTAGTGTGTTTTTCTAAATATTTTTATAAGTGTTTTGAAAATTGTCCTAAAATACACACATTTTAAACTTTGTTCTGATATTTTTCTAAAAAATAAAATTCTAAAAAATAGTACGATAGAAGGGGATGCATTGGCCATAGTGACGCATTTGTCAATTATCTTGAAAACGAAATAAAAATTTATGCGTCATTAAAAATTTTCTTTTCCTTTATCGCTAATTTTTCATCTATCAAATTTTGATTTTTTTTTTTTCAATTAATATTTATTCTCTGTGGCTATTTTCGTTTTATAAACTTGATAGTAATGAACAAGAGACAACAGTTATTTTAATAAATTCCTTTTAAGTGACAAACATTATCTAACTTATCCTCAAGGAACGTCATAATTAGCTTCAAGGCACTTACTAGCTGTAGATCCTTCAATGTACATATAGATGCTCTAGTGTGGATAGAATTCAATCAAAAATTATTTAGTGACTTTTCCATGCACTGATTTGGGACCAGCATTATTTAATTGAAATTTTACTTATTTTGCATAAAATTTAATTAAAAATATGAATTTTGGTTTGTTTTTCAATTGCTGTATTAAAATAAATTAAAAAAAAAGATCACATATAGGTAAACGATTCTTTCCGAATTGAGGTAGTTGCGCCGTTTTTGAGGGAGATAGCCAGGATCAAAATGACTTAAATATAAGCTAACGTATCTAGAAATAAGTTTACTGATTTCGTTTTCGGATTGAAAAAAACACCACTTAAAACAAAAAAGTGGCGAATGCTCCCCCTTCTACCCTACATATTGTATTTTTTAATATTCTAAAAAAAAATCAAGGGCACATAAGGACTGCGCACGTTAATAAACAAAATAAGTTTTTGAATTATGTGCATTTCGAGTCTGGGTTTAAAGTGTTGACTTGATCATGGATTTCGTGCGACAAAATAAAGTGACACTTTACTTAATTTCTTAAATTTGGCTCCCAATTTTCATTTTTTTTATACAAAATGGAAGCCATATGCTTAAAAAACAGAGACCGGATTTTAATACTTAAAAACAATATTTTTATTTTTATTTCAATCGAAAAACAATCTTTAATATTCAAAAAATAATAAAAATCCGTCATGATTTTTTTATTTTCATCAATAGTTTAATTTTTTTCATCATGATGGAAATAAAAAATATAAATAATATAAATAAATTTTCAACTGGGAAAAATTTTCGGATGGGAAAAATTCGAAACAACAATTTCATTTGAATAAAAAAAATATTTTGAAAACAAAACAGAAGTATGAATAAAAAAAAACACTCATTTGAATTTTTTTCGAACTGATATTTATCGTTAAAGATATTTATTTTTTTTTATCATTGATGGATATTTATTTTAAAAATAAAAATCCCTCACATATTTTTTTTCAATAAATGAAAAAGCATTTTGAACATTAAAGATGTTTATTTTGATTGAAAAATAAAAATAAAACGTTTTCGGGTGCTTGTTAAAAAGTGCTAAATTTTAATATTATATTCATTAAACTCTATTCAACTTATTATTACATTTGAAAAATAAGGACAGTTTAAAGTGCAGTTTTTTAGAATCTGATTTTAAAATAACCATTCCATTATACAAAATTCCAATTTAGAATGAAAATAAGAAGAAATTGAGGGATCAGAAACCCTAATACTGCGGAGTAAAATCGTAGCTATATAGCAATTCTTGCCAAAAAGAATTTAATTTTTCTAAGCGGATAGAAGAAAGTAATTTTTATTATTACTAGCCTAACTGTCCAGATAAGGTTCAAACAAATTGATTTCATGGCAGTTTCCAAAATTTTCTCAGTTTTTTTAAGTTTTAATAAGATTTTTGTTTATTCGTATAAATAACTGTATTTTAGAATGTTTCTTAACTTTAACGATTATATTTTTAGGTACTTCCAGAACTTATATATTTGAGCTTTTTCTTGGATGTAAAAGCTATTATAGTTATAATTACTTCTTTTTTTATAACTTTAAATGGTAAAAGTCATTCTCCTTTGGCGAGTATAGATTTTACTTCGCAGTCTTAGGGTTTCTGCCCCCTGAATTTCTTCTAAATTTCAATTTGAATTGTTATTTTGTATAGCGAAATGATTAATTTTTCTTCATTTCTTTTATCTGGAGTGAATAAATTTTTCTGGATTGTGGTCGAAGACTTTCCGATAATAAAGCCGGATTCATCCTTATTTTTTTGAACGTAATAGTAATTTGAATATAATTTCGTTAATATAATATTTAAACTGAGCCCATTTTAAGCATATGCCTTCCATTTTGTATAACAAAATTCGAAAATTGGGAGCCAAATTTAAGAAATTAAATAAAGTGTTACTTTATTTTGTCGCACAAAATCCATGACCAAGTCAACACTTTTACTCCAAACTGGAAATGCACATAATTCAAAAACTTCTTTTGCTTATTAAATTAAAGAATATAAAGCGACAAATACCTGGACATCAAAAAAGTAGCACATAATAAACCTAGAAGACTGTTATTATAAAATAAATAGCAAGAGTAAAAAACCGTACATTATTTTGTCCGATAGTGTATATATTCTTTAATATTAATGGAACTAGTGGAGGGATAATTTTTAAGAAAATGACTTTTTGATAGAAATTCATTCTTAGATTGGACATCTTCAAATTGAACTAACAATTTATGGATTGAAGATGCTTCAGTATTTTTATCTAGAATTTTTACTGAAACCAAATCATCAGGAGTAATAGAAATGTTCATTTTTATTGCCAGGTTTACTATAATATTTTCTAAGGGCACTGTCAATTGATACGAAGGCAACACTTCTATGACGATCTCATTAGTCGTACCATAAGCTAATTGCAGATTTTGTTCGTTTTTATTTTCATGCTTATCAAACAAATCTGGTTTCTTATTGGTTTCCTTTGGGGGAATATTTTCAGTATTTCCAGAAGATTTAAAATTATCAATATAACTTTGCAATTTAAAATTTTCTATTGTGAGGTTAGTACTAGTTGCTATTTCCTTTTCAAGTTGAGTGCAGGTATATTTTAATTTCTGTTCTAAAATCCTTAAATCTCCTGCCTGCAGTTTAGTTCTTAATGATTGAATTACATAATATTTTAAAATTAACTGCATTCTAATGCCTTTATATTTAATTAGCTCTTCATTTATCTTATCTATAAGTAATTGGTTTTCTAATGTTAGGTAAGTACTTAATGTTATCTCTTCTTCAAGTTCAGCAGAGGTACATTTCAATTTCTCTTCTAAATCTCTTATCTTTTCCTTCTGAGTTTTGTCAGAGTATGCTGCCTGTAGTTTAGCTCTTAATGCTTTAATTACATTGCATTTTAATTTTAACTCTTTACTAATGCTTTCATTTTCAATTGACAAATCATGTATCTGATCTTTAAGACATTTGTTAAGTTCCAGCGATTCTGTGTATTGTCCTTGAAGATGTAGAAAGTTTTCTTCACTATCATTCATCTCTTTAATTCTCCCTTCTAGTTTTTTCTTTTTTCGTTCGGTAATTGTAAACTGTTCTTGAAGGTGCATAAAATTCACTTTGGTTTCATTCAATTTATCAAGAACTTGGATATGTTTTTCATTTAAGCTTTTCAGCTTTAACTCCAACCCTCTTATTTTTTCAGGACTTATTAATTCTATTTCATCAAAACTTAAATACAATTTATGACTTGTTGGATTACTTGCACAACACTTGGGACAATTAGAGGCTCTAATAAAAAAAGAACAAAAACAAATATGTATATAGCAACTATTACTTTGTATTTATACAAATTGCGTCTTTTTTACCTTGTATACCACTGAGTAAGACAATAATGATGGAAAATATGTCCACATCTGGTGCTATGGATATCATCCGAAGTTTTGAATACCTCTGTACATATTGGACACTCCATATTAAGTATTGACATTTTTATAATAGAAATTATGTTCTTTGTTAAAAGTTATTTAAAATAAGCGCTTATTTACAATCTTCTACATTAATAAAATATTTTGCTAATGAAACTGTTGATTGCAAATGAGATGCATTTTAATGATTTTAAACAGTGATGTTAATAATCAAACACAAACGTAAATAATTCAAATTGATAACGCTTAATCGCTTAAATAGCGATATAATAACAAATATTATTGTGCCTTGATATGTATGGGGACAATAAAAGTTGCTGATGTGCCCCCATAAAATTAAAGATTGATATGTTTTAAACTAATTCCCAAAATATTTCGATTCAATTATTTCATTTACGTGAGCTGGACCATTTTTAAAATACTTCCAAAAAATATGGTTTTCGATCAACAGTATAAACAATTTTTAACTTTTTGTCAAAAAAAAATTACAACATATGAATGAGAAGAAATATTTTAAAATCTGTTTCAGTAAAATTTTTAATTATTTTATTTAAAATCGTATTTTATTAAATTTTGAATATTTTGGACATTTTCCATCGTAAATTATATATTGGGACATCAAGGTCTCGTTTAATACTATTGAAATGTGCATTCATTTAATCCATTAGTTGCACAAGAAAAATTTGGAATTTCCAGTCTATAATTGGTGAAGTTAATTTTAACATCAAGTAAATGGTTAGTTTAGGATATACATGTACCCGAAAGCATATATTGATCAAACAATCTGTTAATTCGTGTAAATTAGCGGCTAAATTTCATTTTAATTCAATTATTATAGAGGTTTTAATGAACTTATTAAGTTTTTCATAAATTCATCTGTTCTGTTCCTGTTCCACTTTTTTTACACAAAACATATATAAGTATAAATCTATTTGCCGAATTTCATGAATCGGTGCATAACTAACCATAGCTCCCATATAAACTCCTCTGTCGAAATTCACTTTAACGTGCATAAATCCAATACAAATGTTAGTATTACGTTACGTCGGTCAAGCCCGACTATATGATACCCTACACCATTTCGATCCACATAATTTTGTTTTTACGTATATGTATACAACTTACTTGTGTTAAATATTAACATAATACTAACATTTGTATGTAATTTATGAATGTTAGTGATTTTCGGGAGAGGAGTTTATATGGGAGCTATGGTCAGTTATGGACCGATCTTCATGAAATTTGGCAGACAGATTTTTGCTGACATAAAACTTATTTGCACGAAATATCATTAAAATATTCCTATTTTTAAGGCATCTATAAGTGTTAAAACCAACAACCTTTGGTGGTGTAGGGTATAAATAAAAAAATGGTGTAGGTTATCCACCTAAAGGCGGGGTCATAGTAGTCATGTCCATAAAAAAAGATCAATGCGTGATAGAAAAAAAGCAAAAGCTGATTCTTATTACGCTCGTTGAATTACATCTAATTCACTTATTTATTTTTTTTTTCTTTTTTATTTATTTATATTTATTTCCACTTAGCTTGAGTATGCATGAGTATCCAAACTTAACTGTGAATCCAATCAAGATTGGTGCATCAATTTTTATGATACGTGACTTTATTTACTCGTAGTTAATAAAGCCACTCGTAGTTAAACTTAAATATTTTTTCACTAAAAAAAAGTTTCAGTAAAAAAAATAAATTTTGAATTTTGTATGAAAAATTTTTTCCGACACTTTTTTCCAAATACATTATAAACTATTGAGCGGATAAAAATTTGATAGTAGAGAGATTTAAAGTAGGGCAGTGTTCCCCAAAACCAACGCACGCGTGCGTTTTGTCTCTTGTGTTATTCTCTTGATATGAATAAAAAACACACATATTAATTCAGTCTAGCACTAGCACTCAACGAAGCAGGTTGTGTTATCGCTTGTTGCTTGATATACACTCATAAAAAATGTTTAATGTTATGTGGTAGTGAGGTACATAAGAATCAAAATATGAATATTTTTAATTTTTACTAAAACTAAAATCATTTATTAATCAAAATTTTATGGTTAATTTGAAAGAATTATAAATTTTTATTTTTTATACAAAAAACAAGATCTTTTACTTTCATTTCCATTTTATTATAAATAATTTTACTATAAAAAGGAAGATATTTTTTTGTGTATAATTTCAGCGCGGGAGAGTTATACAGAACACACATTAACAAAATGTGAATGTATAAGTGTGGGGATCACTGAAGTAGGGATTCAATGACAAAAAATATGGTTGTGTTTGTGAGAGTGAAAACAATACACTTAAAGAAAAAATGGATCTAATAAATATAATACGTCAGCTATACATGGTACTGTATTGTTACATAAAACTTATTTTTATGCACTTTCGCATTTCTTATACTGAAATTTATTAATGTTGAAGTAAAAAATATTATCATTTCTTCAACTTAATCGTAAAACATTATTATTAAAGAATTGATTACCAAACAATTAATTCCCATAATTTTTTCCACTGCAATTTATACTCTTTGCACTCTTAGCAACGATTAAATGAAAGAGCGTAAGAATCAGTGTTGCCGGAGTCGGTTGTTCATATTACACAATCAAAGCCTTCAAATTATCCAAAATTCAAAATATTACACAAAGATGCAAATTTTTTAAAAATTATAAAAAATTTATATTTATCTTGTCATAGTAGTTTGTGATCTCCAAAATATAAATACCCAAGCAAAAAAAAAGCACTGAAAAAGAACTGTAAAAGCAATGATTTTAACAATGTGTGATTGGGAGGGAGACTTTAGTACTGATAAATTGGTAGTACTGAACAGTCCTACCATTGACAAATCTCTTTGTGTATACTGCTTCTCTTAAAACTAAAGTATATATTTATATATAAAGCCGTTATTTTAGGTTTTTATCACATTCGAATTTGAGAAATTCTAATTTCTAAAGTTTCTTCAAACGAAGGAACACTTTTACAACTTTAAAAGTGGAACAAAGTGCATATATTCAACTTTTTTGAGGTTCTTAATAATTGCTTCCAAAAAAGTGAAATCAATTTTTAGCGGGAAAAAATGGTAATAATTTCTAACAAAATTTAGAATTTAAAAATGTTAAAGCATTTTTATTATTTAATAAGGCAAGAACAGAATTTTTAATAAAAAATTGTATGAACATAGAAATGCTTCAAAAGCAATAAATAAGAATAACATCCTAACAATGATAACCATATGTTAAAAAAGGAACTTCTTCAGCTCTTTTTCCAATGTTAAATCATCATGACCACTTCTTTTTTTATTGGCTGCTATAAATACTTTGATTTGAACTTTTTTTTTTTTGTTTTTAAATAATTGTTATTAGCTTCCAAAAAAAATCCAAAATTTCTTCTCCTTTTGCAGTCTTGTATTATATTAGAATATAACGTTGTTTTTGATGTTTACTTTTTTGAAATTCATTGGAACAATTTTGCTTTACATAAAATATACAAATAGAGACTTTTTATGAACAGTTAATTAATGAAATGAAGTTCAACTGAAATTACACAATAATTACACAGAAATTTCATTATCCAAAAATTATCCAGGAAATTTAAAATTGTCCCATTTTTGGATAATTACACAGAAATCGGCAACACTGGTAAGAATACGTGTGAACTCAGCTAGCGCAATTGTGCAAAGAAATTGACATCCCTAATTTAAAGCTAATTTTATTCCACATATTTTGCTGTATTATATATATATAAATCGTACATACCGTTCTCAAGTAATATTAGACACGCCCATAATAAAAAACCCGACCTGATAAAGAAACTGCAAGCAGATTAGAGTTTAGTATGCGGAATTCCATCAAGTCTATAAATTTTTTTGAAGGAGCTCAAAAAATGTTTTTTTTTTATCGACTAGTGCTATTAGAACCCAAGAAATTACAACCACCTATTTTAAGTTATGAAAGTATAATAAAATATTATTTAAAACAAATTACATAATTTTCTTTGATAATTAAAATTATTTTCAAATCCTACTAAATATAAAATTACAAAAGTAGTTTTGTTGATAAGTAAACAATTGTATCTAACATCCCCTCTCAACAAAAATATTATTAATTAAATTTTAAAATTTTTGTAGTGGTAAAGCTTTCGTAAGAAAATCTGCTAGCTGCTTATCTGCAGAACAATACAGTACTTGAATGATGCCATTTTCATGAAGGCTCTTTATATGATAATATTTTACATTAATATGTTTTAGTAGATTCAATTATTTTGATACAGCTCTGGTTATCTTCGAACATAGGAATTGGAGTATATACTGGTATCATCATATCTTCGAGTAATTGTTTGATACATAATAGTTCTTGAGCTGCAAACGAAGCTGCTATAAATTTTGCTTCAGTGGATGAGAGCGCTACTGTCGATTGTTTTTTCGATGACCAATAAATAACATTAAAGCCTAATAAAAAATATAAAACCACTAGTTGATTTTCTGTCTCCATGATCTTTATTTATAGAAATTCTGATGTAGTAATGCAAAAACTCATTTTGCTTTGCCAGAAGACTTTTTAGGGCATTTTGAAAATCATATGTTATCAGCAATACTTAGTACAATGCAAATTTTTAATATTTTGTAATAAAAGATACAAAATTAGAAAATTAGATTTCTATTTTGCAAGAAAAAATATTTTGCATGATGTACTTATTTTTTGCAAACAATTTTTAAAATATTCTTATTTTGTAACTTTATTGAATTATTTTTTCTGTGTTGACTAATTGACAACACTAAATAAATAAATAAATTAAATAAACTTTATCAATAAGTGCTTTAATAGTAATTTACCTTTTTATACTGAATGTGTATACCGCACACATATACATATGTATATAAGCAATATACAACAATTTCATTTAGTTTACTAATTGGGGTTTTTTTTTTTGAAAAATGTGTCCAATTTTTATCGTTACTATGAGTCAATGTCAGTGTTGTCAGAAGTAGATGTAGGAAAAATCCCTACATGTAGGTTTTTTCCTCACAAAATTGGTAGCGTTGGGAAAATCGGACAGATTTTTTTATTTTCTCTAAATTGTATGTTTTTTTGTCTTCATTTACAAATAAATTATTTTAATATTTTTTATTTATATTTTTAGAAACAAATTTCTTTCAAATTATTTTATACTCTTTGTAATATGATTTTCAGTTACCTGAAATTAATTTGAATAAAAACTATTTAAATATTATTCCATTTGTTAACAAGTTAGATAAAATTAAATTTCCCCAAAAGTATTCGAATGTGAATTTAAAAAAATAAATCAAATTCCAGAGTCTTTAACTAATTTTAAAATATATTATATATCTTTAGTTTAAATACAATTGCTCTTTATTTTATTTTCCATTTTAAAAATAAAATCTGTTTTAAAACATTTAATTTTTTTTTTCATTCATAGAAAATTTTTTAATATTTTTGTTTGAATAGTTTTAAATTTGCTTTGAAAAAGAAAAATAAGTAAAATATTTTTTTTTTTTATACTTGAATATTTGAAAAATTTTATGATTTTTTTAATTCAAACCTTTTGAAGCTTAATATTTTTATTTCTTTGGAGATTTTGTTAAATATAATAATAATAAAAATATTTATTTAAAATTTTTCTATTTGAATATAAAGTTTTTGAATAAAAATTTGAAAATTTTTTCGAACTTTTTTTATTTAAATAAAATACATATTGATATTATTTAACGTTAGAATAATCAAATAAAAAACTTTTGATTATTTTATGTCATACATTTTGTATGCAATATTTGACACATTAATGTTTTCAAGTGTTTTTACGATAGAAAGAAAAACACGTGGTATTTGATTATAATAATTTCTTGTAAGGAATTATATAATTTAAAATTTTTATTATCATTTGCTAAAAATATAACCGTTTTTACCTACTATTGACTGAAAGAAGCTAAAAATATAAGGTTTTTTTGAGAACATTTGAATTTTTCCCACTTAATTATAATCAGGCTTTCCCATTATTCGAAGACATAAAGGTTTTATTTTTTCCTCATACATTCAAATTTCAGATTGCGTTTCCGATTAATTTATTGATAATTGAAAAGTACCTGTAAATTTTACTAATGGAAATTATTCCTATATGATTTGTTTACACTTTTTAAGCGTTTTTTTATGATAGAATTTTGATGCTTTTAAAATGATTATTTCCTAATTATTATACAACCGTTTTTACCTAATTTTGACTGAGTGTTACTAAAAATACAAAAAGAAAGATCTAAAAGGTTTTATAGCACCCTTGAGTTTTTTTCTCATTCAAGAATAATCCGGTTATTACTTTATTCGAAAATATAACGGTTTCATTTGTTCCATTCATTCAAATTATTTTTTATGAATTTTTTTGAGTTTTTTACATTTTTATGATAATTTTCTAATTATTATATCACCGAAACATTTATCAATAGATAAAGATACTAAAGATTACGTGAGAAATGTAGATGATTCAGATGCAAAGGAAATGCAGTAAGCAGAATATGATTCTACATATGACACTGATTCGGATGAAGAAATGGAAGCTGGCGCACTTGAAGCCTCAATGAACACATATATTAGAAGAGATATCATTTTCCAGAGAACGAAAACGTATGTGATAATTTCTTCACAAGATAGAATTTGGCCTCTAATTTGATGGTGGACTACAATTTGTCGATTTTAGTAACCGTCAACAAAAGGAGAGCAATTAGATGTGGTTACTACTGCTACAAATATTATATACATATATGGAAAACAATCCACAATTAAAAACTTCAACAAATCATAGAAGGTAATTCCTGCTGCAGCTGAGTATTTATTCGCTCAGAGAATATTTAAAAAAAAAATTACAAATTATGCTACATTTTTGCTCTAGAAGTGGAATCGAAAGTATGTTGGAAAGCCCAGTAAGATTAGGAGATGAATATTTTTCGAGAAGTTCGAGACATTAGTGGAATAATTAAGAATAAAGTGAATTGTTTTATGTGTTCTAGAAGAAGACCAACGCGATAGGCATGTAGGAAATACCATAAACCAGTATGTGCTGAATATTCAAAATATATTAAGAAATGTAAGAACTGCGCAGCCTAAAATACAATTTTTTAAATTTATTATAAGCTAATGTATCTATTATTTATAAAAAATGAAACACAATAAATATTTTACTTGCTTTCGACAAAATACATAGACTAACTAGACGCGCTACTGAGAGAGAAAAAACCTAAGTTAGCTGTCAGAAAACCTAAGTATAAGAGTGTATTGGTAAATAAATTTGTAATAGTATTGGTTTAAAAAAACATTTCACCTCAATACATAAAGTTAACATAGTTGTTCTAAGGGCAGTAAAAAAAGTAACATATTTCTTTTTTAATTTACTGTTTTCATTTTTGGAGTACATAAACAAAAACGTTCAACTATTTTAGCAAATAATAGTTAATAAAATAAAAAAAACATTATTATTAAGAACAAAGTTAAAATTGTAAAAAATACTAAAATTTTGTAATACTAAAAAAGTATTGAAAATGCTACTGTAAAAAAAAACTTCTATTTTTTTAATTTAATACACCACATCCACATAACTTAATGTCAAAAAATAAAATTCGTTAAAAAAATATATATTTAAAATTATTTTTAATTTGTGTTTTTTAAGTGTTAATGTATTGATTTTATATTTAAAAAACACAAAAGAAAAGAATAAAAAATAAAGTAAAGTGGAATGTACATCTTACTCTAAGATGTTGAAATTCCTCACAGAAGGGAGCTATTTCATGACCTTTTAAAATTAGGGGTAATTAAAAAAAGGATTTCTTGTTTATGTGTTTTGAGTACCACTGTCTTCGCTAATGAAATTACTTCCGCATAACCCTATATCATATCTGCATAAATATTAAAAAGTACAGAAAAGCTTTACTGAGCGAAACCGGTATTTTAAATACCACAGAGGAGAAAGTCCTTTGGCCTGGAGTATACCGGCTAAGCAGACAAATTTACTTAGCGAATCCGGTGTTTTAAATTCTACAGAGGAGAAGGCCCTTTCATCCGGCCGAAGACCGGCTAGTCAGACAAACTTTTCTTAGCAAAAGGACTATATTCTCTATGGCATTTAAAACCCCAGCTTCGCCAATAATAGCTTCTTGTAACTTCGAAACTAAAACTAATTATTTTATTTGATAATTTTCAATTAAAACTTATTTCACTTATTTCGGGAGTTATTTAATTAAATTTGGTACTTAGCTCTTTATTATGATAAAACCCCCAATGATGGGAATTATTTCATTTATTTATTTATTTCATATTTTTGTTTTGGGAGTTTCTTCATTTTTTTCAGAACTTATTTCATTTGGGAGTTATTTTCATTTAGAACACCAATTTCTAAATAAATGAAAAATTTTATCATATTCTGTTAGGGTGGCACAGGTGATTTACCATTTTTCACTTGTATTAAACTAATAAATGGAAATCGAACATCCCACCCTGGTGGGTTTTGTGCGCGTAAAAGTTAGGGCATCTTAAAAAATTAATTAAAAAAACTTTTCTTTCATAAAACAAAATTTTTCTTTTTTTTTACAAAAAAGTTGTTAGTTTTTAAAATTTTAAATTTTTGTTTATTTATTTTACAAACAAAATGTCAACAGTTCGTGGTGAACTCTCTAAAGTATGTAATTTGGCTTACTCTCAGTAGCGCCTCTATGTACTCTATGACAAAATATTTCCATAAATTGCCTGCACATACCCGGGTATGCTGGTTGTAAACGAAAGGGGTTCGTCACTAAAACGCTTATAACTTTGGCTATAAACATTTTTTTTAACTTTCTTGTTCGGAATATCAAAGATATCAATATTGTTTTATATCTTATATAAAGTTTGTTATTGATAAATAAGCAAAAAAAGTTATGAGGAAAATACTAAACACACAGGGTGTCTGTTGTAGCTTAATTTCATACTTTTCTGCTATATCTCACTTAAATGGTTCGATATAAACATGGAAACAAAAAATGAGCGTGGTCCGGCCACTTTACCGCCCATCTCCCATATAAGGTGAAAGGTCAAAGAAATTGTTTACAAATACTTCATGAACAAATGTAAACACGGAAACAAAAATAGGCGTGGTTCGCTCACTTTACCGCACACCTCCTAAACAACATTCGCGCTTGTTTACATTTGTAATTTTATTGTTTTTCTTTGTATCACTGTTTTCATTTAGAAAATTTTTTACTGATTTCCGGTTATTTTCCAACCGATTTTCAAAACAAAGCTCTTTTTGGAAAGGTATTCAAATTACCTTTCTAATTGCTGAACAAATGTAGTACAAATTATTGCCGCTAGATGGCGCAAAATTAATTTTTATTAAAATTGCATCAAAACACCCTGTATTTGCAAATATTTTGAGTTCATATGTTCAGCAAATAATTAATAAGAAATAGAAATGAAATAAAAAGTATTTTTATTTTTCATTTCATTCATAAGTTACAGCTATAGCTGATACTACTTTTTGTTTTATGTAAACATCAATCCAATGCGAACCTAATGTGTTTTTACATGAACAGCTGATTAGATGTATGTATGTATGTATGTGGAATAGTTACTGTCAACTTCATACAAAAAAAGTACGTGCGCCAAGATAGCAACGAATTTGAAAATTGCACAACGGCAACACTTTTTTGCACATTTTTAATCAATATTTCATTTAAATATATCTTCCAATATAGCCAGTCGCATGATACTATCCATAAAGAATACAAAAGAATACTCCTTAGAGATTATAAAAAAGTTCCCAAGCAAAAAATTCCTCGAACAGTTTTTGAGAAATCTTAGTTCATCCACCTTGGCCATAGGTACTATCATATCTTGGGACACAGCCAGTGCCAAGAGATCAGACATATAGGAAATGAAAGTATACTACCAAGAGTCTATAAAACGTCAACCGTGCAAAAAATCGTTCGACCCATTTCCATGAAATCTAAGCTCCTCCATTTTGGTCAATAGAAATCAAGGATTCTACTGTAACTTGGGACACAGCTAGTGCCAAGAGATCAGACATATAGGAAATGAAAGTATACTACCTAAAGACTATAAAACGTCAACCGTGCAAAAAATCGTTGGACTCGTATTACAGACATAAAATTTAAAGTTGACAACACTAATTAACAATAAAAAGGGACTGACTGAAACAATATTGTTGTTAATTGTATAGTCATCCTTGTTAAAATAATGGCGCCAATATATTTGCAATACTTAATAAGATGAATGTTGTCAACATTAATTTTACATTTTTATACCCTTCACCACAGGTGTAAAGGGTATATATAAGTTTGTCATTCCGTTTGTAATTCCCACAATTTTCGTCGGAGAGCAAAAAAGTTTATATTTTCGGAATCCTTGTAAGAAGCGATGATTTCAACCGTCCGTCCGTCCGTCCGTGTGTCGGTTGAAATGGCGTTTATGAAGCCCACCGATAACTGACATATATAATATATATGTCAAACGATCGGAAATGCTTTCAAGAATTTTGCTATTGGAATTCAGCAAGATCGGTTCATACAATGCGGAGATATGTTAAATAAACCGGTTTTTAGAACCGGTTTTACAGTTTCTGAAGCCTCTGTATATACTAGAGACTTCGTTTTTACAAAGAAGTCTCTGACATTTTTTTCTGAATTTTTGTTCTGAAAAAATTAAATAAATCGGTTCAATAATAACTGAGATATCGGACACAACGCATTTTTTATTTATAGATATAGATATTCGGTCACAAATATTTTTATAAAATTTCGGTTTTTTGAATCAGCAGGATCGGTTTATAAATGGCGGAGATATGCTTTAAAAACCGGTTTTTGGAACCGGTTTTTCAGTTTCTGAAGCATCTACATATACCAGGTACTTCGAATTTTTAAAGGGAGCTCGGAAATTATTTTCTGAATTTTTGTTCTGAAAAAATGAAATAAATCGGTTCAGTAGTAACTGAGATATCGGGGAAAACGATTTTTTTATTTTTGAAGCCCTTGTTCAAGCTACAGATTTTTATTTTTATATAGATTAGTCATAAATGTTTTTACAAAATTTCGTTTTTTTAATAAACCAAATTTTAATAAACCAATAACAGAGTTATGGCTCAAAAACAAATCTGTTAAGAATATAAATACACACACAAACATGTATATTAAGCATTGTAATGACTATTAGTGAGTTTTTTTGCATAGACAAGTAGTTTATTTAGAAACAGCAGTAATATAAAGAATAACAGTGTTGTTGTTGTTCTTTGTATATGCTGTCTGTACAAAAATAAATAGATATGGAATTGTTGTTGTTTATTTTTTAAAAACTAAAACATATCTGTTAAGAATATACATAAATACATACACAAACATGTATATTAAGCATTGTAATGACTATTAGTGACGTTTTTGCCTACAAGACAAGTAGTTTAGTTAGCAACAGAAGTAATATAATGAATAAAAGTGTTGTTGTTGTTCTTTGTATATGCAGCCAGTTTGTATATACATACATAAAAAAATAAATAAATATGGAATTGTTGTTGTTGTTGTTAATTTTTTAAAAGCAAAGCCTGCTATGATTGTTTTTTTTTATACATTCAAATTTTCGTAGTTTGAATAAAATTTAGATTTATATATGTGAAAATATGAAAGCATACGTTAAGGCGAAAATTTTATTATTTGTCGGTAATATGGTAATATGATGTCGATAAGATAGTAAGATAGTAATATGGTAATATGGTGAAGGGTATCAAAGATTCGGCACAGCCGAATCTTTTTTCAATTTCATTTATAATACATATTAAAGAAAACTTTATGAAAGGTACTTTCAGACGATAATACTTAGTATTAAGATTTTTCGAAAGTAAAATATTACTTATTTCATCAATTCTTACCTCTATGAAATTAATGATGAATTTAATGCGAAATATTGATTTAAATATTTCTTTTATAAATATTTTATTGTTTTTATTTTTTGCTTCTGATAAATATAACATAAAAATCAAAAGTTTTTGAACAATTGTAAAAATTTCTGACAAATCTTAATATCGAATATTATCATCAATACCTTAAATGATAAATTTTTCATTTTCTTTATTAAAAAACATATTTTTTTTTCAATTTAAAACGAAAAAAAAAAAAAAAAAATAACAGAGCTAAATACAAATAAAACTACATATCAAAAAGTGTGCCAGAATTTGATTTAATAGACTTAATTACGTTTCAAAAATTTTAAGATTTCAACATTGAATATATTTACACAATAACACATATACATATGAAAATATTTGGTATTAATATCTAGTATTATAGTGTAAAACCCACTTAAGTTTTACAATACAAATATTTATGATACGTTTTACGAAATATTGATAAATATATAAATTTCATAATAATTATCTAATATTAATTTTTCATTGATAAAATATTTTTCGTATATTTTTAATATTTTTTCTATTTTACATTTTATTGTAAAGATATGTCTATATTGATGCAAATTATTAATTATATATATTTTTCTAATAAAATTTGATTCGCATCAAATTTAATTCTATTTGGAAAACATTTTTCTACGCTTTTTTTGTATTGTAAAATCGCTAAAAAGAAAAGTGTTGCTAAGAAACGTTTAATTTATGACATTTTCCAACACTACATTTTAAAATAACGTTGACTTTTTTATTATTTCGTGAACGAGCTGGTAAAAGGTAAGTGAATTGTTTCTTATATTAATATATAATTTATTTAATATAATTTATTTTTTTCCTTTTTAGAAACGAGCATAATAAATGTAAAATGGTAAGTTTTTCTATATATATATATATATATATATATATATATATATATATATATATATATATATATATATATTTTTTTCAATTATATTAATAATATATTTTTTCTTTTTATTTCTAGAGCTTCATTATTCCAATAACTTTTGTGATCTTAACGGTGCATGCAACGAATGGTGCAACTGAATTAAGCAACAACAACAGCAGCAACAGCAACCACACCAACACCAACAACAGCAGCAACAACAACAGCAGCAGCAACTTTACCAACAGCAACAACAACAGCAGCAACAACTACAACAGCAACTACTGCCACAACAACAGCAGCAACTACAGACACAACAACAGCAGCAGCAACTACTGCCACAACAACAGCAACCACACCAACAGCAACAACGACAGCAGCAACAACTACTGCCACAACAACAGCAGCAGAAACAACAGCAGTAGCAACAGCAGCAAAAACAACAGCAGCAGCAACTACAGCTACAACAACAGCAGCAGAAACAACATAAGCAACCACCACTACAAACAACACCACAGCAATCACAACAGCAGCAACCACCCAAAAAGATGTCTGCGTTGGCAGACATCGTTAAAAACTACTCAAATATTTAATAAAGAAAAAAATTTATAAATATATTTTTATTAATTTTTTTTTAATAATATTTTTTTTTTATAATATTATTTTATATGAATTCTTCTGCTTTTTTTTTTTTTTTTTTTTGTTTTTTTATTATTTAATTAAAATTAAAAAATATTTTTTATTATTTTAAAATTAAAATGTTTTAAATTAAAATTGAAATAAGAACAAAAATGCAATATTTGTCTTTATTTATGCAGTTTTCTTCCATTTTCTATAGGTCTGATCTCTTGGCACTGACTGTGTTCCAAGTTATAGAAGAATCTATATTTTCTATGGGCACAATGGAGGAATAGAGATTTCTCTGGAACGTGTCTGCGAAAATTTTGCACAGTTGACTTTTTATAGTCTATAAATTGTATTCTTCCATTTTCGATAGGTCTGATCTCTTGGCACTGACTGTGTTCCAAGTTATGATAGAGTCTATATTTTCTATGGGCACAATGGATGAATACAGATTTCTCTGGAACGTGTCTGCAAAAATTTTGCACGGTTGACTTTTTATAGTCTCTAGATGGTATTCTTCCATTTTCTATAGGTGTGATCTCTTGGCACTGGCTGTGTCCCAAGTTACAATAGAATATTTGATTTCTATTGACCAAAATGGAGGAGCTTATATTTCATGGAAATGGGTCGAACGATTTTTTGCACGGTTGACGTTTTATAGTCTTTAGGTAGTATACTTTCATTTCTTATATGTCTGATCTCTTGGCACTAGCTGTGTCCCAAGTTACAATAGAATCCTTGATTTCTATTGACCAAAATGGAGGAGCTTATATTTCATGGAAATGGGTCGAACGATTTTTTGCACGGTTGACGTTTTATAGTCTTTAGGTAGTATACTTTCATTTCCTATATGTCTGATCTCTTGGCACTGGCTGTGTCCCAAGTTACAGTAGAATCTTTAATTTCTATTGACCAAAATGGAGGAGCTTAGATTTCATGGAAATGGATCGAACGATTTTTTGCACGGTTGACGTTTTATAGTCTCTAGGTGTTATACTTTCTTTTCCTATATGTCTGATCTCTTGGCACTGGCTGTGGCTCAAGTTACAGTAAAATCTTTGATTTATATTGACCAAAATGGAGGAGCTTAGATTTCATGGAAATAGGTCGAACGATTTTTTGCACGGTTGACGTTTTATAGTCTCTAGGTGGTTTACTTTCTTTTCCTATATATCTGATCTCTTGGCACTGGCTGTGTCCCAAGATATGACAGTATCTATGGCCAAGGTGGATGAACTAAGATTTCTCAAAAACTGTTCGAGGAATTTTTTGCTTGGGAACTTTTTTATAATCTCTAAGGAGTATTCTTTTGTATTCTTTATGGATAGTATCATGGGACTGGCTAGATTGGAAGATATATTAAAATGAAAAATTGATTAAAATGTGCAAAAAAGTGTTGCCGTTGTGCAATTTTCAAATTTGTTGCTAACTTTCGTTGCTATCTTGGCGCACGTAAAAAAAGTGTTGAACGTTATAAACTCCATTTGACTGTATTTGTTTTGAATTCGCCACTGCAATTTTGAGAAAAGAGCAGTAGAAGCAGATCCTGTAGCAAATTTTGAAATAAGCATAAGGAAGAACTGAACAGAATTTAAAGTTCAAATTTCTTACTGGTTTTTGTTATAGAAACTTTTAAATAAATTAATAAACATTATTTTTTAATTTCAGTTTTTTTTTTATTTGTTAATTCTGACTAATAACAGTGCACAGTGGGGCCTAAAGCAAAATAAATGGTAATAAGTCTGGAACATAGTATAAGAACTAGTACGGAAAGTCTCTCTTTTGGTACATCACGCATTAATCAAAAGTACGTAACGCTAAGAATGTGTTAGTAAAATTTTATTTATATGTATGTATTGGTGTAAAATTCCAATTCACCACATTTCATATGTACACAAAGTTGCAAAAAATTGTATTAAAAAATTATAAAATTTTTGTTTTACGTGTATATTTCAGAGACCAAAAATAACTATTAAATTTTATTTCAAATTAAAAAAGTTGAGTACAAAATAAGAAATATTTTTTATGTTATTTGATAACAGTTATTGTAGAAAAATTTTTTTTCTATTGCTCTATAACGTTTATTTTTTAAAAATATTTTTTTACGTTGCTTGATAACAGTTATTATTCAAATATATTTTTTTCTATTGTTCATAACTTTTATTTTTGAAATATTTTTTTTACGTTGCCTTATAATAGTTATTTTTGAAAATAAAAATTTTCCGTTGCTAATAATTTTTATTTTTCAATATATATTTTTTACGTTGCTTGATAACATTTATTGTAGAAATATATTATTTTACGTTGCTTGAAACTTTTATTTTTTTATAAATCATTTTAGCACAGCTCTACGAAAGGTAAAAATTCCGCCGAATTCCAATTTTTTGCATTTCTTAGTAAAAATTTCAAATAAATATGTATGTATGTATAAAATATAAACCATATTCTAAATTAGTATGGGTACAGATAAAAGTGTGTTTAGAAACACAATTTTTTATTGATTCTCTGCAGCTTCAATAACTGATTTGCATAAATTAATTTGTTACTTTATTCATATATGTTTATTTGCAGTTAGACTTGTTAATTTCTGAATAACTGCAAAATTATTTAGAGATAAAATTTGAGTTTATTACCTAACTAGTAGATAATAGTTACAGATTTATTTCCCAAAAACTATGAATCTATCCCACAGTGTTCTGAAATGGTAACTGCTGCACTAAAGCATAGACGACAACGATATTTTATGTAAATATATTAAAAATAAAAACAAAATTGAAAAGGAAAAGTGCACGTAATACGTCAACTCTAGAGCCCACCTTCTATATAAAGACATATTGGCCCATAATATCACTATCTTAAAATGATGTGTTTGGATATACATATGTATATATACTTACCATTATTATATTACTCTTACACAAATCGAAAATTATAATGTCTAATATTTGTACATAAGTTCACAAATATTGTAATGTTTTATAAATTTCGGTAAGAAATTAATCTTACCCTCCATATACGACCAACTATAAATGATAATATTACATGTATAGATTTTACAGAAATATATATTACACCATAGAATAATATATGAACTGGTCTGCAATTGACCATAGGTCCTATGATATACCCGCCGGCCATCAATAGATCACTAATATATTATTTAAATCATGGATATACATATGTCCTTCACAACATAGTCAAATAGTAAATATTATATAAATTTAAAACATTTTCTTCATACTCTGTAATTGTCATAGTTTTGAAAAATCAGATTTATACGTCCTTTTACGCATCCATGTATCAAATATTTAAATTATATCGAAATTATAAATTTACCTCATTATTATCTGTTGTAAAGCAAGAAATTTTTTTAAAACAAAAATTATAAGCAACGTAAAAAAAATTATTTCAACAATAACTGTTATCAAGCAACGTAAAAAAATAAATTTTAAAAATAAACGTTATTGAGCAACAGAAAAAATATTTTTTAAAAATAACTATTATTCGGCAACGTAAAAAATAAAAATCAGAAATAAAAATTAAAAGCAACGTAAATTTTTTTTTAATAATTATAACTATTAAGGAAGACGAAAATTTAAATTTGTTAAAAATAACTGTTTCTTAAAGACGTAAATTTTTTTTCTCATTTTTTAACAGTTATGACTTAACGTTTTTACATAAATCTTATAACAGTTATGTCTCTGGTATATTTATATTTCTCAACAAATATAAAAGATTTTAACGTCATAATGATTTAATTATTATATTTTTGTTGCTAAATATCAACAAAAATATAAATTATTGTAAAATCTACTACATTATTAATACCAAAAATTGCAACTGTTTTTGTTTAGTTTAAAATTCAACAGCCAATAAAAAATGTCAAAAATAGTAAAAAAATATTTTTCTCGTTTGTAAAAAATAAAAACGTGCCGGAAATTAAAATGTGATAAAGGTGTTAAAAAAAATAATAAAATATTATATGTGTATGAAGGAATGTGCTGCAAATGTTATTATAAAGGATAATTTTGTTAATTTTTTGTGTTGTTTAGGTCTCTCTCAAGTATGTTGAATTCACACAGCATATGTATGTGAAGAGTGTTGAATAAAAAAGAGAGTCAGTTTCTATACTAGTTACTATACTATGGTCTGGAACTTTGAAACTATTGAACAAAAACAAAATACATGTAGTCACATATATTTTGTTTTTGTATTTTCAAAAAAATGAGTAAATTTTTTGAAAATTTAGTATAGGGTGGCTCTCACATAAACTTCTAGTTCTATTCTATGCCTATAAGCATTTAGGAATTATTCAGTCTCAAATTTTTGAAATATGTCCATGTGAACATAATTTGCATTTGTTCGTACTGTTTTAAGAAAAGTGTGCTAAAAACTTTAAAATAGTGAAACTTATTATACATGGTTTTAAAGAAGACACGATTTCCTTTAAAATGATATATAAAACGACTATTTTGTGTTTTCAACCTTTCGTGTAAATACATTTTTAAATTAGCAAAACCCCAGAAATTGCAAAATCTTCTACTTTCCTTTAACATTGGTAATGCAGTGGGATAAGACAGTGTGGTAAGGCAGTATCAAAAACAAAATGAAAAAACAAAAGATTTTACAATATGCAACTCTTTCCTAATTTCAAATTTATTTACCAGAAACGTTGCAAACACAAAATAGTCACATTATATATCATTTTAAAGGAAATTTTGTCTTTAAAAATATGTATAACAAAATTTTACTATTTTAAATTTTTTAGAATACTTTTATTGAAACAATACGAACAAATGCCAATTATTTTCATATGGACATATTTCAAAAATTTGAGACTGAATACTTTCTAAATGCTTATAGTTATTAACACAAATTTTTTACGTGATATAAAATATTTAATGGAGAATTCACAGATGTGAAAATCAGAAAAATATATAATTTTACTATATATTTTTAGGAGTCGAAGTTGTTATTATTGAAAATATGGGTATTTTCGGAAAATTGACTCGTGTGACTAAGTTTACCGGTAGGCTGTAATAATTTTTTGCAGAACCTTTAAGAATATATTGATCTATATAGTTTAATTCACAGAAGTACCAAAATCATCAATCAATTTTTTTACAGACTCAAAAATTTCAATTTCTCGTCCAAAATTGATAATTTTTGACCACTGCTGGATGTAGTGTGAACATTCAGAACTTTTCAAAATTACACTTACGCCTTTTCTTGTTAAAACTTTTGAACAAAATAAAAAAGTTAAATATATAAAGTTACTTTTTTGGCAAAAAAAAAATGCAATTTTTGAGACCTGTTTTGAAATTTTTACTTTGAAAAATTTTTTCTTGTTATCGAATTGAGATAACAAACATTTTTTCATTTGCATAATTTAGAAAATTGTTGTAATTTAGAAAATCGCAAAAAAGTGAAGGCCAAAAATGAGAAATTTATTTTTTGAAGTTAAATATCTTTTAAACCATACGAGATAATTTAGCACAGTAAGCATGTTTTTTATTTGTCTTGCTTAGGAGAATTCAAAAATATAAAAATATTTCAAATTAAAATATTAATTTACAAATTGAAATATTGAATATTTTTTATTTTTTTATTTTGATTTGTTACATTTGTATACCCTACACACAAAGATATTGGTCTAAGATCCACCTTAATTTATACAATTCAGGAAGATCGATTCATAATTTACCATAGCTTTCATATAAACCCCTTTTCAGAAAATTATTTTAACAGGCATAATTCCCACTAAAATGTTAGTATCAAGTTAATATTCGACGCAAATAAGTTTTATATAAGCAATGACAAATTTTTCGATGATCGGTCCATAATTTAATATAGCTCCCATATAAGCGCCTCTTTCCGGAATCAGTCAAAAGTGAATAAATTCATATAAGTGTTAATATCTGTAATATTCTGTATTCGTAAATTTTATTTTACACTTGATATGAGTAGCGTTCCACAATTGGCCCCAAGTAACCATTATGTTGAATAAATTGTTTCATAAATCCAAAAGCACTGTTCAGTTATAATCTGGACGCATAAAACTGTTAATAACTTTTGATTGAAACAACAGAATTAAATGTTTTATATCAAAAATGAAAGATTGTTTATTATTGTTTAACATTTTTAATTATCTTTGCACTCTTCTTCGTGATATTGGAATAGTGACAAGATGCTAGGTCCGGCCAGAACTTAGTCGGCGACTTATGAAACCTAATGAAAGGCAACAGTCGTTTTTGTAAACATTCCTTTGTATAAATTTCTGACGTCATTGAAGAGGATGTGACAAAAACCTTGCTCTTCAACCCGCAGCAGCAAATCAGAAACTTTTTTACCGAATTTATCCATTTTCGTGTATTTTAATTTGTCGGCTACCTTTCCACGGTTGGATGAAACATAAAATTTTTGGCCTGGTATTTGCTTAAAATCGTCTTTTACGTATGTTTCGTCGTCCATTACGATGCAACCGCTAAATTTGGTTTATATATTACTGTATAATAATCTGGTACGTTTTTTTGCTACTGATTCTTGCTTTTCTGTTCTGTTTGGGTATTTAATAGTTTGATATGCTTTTAATCTCGCATTTACACGAATTCTTCGTATAGTACTTCTGCTGGTTTTAAATTTTTTAGCACAATCAGCGTCAGATAATCCAGGATTATTTTTGATTGACCTTAGTACTATAGTCTCCAATTTATTGTTTCTTATACCTGTCATTTTTACATTTCTTTTTTTTTTCTATAGTCAAGGTTTCCTCAAATCTTTTTAAAACACTACACACCGTACTTTTTGTAATTTTAAGCGATTTTGCTAACTTAGAACGAGACCAAGTCGGATTTTCATTAAATTTGTGCAGAATTTTTTACGAGTTTCAAGTTCCATCGCGTGTATTTTCTTTAAACCTCAACAGAATCAAATGACATATAACGGTACATCTGTGGTGAATAACATACTTCAAAAGTTTTCTACTTCTACCACCAGAGGCGCTGCAATTCAAAGTACAGTGCGTCCAGATTATAACTGAACAGTACTTTATATAATTATTTTCAATCAGTTACTTGCCTTCAAATTAAAAAATATATATAAATGACATTGTCTATGACTTATTTAAACAAAATTGTGAATTTTGCAATAAATGGTTGAATATGTACTAAAAACTGAATTTTGCAAATTTTATAAGAAGGTTCAAACGTTTTTTTTTTTAATATTTTTTACGTTGCTTGACAACAGTTATTATTAAAATATATTTTTTCTACGAGCGTAACCCGGTGTGCTTCGCTACCCCTTAATAGGGAATATCAAACATTTACTACCGTTTAAGAGTAGCTATAGCCTATAACGACCTCCGGCACTATCTGTGAGTCAATTTTCATGAAAATCATTGCAGCCGTTTAAGAGTTTTAACCCTTCGTCATACAGATGTTTCAATTGTCACATTCGTAACAAATATGGTCTGGCCAAACCAGCTCTGTAATTCTATATATTTTAATGGCAATGTTGTTGATTTTTTTTATATTATTACATTTGTATAACTATATTCTAGTACCACAACTGCATAGTTTTGCAAGATATTACATTTTCCCATCGATAAAATACGTTCTTCTTCTTGTTTTGAGTCTACAAACGCATACGTATGTATGGGAATTTTTTTTATCGTCACTGGAAAAATTATGTTTTTATATATAATTTTTGAAAATTAAAATTTAACCATTCAATTTTTTTTTTTTTTTTTTGGCAGAAAAACTAGTTATTTCATTTTATTATTATTATTAATTACAAACAAAAATGCACAATTACAAATATGTATTTAAATAAAAAATTTTCAGGGAACATTGTATAGATTTTAATTATGAAAGCTGTACTTTTACTTTGTGTTACTCCTAAATAGTTCAAAATAAAATAATTTAAATAAAGAATGCATCATTAGAGAAACATAAAAAGCTAAGCTATTTAGATCTTGATAAGATGTCAGCACACTGAACTATTTCTTCGTTATATGAGAAATTTTTTAAATTTATTTTCTTACTTAGATGTAAAATTTGAAGTCAATCTGACAACACCGAAGCAAGTATCCAATAAACAAATTTTTTTTGTAACTTTTTTAAATTTTCAAATCTCACCAAAAATTATTATATCAATTACAATAAAAAATTAAAAATAGAAACAATTTTCGAGTTAAACAATTTATTAAATCAATCAAGTAGATGATTGAATGAATTAGAAATTTTTATTTGTGAAATAAAACCTTACTTAAATTTAATTTTTGTAGGAATATATTATATGTTAATTGAAAAATGTACGGTAATCATCTTTTCTGCAAAGAGGAGCCCGTGAAGAAAATCTAGTGAAAATTATGTAAATAAATCACTTTATAAAATTTCATACTATTTCAATCTAAAATTTAAAATTTCATAAAATTTTAAATTTATATAAGAACAAAGTAAGTACTTTGTTTTCATTTGAACTCTGCTACAAGATTATATTTTTGTAGTTTTACTCGAAAAACGATCTTCTTGAGTACATCACCAACCAATTTTCGAGAAAATTTAAAAAAAGCAATTTTGAGATTAGTTTTGACTTTACATCTCCGAATTTAATGCACAATCATAATTATTGCAAAACTACGACTAATTAAAAATTTCAGATAATTTTATTAAGTGGTTCACAAAATATCGCGATTTGAATGTGCAAAATAGCTATCTATAAAGTTGTATACACAAAATTACAAATATCTTTTAAAGTATTCATGATATAAAATTTATTGAGATGTCATTTTAAATATCTCGAAAAGTGCTCTTTTTAAAAATTTAGAAAAAATATATGTTAATGATGAAAATGTTTTCTATAACCGTGGAAAGTAACATTCTGGGACTCGCAATATTTTAGGAGTTATTACCGAAAATGTCATATTAAAAATACGAAATATCAATTGCAATTCGAATTGTTTTGTTTGTAATAAAATAGAAAAATCGCCAATTTCTTCCAAAAATCATCTAAATGTAATAAAATTCGACAAGAATATTAATATTGACGCTGGTAACGCAAATGCCGTGTTTAAGTTTAATTACCGCGATTTATAATATCTCAAAAATGAGGAAAATTGTCTTTTTAAAAATACAAATGTCTTCTAAATTATTTACGTTACAACGTTCATTGAAGTGAATACTTAAAGGTAATGAAATTACCTTTAAAATAATACCTGACAGATGTTTTTATGTTAAATTTTATCGTGAAAAATATATATGTGGATGAAGGAATCATTTTGAATGTTCTCTGTAAATGTCGTGATGGGATTGTACCAAATATTATCAAATTCTGAAGAGGTGAGAAAATCAGCTGATTGATTTTAAATGGAATGACTCTATATTAAAATACTTTTCTATTTTAAAACTCCGACAATGATGGAATTTGTTATTTCTTTCTATCGTCTATATTCTATCAAAAAAATTTTCATAAATAATAAACTAAAATAAAACGAGAGAAAAAGATATAGTCGGTCAAGCCCGACCATATGATACCCTACACCATTGTGTACATTATAATTCGGGGAGGGGTCTTTTATTAGACATGAAGTCAAATGTGGACCGATACTCATAAGTGTAAAATAGGACATACAAATACAGAATATTACGTTGATGCTGACATCTATTTGAATTTATTCACTTTTGGGTGATTCTCGAAAAGAGGCCTTATATGGGAGCTATGGTAAATTATGGACCGATCTTTGTAAAATTTGGCACTATCATTTATGTTTATATAAAACTTATTTGTGTCGAATATTAACTTTATACTAACATTTTAATAGGATTTATGGCCGTTAAAGTAATTTTCTGAAAAGGGATTTATACGGGAGCTATGGGTAATTATGGACCGATCTTTTTAAAAATCGGCACACTTATTAAAACTTATATAAAACTTATATGTGCCAAATTTCATTAAAATATTGCTATATTTAAGAGATTTATGATCGTTAAACCCTTTTCCGGGAGGACATTTGTATGGGAGCTAGGTGAAATAATGGACCGATCATAACCAATTTCAATAGGCTTCGTCCCTGGACTGAAAAAAACCTGTGTACCAAATTTCATAGATTTTGGTTCAAAATTGCGACCTGTAGTTTGATTACAAGGTTTACATGGACGGACAGACGGACAGACGGACGGACGGACATCGTTAAATCGACTCAGAAAGTGATTCTAGCCGATTGGTATAAATTAAGGTGGGTCTTAGACCAATATTTTTGGGTGTTACAAACATCAGCACAAACGCATAATACCCTCCCCACCTATGGTGGTGTAGGGTATAAAAACTAAATCTTTCTAAATTCTCAACAAAAATGTTGTTAAAATAATTGCATATTAAATGATTGCATATTTTTTATTGGCTTTTATAAAGAAATTCTAATGCATTCAATCTCCAAAAATTCCAAACCAAAGAAATAAATACGACAACAAACTTGATTATTCAAAATAGTATAATAGAAAAAATACAGAAACCTAAAAAAATTTAAGCATAACTCCAAATTTTGAGAGGCATTAAAAAAAACTTTTTTATGATACTAATTATGTCATTTCCCGAGTGATTTTTCAATGTTATAAAGTGTATTTAAAAATTAACTTCTAAATATGAAAATTGCTCACACAGATGTGCGACGAAAAGTACAACAACTCTTCAGGAAAGCAAAAGAAAAAACAATTTATTTTCTTCAGTACAATTTTTAGAAGGTTTAATAAAATATTTGGAGAAAATTAAGCGAAAAGTATTATTTTTGTCATCGTCTTCCAGGAAAATGGTAGACAATTTCTTGAGAAAATGTTAAAATAATGCCTTTTATTTGAACAATTATTTTCTTAACACAAAATTATGAATATTTTCAATAAAAATTTTTTAAATATTTTTCTTACAGTTTTAAGACTTTTATTATTTCATTTATGAATTAAATCTGTATAGTGAACCAAAATTTCCATCATATGTAAAATTTATTAAATCTATAAAAAAATTTAATTTTTTGTGTAAAGGAGCTAGGAGAACATTTGTGTTCTTTATTAAAAAAAAACGTTTATTAAATTTTTTCTGTGTAAATGCTTTTCTTTATTTTTGATGTTAAAAAATTGGTTCGTACAAAATTTTTAAAAGATTCTGATTTATAAAATAAAAAATATTTTTGATGAAGACGAAATTTTTAAGTAATATTAAAGCATTAGTTAGTGTAATTTCAATATGACTGATGAAACTAGCACTTATACAATAATTTTTTTTATTGGCATATAAATTTTTAATCGTATGTAAAGTTTAAGCTGAAATCTAATGAAAAAAATAGGAATTGCATTGCCAATATTTCTTTTATTTAGCAAATGCCAATTTTAAAAATCCATTTATTACCCCAAAAATGTTCGAAGGAAAATTAAGATAAATACTTTTTTTAAACATAGTTTGGTCGTTCTTAGACTATATTGAGGATAAATTCATTATTTTATTCTTTTATTTTCACTAAAGAAAATTTTTCTTAAAGAATTTTTATTTTTTCCTTCTGTAAATTTTTAATTTTTCTTATTTAGAAATCCATTTTTGTGGGGGGGGGGGGTGGAATTTCCGATTTCCCCCCCCTGGATCCGCGCCTGATTCTAACTATAGAAATAAAATATATTTTCAAATAAATTTAAGTAGTATAAAAATCAAATTTTGTTATATTTTTCAGATTCGGCTCTAAAATCATCAAAAGATATTAAAATTAAAAAAAAACTGTATGAAACCTGTTTACCACGCGCATTATATCGAGTACCAGAGGAATTGCAAAATAATATTGATCACATTAATTCGTTGATATTATGTGGAAAACAGATATATTTGATTTCCTTCTAAAATTATTATTTAATTAGAAGGCTTAGATTTTTTAACTTAACTTAAGAAGTTCAATTGATCAATAGCAGTGAGGAAAAATGGAAGCTAAGAATTGGACAACTGCTGAAAAATTAAATAAAACCGGCAGCTGTTTCCTTAAAAAAATAAAGGATTTGAGTATTTAAAAAAAAAACAAGAAGAGAAGATACTTTCTTTCTGAACTACCGCAAAAAAAAAATCTTATTACATCAGTTGACGTGGTTCTATGTTAAAATAAAAATAAAATAACTTTAGCAATTTAAATATTTTTCATAATATGTAATTAAAAAATTTATTCATTTATTCAACACTTTTCATTAAAATCTCTAATTTAAGTAAGTAAAAAATATTAAAAAATTTACGAGAAAAACTGTTAAATCAATCTGGTAGAAACTCTTAAACAATTAGCAGTTAGTTTTTATTTAACCTCCACAAAAGAAGTTAATTTAACTAATATTTTTTAGTAAATTTAAATAAAATTCTTCAGTTTGACTAAAAATTTGTAAAATGTCTAAAAACATATACATGTTTTTGATAATAGATAAAAATATATAAGTACGAGCAGTATACCCGCTACTTTGTTAACGTTTATTTTTATACCCTACACCACCATAGGTGGGGAGGGTATTATGCGTTTGTGCTGATGTTTGTAACACCCAAAAATATTGGTCTAAGACCCACCTTAATTTATACCAATCGGCTTAGAATCACTTTCTGAGTAGATTTAACGATGTCCGTCCGTCTGTCCATGTAAACCTTGTAATCAAACAACAGGTCGCAATTTTGAACCAAAATTAATCAAATTTGGTATACAGGTTTCCTATAGCCCGAAGCCTATTGAAATTGGTTTTGACCGGTCCATTATTTCACCTAGCACCCATACAAATGTGTTCCCGGAAAAGGGAGGACATTTGTATGTCCTAAATAAGAGATCATAAATCTCTTAAATTTAACAATATTTTGATGAAATTCCGCTCATATAAGTTTCATATAAGTCTAAATCTGTATGTCGAGTTTCAAGAAGATCGGTTCATAATTGACCATAGCTTCCATATAAACCCCTTTTCAGAAAATCACTTTAACGGGCATAAATCCCATTAAAATGTTAGTATCAAGTTAATATTCGACACAAATAAGTTTTATATGAACATAAATAATAGTACTAAATTTTACAAAGATAGGTCAATAATTTACCATAGCTCCCATACAAGGCCCTTTTCGGGAATCAATAGGGATCGCAATTTCCCGGACTTTTTGATTTCCCGGGATAGCGGGAAAAAAATTTCGTCTTCCCGAGATTCCCGGACTAAAAACTATAACTATGATTACTCTCATTAGCTGATCAACTGAGACCCAGATAGGATATGAATCTTTGCATTAGCAGATTTGAAACAGGATTGTAAATGTTGCGAGAAAATTAAATTCGAGTAATTGATTAATCTACTTAATAATTGAATACTGACAATAGTGAAAGAATTTTATGGGTATCATCATAATATTAAGAAAAAAAAATATCAATGTATTTATGACAGAAAATAGAAATGTCACAATTTTACTAAAAAAACGAGGGAAGAAGATATAGTCGGTCAAGCCCTACACCATTTCTATCCACATAATTTTGTTTTCACGTATATGTATACAACTTGTGTTGATTATTAACATAATACTAACATTTGTATGGGATTTATGAATGTTAGTGATTTTCGGGAGAGGAGTTTATATGGGAGCTATGGTCAGTTATGGACCGATCTTCATTTGGCAGACAGATTTCTGCTGATATAAAACTTATTTGTACTAAATTTCATTAAAATATTCCTATTTTTAAGCCATCTATAAGTGTTAAAACTCTATTCCGGAGGACTTTTGTATGGGGGCTAGGTGAAATAATGGGCCGATCATAACCAAATTGAATATGCTTCGTCCTTGTGTTGAAAAAAGCATATGTACCAAATTTCATCAAATTATCGCATTAAAATTGCGACCTCTACTTTGCGCACAAGCTTTACATGGACGACCAGACGGACGGACGGACATGGTTAAATCGACTCAGAAAGTGATTCTGAGTCGAACGGTATACTTTAAGGTGGGGGTCCGAAGATTTTTTCTCTGCGTTACAACTTCTGCACAAACACATAATACCCCAACCACCATTGTTGGTGTAGGGTATAAAAATAATATCAATGTATTTATGACAGAAAATAGAAATGTCAGAAATTTACTAAAAAACGAGAGAAGAAGATATAGTCGGTCAAGCCCGACTATATGATACCTTACACCATTTCGATCCTCATAATTTTGTTTTTTTTGCGTTACAACTTCTGCACAAACACATAACACCCCAACCACCTTTGGTGGTGTAGGGTATAAATATTTACTCAGAAAATGATAACATTCAATCAATTTTTTAGCTAGTTTCGTAAATCATTATAAAATTTAAATTTATTATAAGTCAACTGAAAAGAATTTATTAATTCTTAACCCTGTAATACTAACGTACGTAAATTTTACGTATACAATTATTTTTTAAAACCTCATTACTCAGGCATCCGAAGTTATAATGCGACCAAATTTTAGAGGAAGTTTCATCAGGTATTATCACATACATAAATGCAAAAATATACCATTTTTAGTCGTTCTAACTTTTAGTACAGAGGTAAATAAAAAGTAGTCAAAATAACGTTAGTATTCTAGTGTTAAAGATGATCACTTTTTCGGAAACCCTTAGGTGTAATTCAAACTTGAGTTCAAACGCTATTAAATTTTTTTGTAGCTTCAATATAGTAATCCAATTTAAACTTAGCTTATATTTTGAATAAATGTTACAAATGATTGCCTTATTCATATTTTAAGGTAGGTTTAAATTTAGGTGAAAAAATTAACTTTGGACCAGTTCAATTTCTTGTTTATTAATATTCCTAACAAAACATACGATTTCATGTTATAGATCAGATGAGATGTTCTCATACATAACAGATAATATTATCTGTAGCTTTACAGTAATTAAGGATTTATTGAACTCACGTGCTAATTCTTCTCTTACCTTTTAATGTTAATATTTTGTCAAATTTCTATGAGACAAATTCCGAATGTTGTCTATACTACTGACAACTTATAACAAATAGGTACATATTTAAAATGTCTAATATATTATATTAATCAGTTTTCATAAGCTGTTTTTTAGTGCTGACATCTTATTAAGATGCTTAATTGAATGAATGCCATAGTCATCCCAAATAAACCGTTACTAAAAGTTACTAAAATGTACAAAATTTTTTCTAAAATTCAAGCAGTTTTCTTCCATTTAAGTGCTTTTAAAATTCCCGGGAAGACGGGGCTTAAAAAACTTTTAATTTCCCGGGACGGGAAATCCTGGCATGTATTCCCTAGGAATCACCCAAAAGTGAACAAATTAATATAAATGTCATCATCAACGTAATATTCTGTATTATATTCCTCGAATTATACTGTACACAATGGTGTAGGGCATCATATGGTTGGGTTTGACCGACTTAATCTTTTTCTATCGTTTTTTAATAAAAACCATACTATATCATTAATTTTAATTGTGCTGTATTAAGTTATAATTCTTGACTTTAAATTTTTGAATAATATTTCTAATAGCTTTAACACAGTGAGCATATTTAACCCGATCATACCCCATGTTACGACTTTTTAAATAAAAATAACAATTTCCATCCTCAATATTTTAGGCGATATTTAATGATGTAAAACCGCAAAAATCTTGTTTGTAGGACAATTAGTTTTGATTTTATAAACTTTTGTAAAATTCAACAACAATGAACTATTTTTTAAATCTAAAGTGCCGATAATACCGATACTTTTTTGAATTCTGATTACATCTAATATAATATTAACGTGAAACAATTCTCTAAGAGAGCAAATTCAACACTTTCTGACGAAAAATCTTACATATTTAGTAGAGTATTCATTTTTCTCGACTTTTTCATTGTTCGAATAATCAAATAACTCGAAAATGCAGTTTTTAAGTTACTCGAATAATCGAGTAAAACTTTTAAGATACTCGAGTTCTTCAAGTAATTTATGGCTTAAATAAATAAATAAATAAGTAAAAATAATTACGAAATGATCCCCTTGTATTATATTGTGTTTCTATGTAACTATTTCAATAGATTAAATGCTATACGCTTGTGTAAATAAATGATGAAAAGTGATTCTGATGACTCAGAATCACTTTCTGAGTCGATTTAACGATGTCCGTCCGTCTGGCTGTCTGTCCATGTAAACCTTATGAACAAAGTACAGGTCGCAATTTTAAAGATATCTTGATGAAATTCGGCACAGATAATTATTTTGGTATAAGGACGAAGCCTATTGAAATTGGTTATGATCAGTTCATTATTTCACCAAGCCCCCATATAAATGTTCTCCCGGAATAGGGGCTTAATGATCATAAATGCCGTAGATATAGCAATATTTCAATTAAACTCGATACGAAAGAGTTTTATGTAAGCGTTAATCTTTGTGCCAAATTTCATCATGATCGGTCCATAATTGACCATAGCTCCCATATAAACACCTCTTCCGAAAATCCCTTTAACGTGCATAAATCCCATACGAATGATAGTATCAAGTTAATATTCAACACAAATAAGTTGTATATGAGTAGAAACAACATTGCCAAAATTTATGAGAATCGACCATAGCTCCCATATAAACCCATTTCCAGGAATCACCCTAAAGGTAAAAAAATCATATAGATGTTAGTAAAACTGCATTATTCTGTATTAATATAATTCATTTTATATTTATTTAAAGTGTTGGTTTACAATTGGACACAGGTCTAATGGTGTAGGGTATCATATGGTCGGTCTTAACCGACTATAGTTTCTCTCTCGTTTTAATTATAACTTCTCCAACATTCTCGTACATGCTTTTTTTGAAGAGATATAAGTAGGAAAGTATCAACTGAAGTTACAACGGATAACCTGTTTTTCTGGTATTTGGGCAATAACTTTTTTGTTTATTAACCGCTTTGCTCATTTTCAATACCAATATACCTCCATAATATTTTTTGGTAATTATCTAACGCTTTTGCATCAATTCATGTATTTTATTTATTGGAAATTCCAAAAAATATTCCACATCTGTTAATCTAGTAAATGCTTATCAAATTTACTGGTTTTTAAATTTTCTGCAAAGCAACATATAGAAAGATTGGAATTATTGAAAAGAAACATTTTGACTAAAATATGCAAGTCCGGTTTATATTTCAAAGTTGCAAGATAAATAAGACAGTATTTAAATTCGATACACATATTTATTGGTTATTTACCCGCTGAAGAATTACAGAAAATATATTGCTATGTCGCATAATATGCAAAATGAATCATGTTAAAATTCATAAAGCCATTTCTTATTTAAAAATTTATGAATATTTCAATATGTGTTTATCGAATTCAGTTTTTTATTATTATTTTTAAAAGTTTCATTACCAATGCACATAATGTAAGTCAATCACAAAAATTTTTGATTTTATTTTTAAGCTTCAACGGCTGCTGGCGTTGATTATTTTCTTGGAATTTCTGTTTATATAAGTTATCGTTTATTCAAACCAAAAAAAAATCGTCATAACAATCATCATCGCATGATATTGGACTTTTGGCAGCATACGTCCTGGAGATACCTCTAGGTTGTTTCCGCGCCAATCTTATATTGCTAAACGCTGGTCTATTTCTGGAAATTGTGCGACCAAGAAGTTTGTCGACACCACCTCTATTTTTAATGGCTATTTCTTCTATATCATTAAACGACTTTTTGGCAAATACTTGATTGTCTTTGCAACAAACATATTCATATCCAATGGATCGTAAATTTTGATTGGCATACATAAATATTGGATTGATATTTTCATCGATATATTCTTTTATTTGTATAGACTTAGTTGATACATGTGAGTTCAATCGATTCCTGTTGGAAAGGAATTCCATTTTAATATTAATCGTTTTAAATTCAACTAATATTGTGATTTTGTTTGAGTAGGTTTTTGAATCAATGGTACTGACATTAGATATATTATCGATGGTAAGAGGTATGGACATTTTAGATGCTAATAATATAATAGTGTATTTTAATGGATACACTAAATCTTTTCTTGGAAATTCCTTGATTATAACTTTAGAATCGTTGGGTTGTGCCAATACAAATTTGCGTCTATTTTCCAAATGCTGCTTTAAAGTATGTCTGACTGGCACTGCAGAGGTTAAATTATCGGTAGAACGTTTTACATTTTCTGCAATTTGATTCTTAATATTCAAAGTATGTGTCTCATCAGGCTTTGGTTCATTGAAAACTTCATTCTGACTATCTTGTAGATTATACTCGTTAGGGCTTGATTGATTTGGTTCATTAAAAACTTCGTTCTGGTTATCTTGAAGATTATCCTCGTTATGGTTTGATTGATTTTTTGATGGCACTGATTGTGATAAATTGTCTACTGTTCGGTTTATATTTTTCGCAATTTGTTTCTTAAGCTCTAAAGTAAGATGTTTTAATCTTTGTTCCAACATTTCAACTTTATAATCTAAAATCATTTTTGTCGTTTCACTTTCGTTAATCTTCTCATTAAGTTTTAAATTTTCTGCCATTAATTTCGAAATAGTCTGCTTTTGTTCCTCTACTATTTGGTTAATATTTTCCTTTTCAAATTTGCTGATATTTTGTATTGTATCGTTATTTGTTATTAACAAATTGTTTTTTTTCTTTAATTTTTCATTTTCTTTAGATAAATTCTGTACTTTATCTTGAAGCTCTGCTCTCCACTGTTCAGAAACATTATACAGTCTTTGAATATCGTCAATTTTCTTTTCTTTTTTGGTAATTTCATTTTTTAGTTTTTTTACTTTATCATCAGAATTTTTAAGTTTTGCACTTAAATCGGTAACTTTATCATCAGAATTTTTAAGTTTTGCTTTTAGGTCATTGACTACTGTTTCATAGTCATGGGTTTCATCAAAGTTGAAATAAATGCGATGTGAATCTGGATTGTAGCCTCTGCATTGTGGACAACTAAATGATCTTCAACACAATATGGTTTCGTTAAAATGCGGGCATAAATATGTATTTACATTTTAAGAAAACGCAACTCACCTGGATCGCCATTGGTTCACACAATGAAAGTGGAAGACGTGACCACAACTGGTGGTGTAAATACTATCAGAATTTTTGAACGACTCCTTACAAACTGCACATGATATATTCAATGTAAACATAATGTTAAGTTTTAATAAATTACGATATAATGAACAATGTTTAGTCGAACTACTAAACAAAAGCGTAATACATACTGAGAGTTTTTTATTTATTTTTTTAAGATTATTAATGAGGGGAAATACCCAGATATTATTTTTTGCTAATCAATGTAATCACAATTTACTTAATGTATTAGTCATAGTATAATTATAAAATATACTCGTAAGAACATCTGTTTTACAATTTTTTCATTGGCAAACATCGCGGTACTGTCAAATAGTTTTTGTATTCATATGTACAATTTTTTTAGTGTTTTTTTACTCTTGCTCTCCTTCATTGCTCTCCATTTGACATAGTGGGCAGTTTTACACTAACAAAATACAAGCAATTTTTGTTTTTGTAGATGTGCGAGTACTTTATTATTATACTATGATTTTTTCAAACAATATGTAAAAGTTCAAACTATCATTGTGGAGAATGATCCGGGTTTGGTAGATAACACTGGTCAACAAAAAGATCCTCCTCCACAGACGAATAGTTGGACTTGATGTATTTTGATGTCCTTAACACGAATTTTCTTTCAGTTTTTTTTTCATCAGGTCTGGATTTTTTAATGGGCGTGTCTAATATTTCGCCCATAGTAAGGCCATTCCCCATTTTTTTTTTATTATTTAAGACGAAAACAATTTTTTTTTGCCACAAGTTTATTTCCACTTAGCTATAGGTATGCATGGATATCCAAGCTTAACTGTGAATCCAATCAAGATTTTTGCATAAATTTTTAAATGATACGTGGCTTAATTCACTCGTAGTTTAGCCGGCTTTGAGATAAAGGTGATAAACTTAAATATTTTCGATGTTTTCACTCTAAAAACAAAGTTTTATTAAAAAAGAAATCTTGAATTTTGCATGACAAATTTTTTTCCGACACTTTTCTAAATATTTCCTAAACTATTGAGCGGATAAAAATTTGACAGTAGAGCGATTTAAAGCTAATTTTATTCATATCGTGGTATATCATTTATATAAATCGTGCATGCCGTTCTCAAGTAATAGTGAAATATACTCGAGTAATCGGCATATTTAGGGCACAATAAAACTAAAAGCATATTCGAGTTTAGCATGAGGAACTCCATCTAGTCTATATATATATATATATATATATATATATATATATATATATATATATATATATATATAAATATACATATAAATATATTTTTTTAAGGTGCTCGAATAAAATTGTTTGTCGACCAGTGTAATTTCCCTTATTTCTTGGAAGAACTTTGGCAAACAAATGATGGCATATTATTCACAACTAATACTGCTTTTAGACTTCAAAGGTACACTACACAGAAAAAAGTAAAAATGGACCTCAATTACGAAATTTTTAATATTAATTAATTTTGCTCCAATCACCAAACTGATAATATTAATAACTAGAATAATTAATAATATTATTATTTCTTTTCCTTAAATATATGCAATGAGCTGAAAATTTTTGAAAATTTACTTAAATTTATTTTATTTCTGTACTTTTATAGACAAATACTTAATTTTTCTTTATATTTTATTAACAATTGTCAGTTTATTAAATAACAAAACTGTAAATCAATTAGAAAATTAATTATATTAATAAATCATATAATTAAATTCCAATATAAATTTATTTAATAATTTAATTAAAAAATTATTTTAAATTTTTTTTCTCTGTACCAAAGTGTTGGGATTTCTTAAGAAACAACAATCGTTTGATTTTTAATGCCAAACTTTTTAGGAGAAATATTGTTGATTGATATGTTGTTTTGGAATCGCATAGATACAAATTTAGTAATTTTTAGTAATTTTATAAACTCGAATTTAAGGGCCTAGGGCGAATATTTTCTTCCATTCGTGCAAAAAACAACGCGCATCTTTTTTAAATAATTATAAACTGATATTAATAATAAAACTAAAATTAATGTCCAGGATTTTTTCGATCACAATTTGTCGGTATTAATAATAGGTGCATTAACAGCACAGTACTTCCAAAACCTTTTTTTTTTTTTTTTGTACTTTTAATTTATTCAAAGTATGTATTGATTAAAGTTTTAAATTCGTAAGCCCTTAAAAATAAAAAATCGTCGTAAATGCGCTCCCTAGCCGAAATACAGAATCAGTTTTTTATAGGATTTGGAGAGCAAACAATAAGTATAACAACTCAAAAGTTCTTAATACCAAAACAGACTTTTTGGTCCCTGATAGAAACATATGGCTCTGTTAGAATTTGTAGAATGAATAGTTTTATAAGTAAACCGATTTTTAGTTTCTTACGTCGTCTGGGAGCTTCAGAAAGCTCTGGAGAGGAAACAATGCTTTAGAAAGATATATATAAATCCATATATATAGATCCACGTATTTTCGCTCCCTGATAGAGATTTCAAAATCTGGCTCCGTTAGGATTTGTAGGACGAATAGGGTTATAAGTAAGCCTATACGTCTTCTGGGAGCTTTAAAAAGCTTTGGAAAGAGAAAACATTTTTAGAAAAAGACACATAAATAAACTTATATCCGCTCCCTGATAAAAATTTTCAAATATGGCTCCATTAAGATTTGTTGGACGAAAAGTTTTATAATTAAGCCATTTTTTTTTTCTACGTCATTTGGGAGCTTCAAAGCTCTGGAAAAAGAAAAAATGCTAAGCAAATTATATATCTAGATGACTAGAAGATAATTATGTTTCAAAATTGTTGAAAAAAGTCATCTAAATTTTAGTTAGCATAAACAGAATCCATGGCTTAATAGGGAAGCCTGTCTCAATTGAAACGATTCTGCAGGTGAAACTTTTTTAACACAACACCTTTAAAAAATAAAGGAAATATTGGATAAAAAAAATTAAATTGAGTGTAAAAATATTACAGATATTACAATAGATTAAAAAATTCATAAAGGATAATTATTAATTATTTATTTGTTTAATATTTCAGAATAAATTCCAATTTAGACTTAAACTATATTTTTAAAACATAAGAAATCAGTATTTATGAATATTTAAAAAATTATTCCTAAATTTCGACTCAAATATCACTATTTAGTACATGTTTTCTGAAATAAAATGCTATTTTTAAAACCGGTTTTTTGTGTTTAAAAAAACCGGTCTATTCGACATTCGAAAAATGAACATTTTGAAAAAACCGACAGCACATTAACTGAAAAAAAAACGGTTTTAAACCGGTCGATCACCCTAGTTTGTATATATGTGTATATACAGTGTTGCCAGAAGACGTAATTTGTAAAGTGCTAAAACGTTCCAATATTTTAAAACGTCAAAATTGCTTAAAAATTCTTTCAAAAAGTCAAAAAGTATTGAATTAAAAATTTCTGTAAAAAAAGTGCTGAATAGCATTTAGCATGTTTTTTTTAAATTGTTTAACCTCTTCAAATGCTAAATCTAGCACTGAAAGTGCTAAAATGGCAACACTGTGCATATATGTATATGTAAATAATTGTCAACCAAATAAATAATTTTATCAAATGTTTTTAATGGCTAACCTCTATGAAAATAAACAATTCTACCACAAGATATGTATTATTTTAGTCTATAAATATATTTGTTTTAAATTTATAAAATAATTTCAATAAAAATACTTTTAACTTTGACTTTACCCAGATAAGGTTAACAAATATGTTCTCTAAACTAGTTAATTCAATCACAAAGCGTAAGCAACTAGCAAATTATTTTAAAAATAGTAAGTTTTTATTAAATAAATATTAAATCAAATACATAAATAATGTGAATTTCATTTTTAGAAAAATCATTAGCAGTTACAAAAACAATAAAATAGTAAGTTTTTATTAAATAAATATTAAATCAAATACATATATAATGTAAATTTAATTTTTAGAAAAATCATTAGCAGTTACAAAAACAATAAAAAAGTGTTCGTGCAAACCCATGTTTTGTAAATACAAAAAATAAAATCCTTCTGAATAAAGAGGCAATTCATATAAATGGAATTTTAATTTAATGAAAATAATTAATGGATATGAGTTTTATTGAAGATAAATGCATTTTCTTACACCACTTAATAATGCCATATTTCAAAAAAACCTTAAAAGTAAAATTTCAAGATGTCGATCTTTGTATGTTTTATTGTTTTATAAGATCTACATATATCTCTCATTAACAAATGTGTAATAAAAATTATATTTAAATTACATACATATTTAATTAATCGTATTAAAATAAATAAAATACATAATTAAAGTTGATTGTTTCATTTTTATATAAAATGTATTATTAATTGCAAAAATCAAATTTTAAATATTTTCCCTTAGAGAAAAATTTGTAGTACTTTTTGGTAAAACATTTTAAAATTTCGAATCAAAAAGAAGTTAACTTTATTTTATTTTCAAAATGTATTAAATATTGTTCCAGTGTTAAACCAATCAATACGCATCGATTGAGTGGAATATCCAAATAAAATTGTTAAAAATATACATAGTGTGAACTGGATAATCCGGATAATTTATTGCAGAACTTCATCAAACATTTTCGTTTAATGACATTCCATATTTTAAGTTTTCAACAATTTTCAGTTTATCTAAAAACAAAGTATTTATACCTTACACCACCATAGGTGGTTGGGTTATAATGCGTTTGTGCCGATGTTTGTAACACACAGAAATAATTATCGGACCCCCACCTTTAAGTATACCGTTCGACTCATCACTTTCTGAGTACAGGTCACAATTTTAAAAATATCTTGATGAAATTTAGGTACTCACAATGGATCTCTAGGTCTCCGAGTGGATGCACAGAAACTCTTTCGAGTACTGTGCAACCCTTCTCTACCTACCTACCCACCTTGATGAAATTTGGCACAGATAATTATGTTGGTATAAGGAAGCCCATTGAAATTGGTTATGATCGGTTCATTATTTCACCTAGCCCCCCTACAAATGTTCTCCCGGAATAGGGGTTTAACGATCATAAATGCCGTAGATATAGCAATATTTCAATTAAACTCGGTATGAAGAAGTTTTATATAAGTATTAATCTTTAGGCCAAATTTCATCATGATCGGTTCATAATTGACCATAGCTCCCATATAAACCCCTCTTCAGAAAATCCCTTTAACGTGCATAAATCCCATACGAATGATAGTATCAAGTTAATATTCAACACAAATAAGTTTTATATAAGTAGAAACAACATTGCCAAAATTTATGAGAATCGGTCAATAATTTACCATAGCTCCCATATAAACCTACTCTCGGGAATCACCCTAAAGGGCAAAAAATCATATAGATGTTAGTAAAACTGCATTATTCTGTATTTATATAATTCATTTTACATTTATTAAAAGTGTTGGTTTACAATTGAACACAGGTGTAATGGTGTAGGGTATCATATGGTCGGTCTTAATCTACAGTTATCTCTTTCGTTTTTTACGTTTTTTATGTTTAGAAAAATAACTACCCAATAAACCATTGAACGATATGATAGTGGAAACGATATCATATTAGGTGCCGATTATAATATATTGTATTGCAGAAAACGATATAATTATGATATTGAGATTTCGAAATATTTCTTTGCAATAAAATAAAAAAATAAACCCCAGGAAAATTTGTATTAGTTCCAGGACACATGAAAATAGCCTGCACTTGTTCTACTTTGGTGTTAGGACCAATGAATTTTGTTTGAAATTCTGTGGAACGGTTCTAGAACTAGTTCTTTGATCAGTGATTTTTATTCAAAATTGTCACATTCGGAACTAGTTTCATATAAGCATTAGAGAACGGTTTCAGAATATGTTTTTTTTTCTTTATTTTTAATTCTAATGGGCTATTTCCTAAAGACCACTTTAATAGAACTAGAAGTGAGAGTCACCATAATATACTAAATTTGAATAAGCCAATATTTAAATTCGATACACATATTATTTGGTTATTAACTGACCTTTATTTACCCGCTAAAAAAATACAAAAAATATAATGCTATGTCGCATAATATGCAAAATAAATCATGCTAAAAGTCATAAATCCATTTTTTATTTAAAAATTTAGAAATATTTTAATATTTGTTTATCGAATACAGTTTTTTATTATCATTTTTAATAGTTTCATTAGTGATACACATAATGTGAGCAAACCACAAAAGTTATTCATTTTATTTTTAAGCTTCAATAACTGCTGGCGTGTTGCTTACACTGGCTCCTTCAAAAAAAATTTTGTGGACTAGTTTTCTGTCATCAGATCGAGATTTTTTATGGGCGTGTCTAATATTGCGCCCTAAATAAGATTACTCGAGTATATTTCACTGTAACTCGATAACGGTATGCACGATTTATATAAATAATACACCAAAATATGTGGAATAAAATTTACTTTAAGTCATTCTAACAAATTTTTATCAGCTCAATAGTTTTAGAGATATTCCGAAATAAGAGTCCGAAAAAAATTTTTTCATGCTAAATTCAAGATTTCTTTTTTTTTTACTAAAACTTCTTATTAAAAGTGAAAACATCAAAAATGTTTCGGTCTCAAAGCTGGCAAAACTACGAGTAAATAAAGCCACGTGTCATAAAAATTTATGCACAAATCTTGATTGGATGAATGAATTAAGTTTGGATACCCATGACTATCTATATAGCTAAGTGGAAATACACTAGTCGGAAATTTTTTATTTTTTTGTCTTAAATAAAAAAAATAAAAAAATAGGTGGATTAGATGGAATTTAACGTGCTAAGTAAGAATCAGCTTTTACTTTCTTTCTAACACGTATAGGTTTTTTTTATGGGCTTGACTACTATGACCCCACCTTTAGGCAAACACACTTGTATTACTCGAGAACGGTTTGTCCAATTTAGATAAATTAAACTCCAGTAGATAGTGAACTAAATTGTTTTTGAGCTGAATTTACATAATTTTTTTATCCAGTTAATATTTTCGTTGTTATTCGGTAAATAGTAGCGAAAAATTATTATTATTTTTTTTTTTTTTGAAAAATCGTGAATTTTTTGATCCATAACTCTGAAATTCTTGAGCGAATAAAAAATATTGTTGACATACTTTGAAGACAATTTTCGTATGCATCTTTTAATGTATCATTTATCGGTTCTTGAGTTAATGTAAACGGTTCTTGAGTTATAGTCTAAATTTGACAAACCATTCTCGAATTTTATAGTGTGACCGCTGAATAAGGTGATGATATTGGTCATTCCCATAAAAAAATCAGTACGTGATAGAAAAAGTAAATGCAGATTCTTGTTTAACTCGTCAAAATCTATCTAGTCCACCTATTTTTGTTTCAAGAAAAAATAATGCATAGAAACCACTGTATTTCTATGCAATTGTATGTATACATGGGTATTTTTACTTAACTGTGAATTAAATTACGATTTGTGCATCAATTTTGAAAATACATACCTTTTTGATGTTCTCATTTATTAAAATAAATTTTAGTAACAAAAAAATCTAAAATTTTGCATGAAAATTATTATTATTTTTTTTTTTTTTTTTTTTTTTTTTGGGCACTTATTTCAAAATAACTTCGAAACTATTGAGCACATAAAAAAATTATGTTTGGATGATTCGAAGATATTTTTAGTACGCATCTAGTACTAAAGTAATGGCCTTACTATGGGCGAAATATTAGATACGCCCATAAAAAAAAGAAAATCCCGACCTGATGGAAAAAAAAGAACTGAATCCAGATTGGTGTTTAGCACATCGAAATACATCAAGTCCAACTATTCGTCTATGGGGGAGGATTTTTTTTTGTCAACCAGTGTCATTTTCTTGGAATTCTGTTTATATAAGTTATCGTTTATTCAAATTCAAAAAAATCGTTATAATAATCATCATCGCATGATATTGGACTTTCGGCAGTATACCTCCTGGAGATACCTCTAGGTTGTTTCCGCGCCAATCTTATATTGCTAAACGCTGGTCTATCTCTTGAAATTGTGCGACCAAGAAGTTTGTCGACATCACCTCTATTTTTAATGGCTATTTCTTCTATATCGTTAATCGACTTTTTGGCAAATATTTGATTGTCTTTGCAACAAACATATTCATATCCAATGGATCGTAAATTTCTATTGGCATACATAAATATTGGATAGATGTTTTCATCGATATATTCTTTTATTTTTATAGACTTAGTTGATACATGTGAGTTCAATCGATTCCTGTTGGAAAGGAATTCTATTTTAGTATTAATCGTTTTAAATTCGACTAATATTGTGATTTTGTTTGAGTCGATTTTTGAATCAATGGTACTGACATTAGATATATTATCGATGGTAAGAGGTATGGACATTTTAGATGCTAATAATATAATAGTGTATTTTAATGGATACACTAAATCATTTCTTGGAAGTTCCTTGATTACAACTTTAAAATCGTTGGGTTGTGCCAATACAAATTTGCGTCTGCTTTCCAAAGGCTGCTTTAAAGTATGTCTGACTGGCACTGCAGAGGTTAAATTATCGGTAGAACGTTTTACATTTTCTGCAATTTGATTCTTAATATTCAAAGTATGTGTCTCATCAGGCTTTGGTTCATTGAAAACTTCATTCTGACTATCTTGTAGATTATACTCGTTAGGGCTTGATTGATTTTGTTCATTAAAAACTTCGTTCTGGCTATCTTGAAGATTATCCTCATTATGGTTTGATTGATTTTTTGATGGCACTGTTTGTGATAAATTGTCTACTGTTCGGTTTATATTTTTCGCAATTTGTTTCTTAAGCTCTAAAGTAAGATGTTTTAATCTTTGTTCCAACATTTCAACTTTATAATCTAAAATCATTTTTGTCGTTTCACTTTCGTTAATCTTCTCATTAAGTTTTAAATTTTCTGCCATTAATTTGGAAATAGTCTGCTTTTGTTCCTCTTCTGTTTGGTTAATATTTTCCTTTTCAAATTTGTTGATATTTTGTATTGTATCGTTATTCGTTATTAACAATTTGTTTTCTTTTAATTTTTCATTTTCTTTAGATAAATTCTGTACTTTATCTTGAAACTCTGCTCTCCACTGTTCAGAAACATTATACAGTCTTTGAATATCGTCAATTTTCTTTTCTTTTTTGGTAATTTCATTTTTTAGTTTTTTTACTTTATCATCAGAATTTTTGAGTTTTGTACTTAAGTTGGCAATTTTATCATCAGAATTTTTAAGTTTTGCTTTTAGGTCATTGACTACTGTTTCATAGTCTTGGGTTTCATCAAAGTTGAAATAAATGCGATGTGAATCTGGATTGTAGCCTCTGCATTGTGGACAACTAGATGATCTTCAACACAATATGGTATCGTTAAAATGCGGGCATAAATATGTATTTACATTTTAAGAAAAAGCAACTCACCTGGATCGCCATTGGTTCACACAATGAAAGTGGAAGACGTGACCACAACTGGTGGTGTAAATACTATCAGAATTTTTGAACGACTCCTTACAAACTGCACATGATATATTCAGTGCAAACATACTGTTAACTTTTAATAAATTACGAAATAATGAACAATGTTCAGTCGAATTAATAAACAAAGGCGTAATACATACTAAGAATTTTTTATTTATATTTTTAAGATTATGAATGAGGGGGAATACCCACATTTTATTTTTGCAATTCAATATATTCGCAATTTACTTAATGTATTAGTATTGGTTCTGTTGTGTTTGCAAATATAAGTTAACAATTTATCAGTTGTAAGAAAACGTTCCCAAAGTGTTAAAAACGGCTGAATATATTATTGAGAGCGTTGTAGATGTAATACACATCTAGATATGTTTTCGTTTATTTCTTAAGAATTTTTCATCATGATTGAATGACTAGAATTATATAGAAACTGTTTCTTTTTTTTTACTGTACTGTATGTACATATGTATATTCTTACTCATAAATAGCAATTGCTGCAAGTTATTGTTTTATTATTTACGATGAACGAAAAGAAGAGCAACTTGCAAGGATTTACTACAATGTTGCAGCCAAAAAATGATTCTTGCATATGAGTTGCATCTAAAAAAATCGACTCCATTGCTTCTTTCATATTCTGAATGGCCAAAGAAACTTTTATTTCTATTAATTAATGTAATTGAAGACACAAAATCTATATTAAAAAACAAGCTTTTAATTAGTAAAATTAGTACATATCAGTGTATACATATGTAATATGTATGTGGAGCATGAAAAATTGTAAAATAAAGTGTTCTTACGAGTTCACTTTTATTTTGTTATTTGTTTAATATTCTGTTAATGTTCTATGTTTTATTTTATATATAATTATATTATTTCACTTATTTTATTTTGTCTTGTGTTTGTGTTTATTTTTTCTTGTTTTCTTTAATATGTGTAAATGTTGCTGTCCGTCTGCAAAGAAAATAAGAACACCATCAAATTAAAATATTCTATATTAAATATGTTTGTGTATTTATTAATTGTAATTGTTTAAATATTTTTTATCATTAATTTTGTCCAAAATGTTTGGTTTACAGAGTGCGAAGTCGAACGGATTAAAGTCGGCTTTTAGCCGCCGCCGATTCATGCGACTTGTATAGGCTGATATTTAAGCCGCTTATTTTCCTCATTTTTTTTAATTTCAATGAATATTTATGTATGCAAAAAATATTTAAAACGGTTAAGTTTGATTTATTTAATATTATCTGAAAATATTTACGCGTAATTCATTAAAAAAAAAAAATTGGTAAGTCTCATACTTTGGTTTTGAAATTCGACATTAAATAAGTCGCAAGTCAACAAAGGATCAGTGTTGATTTTTGCAATTGGATTTTTTTTATCACAATGGTAAAACCCATAGTATAATAATAAAGTACTCGCACATCTACAAAAACAACAATTGCTTGTATTTTGTTAGTGTAAAACTACTGCCCACAATGTCAAAATGCTTTGAACGGAAAAATGAGAGAATAAATATACTATGGGTTTTACCCATAGTATAATTATAAAGTATACTAGTAAGAATAGCTGTTTTACAATTTTTTCCTTGACATACCTCGCGGAACTGTCAAATTGTTTTTGTATTCATATGCAAAATTTTTATCGAGTTTTTTTTTACTCTTCCTCTCCTTCATTCTCTCATTTTCCGTTCAAATCATTTTGACATTATGTGCAGTAGTTTTACACTAACAAAATACAAGCAATTGTTGTTTTTGTAGATGTGCGAGTACTTTATTATTATACTATGGGTATAACATTAAAAACTTAAGTGTTAAGCCTGGGTTAGCTGACGGCTTGTGTTACGCTTCTGTGCGGCTGTTGTGTGTATTGTAATTACGACAATTATAGAAATTTTATGTTGATGTAGCGTCTCATAATTTTGAGTCTACATTAGAAATATTTTTATCAAGACAAACGTAAAAATTTTATCAAGATAAAGATTTGTCTAATGTAGACTGAATTTGTCAGTATTATTGCAGCGTTAAAAGAAAATTGTAAGGGCTCGAGCTCTGACAACGTTGTCTTGATAATGCTTGGTAAAAGACTCCATCTTGATTGTTGTTGGTACTTTTTGTATGGTTTATTATGACATACGTTTTCTCCTAAAATTGACAGAGATAAAAAATTATCTGCAAATCAAACAAAAATTTGACGTTTGTCTTGATACAAATTTCTCTAATATAGACTCAACGTAAGGTTGTATGTATTTTTTTTAATATGTGAGATAATGCCGGCAGAAGAGAGTAACTATTTGCTTGATATTATGTTAAATCTTTAACAAGAGGTAAACGTATTCTAATAAATCTTATAAGATTTCATTATTTTCACTCAGTCACAGAGTAAATATATACTTTTTATTTAAGAAATTAAATATTTAGCACAATTTTAATAAAAATATGCCTTTAAATGTATACATTGATTGTTCTGTAGAACAACTGTTCTTAACCGATCAAATAAAACAATTTTCGGCCCGGCCGAATCTATGTATATACCCACAATCAACTTTTTCAAATTTTACGTTATATGGAAGGGGGCGTGAAAATGGGCAGTAAAGTGGGCGGACCACGCCCATTTTTTGTTTCCGAGTTTACATTGGTCCTTGAACTATTTCAACACAATTTCGTTGATTTTCACCTTATATGGGAGGTGGGCGGTAAAGTGGGCGGACCACGACCATTTTTTGTTTCCGAGTTTATATTGATCCCCAAACTATAAGTACAAAATTTCGTTGTTACATGCTTTTGTTGAAAAAATATCAGCAGAAAAGTATAAAACGGACACCCTGTGTTTCTAGTTTTTAGCCCATTACTTTTTTGTTTGTCCCAAACAAACCTTATATAAGACAAACATTTGTGCCAAATTTCGTCCCCCTACATTTTTCCGTTCGAGCCCTATCCTGCTTTCAACAAACGGACGGACATAGCTAGATCGACTCAGAATTCAACCAGGACCCAGAGAATATATACTTTGTGGGGTCTTAGATGATTCCTTAGACATGTTACACACGGAATGACAAAATCAATATACCCCCCATCTTTTTGATGGTGGGTATAAAAACATTGTTTTTAAGTGCTTTTCAAAATACACATGCACACATACAAACGAACTTTTGTATACGTGTATTTTTTTTACAGTAAATCTTATAAGATAGTTGTGTAGAAAAATCTTATCACAACAGTCTCATAATATTTTTTATAATACTAATATTTTAGTCTACACGTGAGATAATTCTCTCAGAAAAAAAAAATCGAAAACTGCAAAGAGTATTAATTTTTTATGTTTAGTGAAGCTACATATCATGTGAATCAAAAAGATGGGGGTATATTTATTTTGTCATTCCGTGTGTAACATGTCGAAAAAATCATATAAAACTCCATAAAGTATATATTTTCTGGGTCCTGGTTAGATTCTGAGTCGATATAGCTATGTCCGTCCGTCTGTTGAAAGCAGGATAGGGCTCGAACGGGACAACGTAGGGGGACGAAATTTGGCAATATTTGTCTTATATAAGGTTTGTTTGGGATTGAAAATGGGCAAAATCGGTTAATAAACAAAAAAGTTATGGGCTAAAAACTAGAAGCACAGGGTGTCCGTTTTATACTTTTCTGCTGATATTTTTTCAACAAAAGCATGTACGACAACGAAATTTTGTACGTATAGTTCGGGGATCGATATAAACTTGGAAACAAAAAATGGGCGTGGTCCGCCCATTTTACCGCCCACCTTCCATATAACGTTAAATTTGAAAAAGTTGATGGTGGGTATATAGATTCGGTCGGGCCGAATATAACATTCGCGCTTGTTTTTTTTTTTTTTGTTATTTTTTTTAAGTCGACTATTAGCCGCCGCCGACTTATTTTTGCTAAGCCGTCGACAATTTTACTCCAACTTCGACCTCTGTTGGTATATCTGTAAACAGTGCTGCCAGATACTTTTTTTGGTCAACCCCAAATTTTTAAAAAAATTTCTGCAAAAAAACCCCAAAAAGAAAAAAAAACACGATTTTTATTTCAAAACAATTAAATTTTATTGTTTTTAAAAAATATTTGTATTTTGTTTTTAAAAGGATAATTTTTGGATGAGTATTTATACAAAAGTATGTACGTTCATATGTACTTCAAAAATACATAATATCATTAGATCGTTAGCATATTAAGAACTGCCTGTGCAAGTTATTTATAGTAGAATATACCTACAGCATCTTTGAAATTATATACTTTTGGATAAAATTCTAGTAAATTAGATGGAAAATCATTATCAAAATATTAGTACCATTTAGTAAAAGGAACTTTTTTCAATTGAGTCTCATAAACACCAATTGGAATATGTTGGTCTATAAATTTAATCAACACATTTTGTATCACACAGAATTTTGGCTGCGCTATTGCGTTAATTCATTTCTCTTTATCAAAATACTTAAGCATTTTTAAATTTTCAGGTAATCGATTCACCATTTCAAATGCATTAAAAAATCCTCAAATTTAAGGTTAAGACCCCAAATTTGGCAGCCCTATCTGAAAATACCTTAATAAAAATAATTTTATTAAGGTATTTTCAGACAATAATATTCAATATTAAAATTTGTTTAAAATTCAAATATGAAAATTTTTACTTATCGTCTGAATACAAATTGTTTGATTATGAAAAAATACTTATGATTTTTTTCGAAATATCAAAGGTATTTTAAATTTTTTGAAATTGTTCAAAAACTTTTGCTTTCATACGTATCAATGTTACATTTTTCATAAACAAAAAAAAAAAAATACATACAGTGTCTCACTAAAGTATTTGAATTTTTTTTAATTAATAATTAAAACGGTTTAGTTACGTGATTTTAAAAAATGAATTCTAGATTTATTAACTAAATTGTGTTTGTCTATTTGTTAACTTTATAATGCAAAAAACTGCAATCAAAAATATTTCATTGTATCCAAGTTATTCCAGAAAGAGTATGAAAATTCATCGAATTTACCTCACAAAAGTATTTGAATTTTTATCACCTTTGTATTTAAAAATGTCAAACAAAATACAAATTGGAGAAATTAAGGTATTTTTTATTAATAATAGGTCAAAGTTATCACAATTAAATATTTACTAATTTATTTCCCCAATTTGGAGTAAAATTTTGGGTGATTTTTGGTCCAATTTTATATTTAATGGACTTAGAAGGTTGATTTAGGAAGAACACGCCTATTTTTTCCTCTATAAATGACCAAAACAATAATTTGTTTGTCATTATAGTAAAAAAAATAATAAGGTTTTAGTTCCTTATGAGTTTTTTTGTTAAAACCCCATATACGAAGGGTCCAAGTCGAAAATTATGAATACCTTAAATATCAAGCCCATTTTGGTACCCTACGTATCAAAAATTTATTTAAAAATGTTGGGGAATATCTTCCCGATATATAGCTAATTATAAATTTGAAGGCTAAAATACCTGACTTTATGATATAGCTCCAAAATACACAATGGGTTTATTTTTCTAATTACTTAGCCATATTATTTTTGGATCAATAACTTGCAGGCCAGAAATGTTGGAGCAAAAAATGTTCAACTTTATTTTCATCAACATAAGTAATATTAAGAATAGTAAACTTTTTCGAGTATTTTTACCTTTTTATAGTTTCCCGTATACTTTGAAAGTCATATAGTTATGTATCTTAAAATATGCCTTTTGTCGCGTTTTACACTATGGCTCCAATTTCTCTGTATTTTTGTATCCGGTATCTAAATCTCCCATTTAATAACAGCTAATACCTACAGAAACACAATCTGAAAGTTTTGTTAAATTATGTGGACCAATACTTCAGTAAAGTAGGCTCAATGTTGAACATTTTTTAATTTTTAACAACATAATGAAACTACGTACTCCGCTTGGAATGTCAATATTTAGAACTTTTGCAGTAAAAATTATTTTTCGAAGACATGAAAAAGTTCATTTATATTTCCTAATAAAACAAATTAAATTTAAGAAATAATTTAGGAAAAATTACCCGATTATTCCAATTTTCCCTTTTGTAAGACACATGTAAAGAAACTTCGCTTAATTTCCCTAAAATTAATACTTTTCGTAATAAATCGTGCATACATTATCCGATTGTTACATATTTGCTATCAAATGAAAGCTCTAATTTCTTATCTCATTAAGAGACAATAACAAAAAATATAATTTTTAATGGTGATTTTATTTACAAAATTGCCAATATCTCAAAATTTACTCGATATAACGGCAGCATAATGCAAGAATTATTGAATGCAACAGTTTGTAGTAAAAAAAAAAAACATTTTTTTTTACTAGAAATTACAAAATATTTTGTTACAAAAAAAGTTGGATAAAAAAGACACATTTTGTTAGCGAACCCCTTTTTTGGGACATACCACAGATTTGAAAACCCTTCCGCCCGGTCGAAGGCCGGCTATTAAGAAAAAAGTTTCCACCAAGAACATATATTTTTATACCCTACACCACCATAGGTGGTTGGGGTATTATGTGTATATCGTTCGACTCAGAATCACTTTCTGAGTCGATTTAACGATATCCGTCCGTTCGAATGGATGTCTGTCCATGTAAACCTTGTGAACAAAGTACAGGTCGCAATTTTAAAGAAATCTTGATGAAATTTGGCACAAACAGTTATTTTGGCACAAGGACTAAGCCTATTGAAATTAGTTATGATCGGTCTTTTATTTCACCTAGCCCCCATACAAATGTCATCCCGGAATAGGGGTTTAACGATCATAAATGCCTTAAATATAGCTATATTTCAATTAAACTCGATACAAAAGGAGTTTTGTATAAGTGTCAATCTTTGTGCCAAATTTCATGAAGATCGGTCCATAATTGACCATAGCTCCCATATAAATCCCCTCTTCCACAGGTCTAATTTTAAGGTCATACTCTATGGTGTAGGGCAGGGGTTCTCACAAGATCTTGCTTCGCGACCCCCTTTTGACATTGTAATGGAAGCGCGACCCACTACAACTTTGACTAGTTTAAAAATTAGATAAAATGTTATGTAAAGATAAAATAATATTAATAATTGCGACATTGTTTTTGCTTCATGAGATTTTTAATAGTAAGAGACTTTGTCTTATAATGCGAACACATACAAATGTATGTTGATCAAAATTGTTCTAATACTTTTAGAACTTCGGAGCCAACAAGCTGAAAAACTTTGCTATATTTTAAATTTACAGATTGAGAATAAAAGTTTAAGCCATGAGCTACATTTTAACTCTTTTTGAATTGAATCTAGTATTTTATCAATATTCATATTGTAAGCATTTTTACGCCTTTGAATTATAAACTCGTTTAAGCAAAATTAATTTTTACAGCCCGCAACTTTCTCTGCGAAATAAATGTTTTGTGTACTTAGCATAGAGTAGTCACACCATTCGAGCAAATTTTAATAATCTTATTACACAGAATGTTATTCCATTGCTAAATTTCGAAATTATTGGCATAATAAACAAAAAAAAAAAAAAAAAAAAAGTGAAAAATTTATAGTTTCATCAAGTTAAAGTAAACTATTTATCTTTTCAATTAAATGTTTTCCCTGCCGCATCATTGTTTTCTATATATTGTGTCATTCGACAGCATCAATTTCATTGATCATTGTTTTCTTTATCAAACAGAATATTTTCAATCGAAGCTCGAGTTTCAACATTAATTCCTAAAAGAATCCATTAAAAAATCTTAAATTTTGTCTTTAATTTGGAGATTTTTTGTATAAAGATATCTTAACATTTTTAAATACTTAGTTTCTTGCTTTCATTGGAATTTTTATTTAAACTTCTACATAATATTTACATAAAATAATTGTGTGTTCAACAAAATTTTTCAGAATCTCTTCGCGACCCACCACGAATGTCTGTACGGACCCCTTGTGGGTCGCGGACCCCCATTTGAGAACCGTTGGTGTAGGGTATCATATGGTCGGTTATGACTAGTATAGTTTCTCTCTCGTTTTTTTTTTTTTTTTTTTTTTGTTTAATCATTTTGATTGTTGTTGGTATTGTTTACATGGTTTATTATGACAAACGTTTTCCCCTATAACTTTGAGTCTACATTAGACAAATTTTTATCAAGACAAACGTCAAAATTTTATCAATATAAAGATTTGTCTAATGTAGACTGAATTTGTCAGTGTTATTGCAGCGTTAAAAGAAAATTGTCAGCGCTCGAGCTCTGACAACTTTGTCTTGATAATGCTTAGTAAAAGACGCCATCTTGATTGTTGTTGGTACTTTTTGCATGGCTTATTATGAGATACGTTTCCCCTATAATTGACAGAGATAAAAAATTATCTGCAACTCAAACAAAAATTTGACGTTTGTCTTGATAGAAATTTCTCTAATATAGACTCGACGTAAAAGACGCCATCTTGATTGTTGTTGGTACTTTTTGCATGGCTTATTATGACATACGTTTTCCCCTATAATTGACAGAGATAAAAAATTATCTGCAAATCAAACAAAAATCTGACGTTCGTCTTGATAGAAATTTCTCTAACTTTGAGTCTACATTAGACAAATTTTTATCAAGACAAACGTCAAAATGAACTCGAATTTATGGAAGGTGGCAACAGTTGTGCAAAAACAACAATATGGCGAATTCAGTAATGTTTTTCATATATGCAGTTTGACAGCTGTAACAACCAAAAATAATAATCAACTGTTTAACTGAGGCTACCTTGTATAGATTCGCACTGATTTTGACGTTTGTCTTGATAAGAATTTGTCTAATGTAGACTCAAAGTAATATAGACTCGACGTTATTGATAAAGATAAAATAGTATCTGCAATTCACAAAAAAACAACTATGTTTTTATTGAGCAGTCTCAAAAGTATCCGTACTTTTACAATACTAAAATGTATTATTTTCACTGTAAAAATTCTACAAAATTGTGTGATTTCTCAAAATGTCTATTTTTAAACGACTATATCTCATCCATTTGCTTAGATATAGATTCATGAGTTATATCATTTGAAAGCTTAATATATTTTCTATAAAATATGTTATATATCAATGGACCGTTATATCGTATAAATGTTGAGATATTGGAAATTTTGTAAAAAAGGCGCTATTAAAATAATATATATTTTTTTTGGAGGGGTTAAAAAAATGAGAACTTTTTATATATCATTTGAAAAGTATTTTAAAGAGCTTTGATACCTACATAATGTGTATTGGATCAATAGGGCTCGAGATATTTGTCGAGTAAACTAGTTAATTGCATAGCTTTTACTTGTGAATAAAATAAAAAATGAAAATACTTTTTAGTTCATTTCCATTTCATATTTCTAATTTAAAATATTTGTTATTCAATTTATTTATTTTAAAATAAAAACACTAAGGATTTCTATTTATACGTAATCAATTGAATTAACTAATTTTTTAATTTTGTAACTAATTTAACAAAATAAATTAAAAAAGAAATATTATTTGATTATTCTAACCTTGAATAATATTCATATGTATTTTATTTAAATAAAAAAAGTTCAACAAAATTTTGTGATTTTATTTGAAAACAATATATTCAAATATAAAAAAAATTAAAATAAATATTTCGATAATTTTATTCAACAAAAACTCCAAAGAAATAAAAATATTCAGCCACAAAAGGTTTGAATAAAAAAAAATTATAAAAAATTGTTTCAAATATTCAAGTATAAAAAAATATTTTACTTATTTTTATTTTTCAAAACAAATTTAAAACTATTCAAATAAATTTATGTTAATAAAATTATTCAAAAATTTTCTATGAATAAAAAAAAAATTATGTTTTGAAACAGATTTTATTTTATTTTTAAAATAAAAAATAAAATAAAGAGCAATTGTATTCAAGCTAAAGAAATAAAATATATTTTAAAATTAGTTGAATTAGTTGGATTTGATTTAAATTTTATAAATCCATATTCGAATATTTCTGTGGAAACATTTTTTTATCTGACTTGTTAACAAATGGAATAATATTTTAACAATTTTCATTCAAATTTCAAGTAACTGAAAATCATAGTACATGATTTGAAACTATTTTATTTCTAGAAATATAAATAAAATATAAAAATAATTTATTTTTAACAAATATTTTTAATGAAATTATTCATAATGAACAGCTATGGTTAATTGCATATGCACGCAACAATATGTATATATATCACACAGCTTTGCTCTGAAAGTACTTTGTCAGTGTTTTTTTTTTTTTTTTTTTTCTTTCTTTATTTTAATTTGCGGTTCACACTAGCCTTTTTCTCGTTCGCACATTTGCGCACATGTATTTGGATAGTGTGGACCCAAGTTGTTCATGTTTTGTTCGCACAATTGTTCGAGCAACCATGTCTGCCATCAAACGTCATTTTGTTTGCGGAAGAAGAGGCGCTGCATGTAAAAGTATCGAAGCGACACTGACGGCAAACAAAAAATTATGATTCATTCGACAAATGTTCTGCCCACTGAAAACAAAAGGAAAGAAATGTGCATAGTAAAATAATAAAGTACTCGCACATCTACAAAAACAAAAATTGCTTGTATTTTGTTAGTGTAAAACTACTGCCCACAATGTCAGAATGCTTTGAACGGAAAAATGAGAGAACGAAAGAGAGCAAGAGAAAAAAACTCAAAAAATATTTTACATGTGAATACAAAAACAATTTGACAGTACCGCGAGGTTTGCCAATGAAAAAATTGTAAAACAGCTGGTCTTACGAGTATACTTTATTATTATACTATGGAAATGTGTGTGTTGCTCTGCCGACGTTTTGTTCTTGTGCGAACAAGAAAAAGGCTAGTATAGACGGTACGTAAGGTGAGTTAAGCCCAAATTACAATAGCGCGTAGTCAGCAGCAGTGTGTGCTGCCATAATCAGCTGATTATTTAGAATGCACTGTTTGTTATGGTGTTGATTACATTTAGTTAGCAGCAGTTTGCAGTGCTGTTTCATTTAGCCCTGATTCTAAATTCACTGCGATGCATTCAGATTGAGATCGAGACAAATAGAGTGAGCAAATAAATGAGAGGCTAAAATACACAAGTAGAACAAAGCTAGATGGTGGTTGTAAATTGTGGCTGCCTACGCTGAATTGTAATTATAACGGCAGCAACATGTTGTGCTGACAGTGATCAGCTGATCATTTTTGCTGATACTGTTGCTGACTACGCCCTATTGTAATTTGGGCTTTAGGGAGGTAAATGACTACCCAATTTTTTTTACTGGAATACCAGTAATAGACTTTGCAAGTCGATTATATTCAAACAATGTGAAAAAGTTAGAATTATCATAGTGGAGAAACCTGCAGAAAATTATTAGAAGTGTTTTTTGAGTTAATGGCTGGAATTTTTTGATAGTGTTAGTGTTAATTAGGCACATGGATGAACCCTACTGATTTTGGTTCAAATCGGTTCGTGATTTCGCCTATCCCCCATACGAATTCCCCTCAAAATTGCACTTATTTACACATAATTATGGTACTTATGCAACAATCATAAAAAAATTAGCATGGATCAGTTCGGATCACATTTGACCCTAGTCCCCATATAAAGTCCCCTTTAAAAATTCACGTTTACGCTTATAAATGGCTTAAAAACATCGGTATCGTGATGAAATTCGGTATGAACGTGTATTATGTAAATCTAAATCATATTACCACATTTTGTTATGGTCGGTCCATAATTGCCTCTAGGTCCAAAACAAGGCCCCTTAAGAAAATATGTTTAGCAATTATAATTGGCTTAAAAATTTTATTACCTCGATGAAATTTGACATGAACATGTTTAATATGAATGTGAATCATTTTACCTTATTTTATTATGATCGGATCATAATTGCCCCTAGGTACCACATACGGCCCATTAAGAAAATCAAACATACATCTCATATTGTTATAATAGTCGATATATGTAATTAAGTTTTTAAAGTTCTATGATAATTAATATTTATTTATAATATTTATTTTACATTATTTAATACTTAACTTAAAAATACTTAACAAGTGAAACTAACTACAATCGTTAAAATCGTTATCATTTTCATCATCAATATCAGGAAGGAGTAATTTAATAGTATCTGATGAAAATGCTTTTCTATTCCTTCGCGATTTTTGTGTACTGCAGCTTATAAAAGGGTCACTGCTTAAAAGTAACCTATTCAGGGCATCTCGATTGGTATCGCTTCTACTGAATTTCCTTGCATAATTCGTACGATATAATCTGAAGTGCTTATTTCTGGCCTCGGAAGCCTTTTCTGACAATTGTCCAATTGGCAAAATTGCTTGCTTTATTACCGTACCTCCATGAATAAGAATTTTGTGCATCGTTGGACTCATGGGGTGCCAACTATAGAGTTGTACATACATTTCGCAAGTTTTATATGCATATTCTTCAAATTTTTCAATATTTATGCGATGTCGGCTCGTTATAGCTTCCAATACACAATGGGGCAGAAACGAAATTTTTTGTTCTTGGTCCAGTTTCCGTGACTTATAAAACTTTAAAGTGCCGTAATTTCGGTTCTGTAATAGATATTGATTTCAATCTTTTTTTGTATAACGAAGAATTGTGTCAGCTAAGCAATGTAATTTAGATGAAAAAAATCGAATTTATATATATTTTTTTATTTTTTTTTTTTTTGAATTTTGCAATTAAAATAAAATTTTTGTAAAAAAGCGGATTTTTGAGAAACTCTAAATATTTTATCTGTAATAAAATCTTTGTTATTAAAGATATCTTAACGGTGGATATAGACTTTATTGCATAAAATGAGAAACTGAAAAAAAAACTTTAAGATTTTTGGGAAAGGAATCCCACAATTCCCAAAAAAATGCCGAAATCCCAAAAATGGGTTTTTTCACATTTTCGGCTATAAAATCCACATTTTTACGAAGTCCCGTAGATTTTAATTGAAAACTTTTAACAACATATTATAGATTCTTAAACTGTATTCCGTTTGCCGATTCGTGCTTTGGGATTTGAGAAAATATAGGCTAAAGTCAAAACTTTCAGATAAAATGGGTTGAATTCGGAAGGGTGTGTACCTAGACCATTTGAGTTATTAGTGTTACTTTTTCTCTTAAAGTCTTCTCTGTGAAGATACCTTTCAGAAAAATATAAAATTATTATATGTTGTTAAAGAAAATTTAATGTTAGAGAAAAAAGAGTGAAGATACTTTTTCAGCCAAAATAACACAAAAAGTCGTCATTTTTGCAATTTTCAAATTCAAAATCGCTTATTTTTGGACTCCGTAAAGATATCGACTTCAAATAGATAATTTTGTTCTCTAATTAGCTAAAGAAAAAACAAATGAAATCGGTCTGAAATACTAGGATATATATGAAAAAACTGGACCAAGAACATACAAAATTTAGGTACATAAAAATTCAAATGCAAATAACTCAAAAACCATAAGAGATAAATAGGACATGTAAGCATGTTTTTGTAGGTCTTATCAGTGCCTATAATAATATATATTTTAAATTGGACGAGAGACAAAAATTTGGCAAGCGATTAAAAAAAATTTCAATATCAGAGGTACCCAGGGCTGTCAGATGTGGCGATTTTTCGCCAAACGTGGCGATTTTTAATTGCTTTTGGCGACTGAATTTTCCGTTTTGCGTCATGGCGAATTTTTTGGCGATTTTTAATAAGGTGGCGATTTATTTGGCTAATTTTAAAATTTTATTAAATAGGTATTCGCATAGTAAAACTATTACGTTTTCTTACTAGCCATACACATTTCTATATTAATTTTTCCATACTTATAAAATAAAGTTGCAAAGTTACAAAAAATATCGAGTAAAAATTCAAAAACTATTGTTTGTGCATGATTTTTATTGCCTTATCTAATGATATTTAGTCCTTGACATAAGACATTTATTAGCAATTTTAAAATACGTTTTATCTTAAATTTATAATTAATTGAAATCAAATGTTTTTACTATTTTCTTAAATATAGCCTGTTAAATCAGCGTTTTGTATCAAATTTAGAATATGCCATTAATTTTTATCTTTAAGTATTAATTTATGTTTGGATTAAGAATTATTTAGAAATAACATTTGAAATTCAGAAAGTATTACTTTTTTTTTGAAATGAATATTAATTTTTATTCAAACTTGAAATTACGTATTTTCAGAAATACCTTTAAGTTATCAAATTAAAAGGCACGAAGCAAGAGTTTGTAAAAACCCCTGATCTAAGTCGGGGATCACACACAGCAATTTTTCCTGCTGCAATTCTGAGTTCATAGGAGAGAGAAGAGAAGGGAATACTAAACATTTACATGCACTTTACCTCTCTCGTCCGCCAACTCAGAATTGCAGCAAGAAAAATTGCTGTTTATGAACTCCGACTAACAAAATAATGATCCTTAATGTATAAATTAATTTTTACATCATCTTTTAAATATGAATATTAAGATTTTATGGGCCATAATGAAAAGAAATCGTTCATGAATAAATTAGTTCTTCGAAACAATTTATAAGTTTAATGGGACAAATGTTCGTTTTATAATTTTAGAATTATTCTATTAAAAAATATAATTAATTTCAATAAATTTTTAAAATTGTTGACATAAAATAAAGCTATGTATGTCAGAAAAGTGTATTGAAATTAATATTTTTTTCTTTATCCAATTATTATTAGCTACTGAAATTATCATTGACTTTGTTGATGCCGAATTTACATTTTAAAATTATATAAAATTTGAATCATTAAATATTTTAGTTGTTCTTAGTTTTTCTTAAAAAAATATATAAAATTTAATTTGGCGATTTTTGGCGATTTCTGATTAACAATTTGGCGACAGAAGTTCAAAAAAATCTGACAACCCTGGAGGTACCCAACTTTGAGGGTTGGTTCGGTCCCCCTTCCAAACTTAACATTGTACACTCCTCTGCTATGCCTATACCGAATTTCATGCAAATCCAGCCAGCCGATCAGAAGTTACAGATTTATTTCAAAAAAATTTCGATTCTGCCCCACTGTGCAATGTTATATTAAGGCGTTTGATTAGTTCTTCATTTACGCCTGAGATATACGATACAGTTATTGGGTACGAAAAAAATCTTCTTATTGTATTGCCATCATTAGTGCTCCCATATCCTGGTTTTGAACATCCACAAATAATCCCATATTTTTTGGATGATTATCTTCCTTTCCTTAATAATTAATTTTTCTTCATCGCTCCTTGCTTGCCACTTTTTTAGTCCCAATTTATATGACAGATGAAGAATTGATTCTAAAAAGCGAATGCGTGCATGTAATGTAGATAATCCAAATTTCAAAGCATCAGGGTTTAAAGGAACATTCCTCTGCAATGCGTTAAAATCTTTTGAAGTTTGGCCGCAAATGTAACACCTCATTGTGGATTTTGTGTTCGTTGCTGCATTGCAGACTTTTCCATCCACCATTGAGTGTTTTATTTTGGCAAAACTTCCATTATATGCTACCTCGCTTTTCTCCAACAATTGAATTTGTTTGTGTATTCTATTTCCTCTTTAGTGACGTCAGCAGTTTCGTGCACAAAACGAATGCGGATTGGATTACACAGCCTAGTTGATGATGGAATTGGGTTTCGCCATTTGCATTTGTTATTAATTTTAGCAGCACACAAGAGCTTTGGAATATATTGGAGTCACTATCATCTTTGTTTGTAAATGGCTGCTTATATGATGATTGGTGTGATCCATCACATCCCCATTTACTTATAAGTTCCAAAAAAAAAGTTCATAGTCCAACTGCTGCTAAACTTCATTAAGGTATAAACATAACCTTGTTGCTGTGTGATCGAGGAGAGATTGCAGCTTCACTTCCGCTAATGTCTCAGTTGCTGTTATGGCATCTGCATTGGATATACATTTTTGTTGCTTTCGTACAAAATTTCATACTGATTTGTAGTAAGTTCTGCATTTACAAACAATGCTAAAGCTCCTTCCGCAGAAAGTTTCTTTACAGGGTTGACCTCAGAAGTTGTTAATGATCGCTTGTAAATTCTTGCTTTCCGTGGAGATCGGGTTATATTCATTATTAATTTAGCCGCATCATTATTTTCCCGCTGCCCTTTGACTCATGGATGCAGCAAATGTGATCTCCTCTGTTGTTGATTGCTGACGAATTATTTTCGTTTTTCTTCGTTTTGTTCTTTCACTTGCTTCATTAAATACTTTTTGTGGTCGTCCTGAAGACGAACTGCCAAATACTGGTATTGCCACAGTCCCTTCTAGCCATTTACCATATGTTGTTTAAAAATCGGTCCTCTTTTGAAATTAGTTAAACATAGCTTTACTGCTAATATATCGCCATCCCCTTGACATTTTGAAATATCGCACAATTTTCTGACTAAAAGCTGCAATTTCTCGTCAATGGTTCTGGCATTCGATTCCTTCACAATTTGGAATAACTGTAATCTTGTATAAACATTTAAAAATTGACTTATCTATGAAATATGTTGCTGGGGAAATTTTTGATGGCTATTTATGTTTCATATACCATTGCACTTAACTTTTGTACTTCTGCAAGTATATTAACCATTTATAACTTGTTTGAAAGTCCTTAAATTGCTCTTTCCAATGATGTATAATACGTGGCAGAAGAAACTTGAGAAAGAAGCTTAAAATTAACATTTATGTTAAATTTGACACCGGGAACATTCTGTAATACTTTTGGTACAGTTTCTACATGTTTCATGTATAACTGCACTTAACTTTTACATTTCTTAAGCTATATCAATCATTTTAAGCTTGATTTAAAGCTTTTATCTTGTTCTTTCTAAACATATATAACGCTTTCCCTAAGAAGTTTAAGAAAGGAACTCAAAATTTACTTATCTATGAAATATGTTACTGGGGACATTTTTGACGGCTGTTTATGTTTCATATACCATTGCACTTAACTTTTGTGTTTATACGAGTATATAAACCATTTATAGCTTGTTTGAAAGCCCTTAAATTGCTCTTTCCCATGATGTATAATACTTGGCAGAAGAAACTTGAGAAAGAAACTCAAAATTAACATTTATGAGAAATTTGACACTGGGAGCATTCTGTAATATTTTGGTACAGTTTCTACGTGTTTCATATATAACTGCACTTAACTTTTACATTTCTTAAGCTATATCAACCATTTTTAACTCGATTTAAAGCTTTTATCTTGTCCTTTCTAAAAATATATAATACTTTCCCTAAGGAATTTAAGAAAGGAACTCAAAATTGACAAAATTAACACTTGGGAAAGAAACTCAAAATAAACATTTATGAGAAATTTGACACTTGGAGCATTCTGTAATACTTTTGGTACAGTTTCTACATGTTTCATATATAAATGCAATTAGCTTTTGCATTTCTTAAGCTATAGCAACCATTTTTATCTTGGTTGCTATAGCTTTTATCTTGTTGTTTCTAAAAATATATAATACGTTCCCTAAGGAGTTTAAGAAAGGAACTCAAAATTGACTTATCTATGAAATATATTGCTGGGGACATTTTTGACCAGATTACAGGTAAAAAGGATGAGGAAGTAAGTATTAACGATAATCAAAAATGTTAAAGATTTTATGATTTTATTTTTTTATAATTCCAGACGTAGTACTAAAAGCGGTGTAATTGATAAAAAGGTATATTTTGAATAAAAACAGGAAAAAAAAGTAAAAATTTCGGAAATTATAATTTTCAATTACCTTGGCTTTTAAAACTCCTCTTTTCTTGGAAAATGTGTAAAAACCCCTTTTTAATTTGTGATTGAATTCTAGGTACTAAAATATTTTTGTACATTTTTATTTAAAAAAGGTAAAAATTTCAAAAGAAACCTGTTCCTGAAAATAGAGGTTTCATATTTTATTGCGGTATATTAAAATTTTTGAGCACTTGCTACTTTCAGTTTTAAAATTTTTTTTATTTTTATTATTTTTAAATTTTGAACGAATAATTTTAACATTAATATATGAGATATATATATAAAAAAACTGAAAGTAGCAGTTGCTCATAACTTTCAAATAAAAATACCTCAATATAAAACCTCTATTCGTTTAACCACAAAAAATATCATATAAACCTGTTAAAATTTCAAAAAAATACCAAAAACGCATTTAATTTTCTTCACTTTCCTGACTTTGACATCTACAAATCTCAACTTAAAGTCGTGAAAATTCACTATATAATGCAGAATTTAGTTGTCTAGTGAATCGTTTGATTTTTAATGCTTCGTCTGGATGGAAATTGTATGGGATTGGCCAAACTTTTAAGGAATAATATTGTTGTTTTGGAATCTTACGCATAGATAAAAATTTTTTAATTTGTAACAATTTTATAAACACGAATTTATGGTCCTAGGGCGAATATTTTCTTCCCATACTTGCAAAATTCAACGCGTATCTTTTTTAAATGATTATAAACTGATATGGGGTTAAATAAGACGCCCAAATATTAATGAAATATTGAATACTTGTTAATGGAATTAATGCCCAGGATTTTCTCAATCACACAATTTGTCGGTTTGTATAGGGTGATCGATACGGTTTTCCAACCGAGTTTTTCTGTCAATGTCGGTTTTTTCAAAATGTTCATTTTTCGAATGTCGAATAGACCGGTTTTTTTAAACACAAAAAACCGGGTTAAAAAAAGCTTTTTATTTCAAAAAACATGTACTAAATACTGATATTTGAATCGAAATTTATGAATAGTTTTTGTAATGTTTTAAAAATATAGTTTAAGGTTAAAACGAAATTAATTATTGTAATATTAAATAAATAAATTAGTAATAATTACTTCAATTGTAACACCTGTAATATTTTTACAATTAATTTGAATTTTTTTCTTCATTTTTCAAAGATTTTGTTTTAAAAAAGTTTCTCTTACAGAATAGTTTCAGTAAAATTGATTCTGGCTCTTATCATATTAACCCATGGTTTCTATTTTGTTTGTTTTGATGATTATTTTCTTAAAATTTTTATATTATATTATTCGTTCGTTCATATGCTTTGTAACACCCAAAAATATTGGTATAAGATCCACCTTAATTTGTACCAATCGTCTTTAAGTCGATTTGATCATAAAAAAATAATTAATTAATTAATTAAAATACAGGTCACAATTTTGAACATGTATTAAATTTGAAATTTGGCATACATGTTTCTTATAGTCTAAGAACGAAGCGTGTTTAAATTGGTTATAATCGTTCCATTATTTAAACTAGCGCCATGCAAATATCCTCCCGGAAAAGGGGTTTAACGATATAAATCCCTTAAATGTAGTAAGAATTTTTTTTACACATGTAAATTCCATATAAGATAAAATCTGTGTTCCGAATTTCATGAAGATCGGTCCATAATTGAACATAGTATTGGTCCACAATTCCACAGGTTTAGAAAAGAAGACACTTCCCCGAATTTGGTGCATATAATTGAGTAGGGTATTGTCGGACTTGACCGACTATTTCTTTCTCATTCTTATTGGATTAATAGTTATTTCCAAAAATAATTATGTGTGATATATTTTAACTTGTACATCATAATATTTATTGATTTTTCTTTAAGAAATGTAGTCTTTTGGTAGAAATATTAACTTCAGCAAAAAAAAAACCGGTTAACCGGTTTTTTCTGAATTTAAAAAAGTGCAACCGGTTTTTTCAAAATACCAACTATTCGAACTATTCGAAAACCGGTTTCTCCAAAAAAGTCGAATAATCGATCACCCTAGTATTGTATAACACTATGCAACAGTTTTTTTTGGGTCGGAATCATTCCGATTGCAATTGATAGCTCTTGATATGTGTAATAAACCCTCCAAAGGATTACTAGCTTAACCCGGTTTGATTTTTTTATTTTAAGAAATTCAAACGTATTTATTTTAATTGTGAATAAAGATTTGTGCATTAATTTTGATGCTACATGGCTCTTTTGTTCGTATAATTACACTGGTCACCAAAAAAATTTTTTCGTGCTCCTTCAAAAAAAAAAAAAAAATATGTGGAATAGATGGAATTCAGTTTTCAGTTTTTTCCCATCAGGTCGAGATTTTTTATGGGCGTGTCTAATTTTGCGTTCTTAATAAGCCAATTTTTCGAGTATATTTCATTATAACTAGAGAACGGTATGCATGATTTATATAAACGATACACCAAAAAAAATGATTTTTTTTCGTCTTAAATAAAAAAGTGGATTAGATGGAATTTAACGTGCTAAATAACAATCAGCTTTTCACTTTTTTTCTATAGCGTATTGATTTTTTTTTATGGGCTTGACTACTATGACCCCACTTTTAGGCAGCCACACTTGTATAACTCGAGAACGGTTTGTCCCATTAAGATAAATTAAACTACAATATATAGCGTCTTAAATTGTCTTTGAGCAGTTATTCGGTAATTAGTAGCGAAAAAATAAAATTTTTCTTTGGAAAATCGTGAAATTCTGATCCATAACTTGGAAACTCTTGAGCGAATAAAAAATATTGTTGACACATTTTGAAGACAATTTTCGTATGCATCTTTTGGTGTATCATTTATTAAAATCGTGTAAAGGGTTCCTGAGTTATAGTCAAAATTGTACAAACCATTCTCGGGATAGAAAAAAAGTGAAAGCTGATTCTTTTTTAACTCGTCAAAATCCATATAGTCCATCTATTTTTGTTTTCAGAAAAAATAAAAAATTGTTTTTTTTTTGCACACCACTGTATTTCTACTCAATTGCATGTAACTTGGGTATTTTTACTTAACTGTAAATAAATCAAGATTTGTGCATCAATTTTGAAGATAAAATGCCTTATATTATTACCATTAAGAGAAAGATGATAAACTGAAACATTTTTTATGTTTTCATTTATTAAAAGAAATATTTGTAACAAAAAAATCTAAAATTTTGCATGAAAAAGATTTTTTTGAAAACTATTTAAAAATAACATCGAAACTATTGAGCACAACCGCATCTTTTGGTATATTACTTATGTCAATCTTGAGTTATGAGGAAATATACTAGAGTAATGGCCTTGCTATGAGCGAAATATTAGACACGCCCATAAAAAATCCAGACCTGATACACGTCAAAATGCATCAAGTCCAACTATTCGTCTTTGGTGGAGAATTTTTTTGTCGACCAGTGTTACCAATGTTATGATAAAGGACAAAAAAATTAATATTTTAGTTTAGTAAGGAAAAAAATTCTTTAATTTTGAATTAAAAAATTTGTTTCTGGCAATAATTTCTAAATAACTCCAAAACTATATAGCAGATAAAAAAAAAAAAATAATGTAATGTAATGACGACGACCTTTAAGACAATTTTATCCCGTACCTTGGGTGTTTCATCTGTCTAAATCAGAACCCTCAAATTTTATATCCACCTATTTATGGTTAAGAGAGTATTTTTCTGCCGACCACTGTTATTGAAAAAATGTTAATTTATTCAAAATTATGACTTTTTAAAAAATTGGTTGAATTTGAATTTCTTAAAGTTTTAAATCTCTTAAATAAGAAATCTGTATAAAATAAACAGTTTTGGAACATCTCCGTGTATTGATGGAAGTTGAAAATTGAGCTTTCCAATCATATATATAAATCGGTTCTAAATTAAATATTGAAGGTAATTTTTCAAATAATATCTGATAATATTTCCAGTTTTTTAGAATTTTTCACAAAATTTTGTTCATGAAGCACACAAGTGATATGTATTTTTTAATGTGTCACTTTTGTTTTTAACTGAAAAAATATTTAACGAGAAAAAATGTCACATTTTTATCATAGAATTTTAGTTTTCTTATCATAACTTGAAATATATGCATGTATGTTCGTATAAATGTGTATATAAGTATGTATATATAAGCAAATAATTGTCAACCAAATAACTAATTTTATCAAACATTTTTAATGGCTAACCTCTATGAAAATAAACAATTATACCACAAGATATGCATTATTTTAGTCCATAAATATATTGTTTTAATTTTATAAAATAATTTCTATAAAAATACTTTTAACTTTGACTTTGCCCAGATAAGGTTAGTAAATATGTTCTCTAAACTAATTAATTCAATCACAAAGCGTAAGCAACCAGCAAATTATTTTAAAAATAGTAAGTTTTTATTAAATAAATATTAAATCAAATACATAAATAATGTGAATTTCATTTTTAGAAAAATCATTAGCAGTTACAAAAACAATAAAAAAGTGTTCGTGCAAACCCATGTTTTGTAAATGCAAAAAAGGCAAAAATAAAATCCTTTTAAATAAAGAGGCTATTCATATAAATGGAATTTTAATTTAATGAAATTAATTAATGGATACGACTTTTATTGGAGATAAATGCATTTTCTTACACCACTTAATAATGCCATATTTCAACAAAATCTTAAAAGTAAAATTTCCAGATGTCGATCTTTGTATGTTTTTATTGTTTTATAAGATCTATATCTCTCATTAACAAATGTGTTATAAAAATTATATTTAAATTACATACATACATATTTAATTAATTGTATTAAAATAAATAAAATACCTAGTTAAAGTTGCTTGTTTCATTTTGGTATAAAATGTATATAGCATTAATTACAAAAATCTAATTTTAAATATTTTCCCCTAGAAATTTCCGAAGTAGAGAGAAATTTGTAGTGCATTTTGTAAAACATTTTAAAATTTCGAATATTTTGATACCTAAATCAAACTTTGTTAAATAATTTTCCAGTGTTAAACAATCAATACGCATCAATTGAGTTTAATATCCAAATATAAATTTTTTAAAATATACATAGTGTGAACTAGATAATCTGTTTTTTTTACGTTAAATAACATTCCATATTTTAAGTTTTCAACAATTTTCAGTTTATCAAAAAAAAAAAAAAAAAAAAAACGTGTCTTTTTACTGAAAAACATAGTATAGTAACTAGTATAGAAACTGACTCTCTTTTTTATTCAACACTCTTCACATACATATGCTGTGTGAATTCAACACACTTGAGAAAGACCTAAACAACACAAAAAATTAACAAAATTATCCTTTAAAATAACATTTGCAGGACATTCTTTCATACACATATAATATTTTATTATTTTTTTAACACTTTTATCACATTTTAATTTCCGGCACGTTTTTATTTTTTACAAACGAAAAAAAATATTTTTTACTATTTTTGACATTTTTTTTATTGGCTGTTGAATTTTAAACTAAATAAAAACAGTTGCAATTTTTGGTATTAATAATGTAGTAGATTTTACAATAATTTATATTTTGGTTGATATTTAGCAACAAAAATATAATAATTAAATCATTATAAATACAATAGACGTTAAAATCTTTTATATTTGTTGAGAAATATAAATATACACGTAAAACAAAAATTTAATAATTTTTTAATACAACTTTTTTCAACTTTGTGTACATATGAAGTGTGGTGAATGTGAATTTTACACCAATACATATAAATAAAATTTTACTAACACATTCTTAGCGTTACGTACTTTTGATTAATGCGTGATGTACCAAAAGAGAGACTTTCCGTACTAGTTCTTATACTATGCTGAAAAATATTTAGAAAAATAACTAACTGAAAATGAAGGCATTCAACTACACTCAACTCTTATAATTCTTATAATGTTTTTATTTTATTTTTTTTTTTATTTATTTAATTTAACGATTAATACAAGAAGCCAATTTAACGTATTAAAAAGTATAATTTGTTTTAGTATAATTGTTCATGTTATACTAAATTTTTAATAAAAAGTAATTCTTGTATTTAATTCGTATTACTGAGTTACAATTAATCTGGATTATAGATTATGTAATAAGTTTGGAAATTCAGTCCAGGTTATCGAATTTGTACTATATTTGGGCATTAAGATGTATGTATGTGATACTTGAATATCGTTTTGACCAATAAGATCGATAACGACTATAAGAAAAGAATTTTGAAGGTGACAATTTTAAATAAACTAGAACGAGTCCTATATGCATTTTTGTACAAACTGTAGAAAGAACCAATGTTTTACTACCTCTCTAATAATTTAAAACTAAAAAGAAAATAGAAAAGAAACCAATATTTTTTTAATTGTGTTTTGTAAATAGATTTTTTATTAAAATGATTCAGTTGGTTTTTGTATCATTCGACATTTTACATAAATAGTTGTGTTTTAATTTGTTTTATGCTTTGTTAGATTTGGTGTTCATCATAAATTGTTTATGTTGTTGTAATAATTATTATTATTTTTATTGTAATAAAATAATTTACTCTCTCCTTCTTTTTAAATATTATAATATAATAGTATCAAGTAATTGTAGTAGTAGTATTATTATGCCTTATTTTTATAAATATTAAATTAATTTTTGTTTTTTTTTTTTTTTTTTTAAGATAATTTAAATAAAGAAATAATATAATAATCGTAATGAGTTTGTTATATGCAAAATTAAAATAAAAACAAAATGAAACTAAAAGAAACAAATTAAAATGAAAATTATATGGGCGGGTGATAATAATAATAATATAATTGTTATAATAAATTAATAATTAATTTAACAAAAATCATAATAATAGTAAATAAAACAAATATAAATCAATAGTTATAAAAATAAAAAAAAAAAAAATATATGTATATATAAAAAATAAAATAATACAAATAAACTCATAAAAATATAAAAGTTTTGTTATGTATGTATAATAATATTCTTATTAAAAATCATTCATCTCAGATGAAAATATTAAAATAAAAATATTTATTGTTTTAGAATTTAGAGTTGTTTGTTTGATGTGGATGTTGTTTGCGCTCCCTTTTCGCCTTTAAACATTCGTATGTATATGTATTTTTTTGTATGTTAAGTATCTTTACATACATATATATCTATATATGATTATAAATTCCTTATTTAAAATATATATTATAATTGTGATTTAATAATTAATATTAACTAAAATTTCTTCCCTTTGCTTTTATGCTAAAAAGTTTTGGTGTCCCATTCACAAAATGTCTCGTCGTAGTGATCTATTTATTTTCAATTTTAGTTTATAAATCGGTAAAAAGTAAACTTCAATAGACAGCAAAGAAAAAACTACAAGTTGTTGAAAATTGGTTTGGACGAGTCTTGAAAATGGTACACACACATTTATAAATGTTTCATTAAATTCTCCACAAGTTGAGTTTCATCTTTTAAGTACGTACAGAAAAGGTTAGTAAAAAAATAAATTAATTAATGAATTAGTAAATAAATAATAAATAGGTTGAGTTGTATATATATGTATCTCTCTCTATATTTTTAATTGATGTTGTTGTTGTTGATGATGTTAAAAACTCTCCCATAATTATTTATTTGCAACTCCATTGTATGTATATGATGGCAAGGATATGTATGTGTACTGATAACAGATGATTTAATTTGATTCGTTTGTTCGGTTAATTGTGGGGAACCTAATGTTGAGCAGTGTTGGTGGTGGTGGGTTGTTTGGTTAATTTTGTAGTGCCTTTAAATCGGTAATGTATCTAAACTTAAATTCATTTTGCGTAACTTTGGGGTGGGTAGGGTTAGTAGTAGTATTTAAAGGACATTTAGTTTATGTAATTCGAAAACAAATGTAACGTTAAAATAAAAATAATTATTGGGCGGTTAGTATGAAACAAAGAAATATATTGACGTTTTTGTTTTGCATTTAAACTTAAATATTATAGTTGCAGAGGTTGGTTCTTGGCCAATCGAAGGGACCGTTGGTCGCTCTCACTCTTTGCTTAATAGTTAAGTGGTTGGTGAATTGTAATGTTGTGGCACATGAGAGTGGGTTTCTTTACAAATCGGTTTCACCGTACAATGCTGTACTGAATGACATGTAATCTAGGGCACCGGGTACACCATTGGGACCCTTGTATGGTGGCATACGTTGGATACAGTATTCAGCTTGATCTGGTGGCAATTCACGGCGCAATTCATCGGGCAAGATGTATGGCTATTTTATTCGAAATACAATGAAAAATTATTGAGGAATATTCACATTTTCGAGGATAAATAATTTACTAACCTTATCGGCTGCCAAAATTCTGAATGAATCAATAACTTGTTCGGCAGTATCGGTATCTGTGCTTTCGCGTGTCATAAAGTCAAGGAAGGCATCAAAGTGCACATAACCAGTCGAGTTGGGATCTACGACAGCCAAAATACGTTGGAAGTCCATTTCGCCTTGACGATCCTTGCCGATGGAATAGCCCAAAGAGACAAGACAGGATTTGAATTCTTCGGGAGTCAAACGGCCGGTGCGATTCTTGTCAAAGTGATTGAAGCTGGAACGGAATTCGTTCAATTGCTCTTGACTAATGCCCTTAGAATCACGGGTGAGAATTTGGTTTTCAACCTCGTTGATGTTGCGGTTAATAGAGGTGAGCAATTGTTCCCAACCGACACGGAGAGTCTCCATGGTGTAGTTGGTGTAACGATTCTCAAAGATCATCGATTCTTGGACGGCTTGATGAATCTTCTCCAATTCTTCAATGTTAGGTTTGTAAGCATACACGGCTTGTTCGTACTCCTTGAGGCGGTGCAATTGATCTTCCAAGGATCCTTGGAGACCCATACCGATAGCGGTAACAGCATCCATTTGGCGTTCGATCCAGGGACCGACAATGTTGGCCTTTTCGGCAAATTGTCTGCGCAACATTTCGTTGTTCTGTTGTTTGCGCAATTCGTTGGCCAAGGTTTGGTCACGTTGTGGCACCAATTGACGGACATCGCTCCACTTGCGAGTCATTTCGTTGGCGGTAAGAGTAGTATAGGGGTTCTCCAAACCACCAGGGATTTGATGTTGCTTAACGATTGATTCAACTTCACGCACCAAGTTGACTATCAAATTGAATTCCTTGTCAGCTTCACCCAAAGTGGCTTTGAACTGATCGTGGGCTTGAATGAGACCTTGAATTTCTTCCATGGTGTGAACAATGAACATGTCAACAAGATCTTCGCGTGTACCATCCAACCAGTTGTTGAAGGGAGCAGCTCGCTTGGCGAATTCAAGATGCAAAATATCGATCTTCTCTAAAATGCGCTCAGCTTCATCCAAAGCTGTACGACGACGTTGAGTTAAAGCGCCCAAACGATCCCATTGATCGCAAATACGTTGACAACGAGCATTGACCGAGATGCAATCGTGATACTCAAGAGTGCTTTACAAATAATAAATAAAAAGAAAAAAAAATACAAATTTAAATATTTTCTTATGGTAAAATCAAGTATTAAATATAACAAATACAATTAATGGTTAAAAAACTACGATTTATAAACTTGCTTATAAAACGTGTAGGATAAATGAGGAGTCGCAGTTCAAAACGTACTTTTTTTCATTATTTGAATTTGCTGGAAAATTGAGAATTAATTTTTTCATTCCCTTCCAAAGCAGTTTGAAACTGGAAATGGTAAGAAGCGTTCTCCTTTCCATAAAGTGCATCGAATGACATCCATTCATCACAACAAATCTTAAGGATGTGTGGGATCAAAGGACTTTAAAATGTAAAAAAGTACGTTTTGTTAAAAAATTTTACAATTTCTTTGTATTTTAAAGGAAATGTTTTTCAAGAATTTTTTAAATAATCTAAAAATACTGCTCTCAAAAATTTTAAACCAAAATAACTAACAAAAATGTTTGTTCTTAAGAAAAATATACCTCTTAAAATCAAGAAAATGTATGAAAAAAGTACGATTTTTTTCTGCAAAAAGTAAATTTTTTGCAGAAGTGAAGTGAATAAATTATCCTATCATAATATTTTCTGGTAGAGTTCAGGCCATTGATTATAAAAATAACAAAAAAGAAATTTCTGAAAAAATACAAAAAAGTACGTTTTGTTCCGCGACTCCTCAAATAAGAAACAAATATGATATGATTCGGAAAACTTAGAAAATATTAGGTGAACTTAACAAATCTTCGAGGTGTATTATAAAAATTACTAAATTAACTTTGAAAATTCATTAAAAATAATGTGCAAATATCAATACATATTTAATACTTGTGGTTATAAAATAATATTTTGAATTTATTTTACATGTGTGTTTAGCTTTTATTAAGCGAAATCGATTAATTTTAGAAAATATTTTCTGAAATTGTAAAATATCGTTTATTTTTCTTTGTGTCCTTATTAAGCGAAATGATTCAATCATAAATATTTCTTTTAATTTTAAATTATATTCGCTGTTAAATACAAGTTTATTGGAGAATTTATTCATACATTTATATGACATGATAATGAGTGTTGTAAATTATTCTAAAATGTATTTAATATTAAAATCGAACCTCACACTTATGTATGTACCAATAGAGAATATTTGTTAGCATGTTAAGTTACAGAAAAAAAAATGAAATATATAAATTAAAAATTTAATAGCCACTCTAAAATAAATACCTAAATTCAAAACTAAAAAAAATAAGTTTTTAAGTAGAAAAACTTACTTAAGTTCTTGGGCAATGGCAGCAATTTGCTCAACACGATCCTGGTGAGCGGCCAAATCGGATTCGAAAGCTTCGTGCTTCTTCTTCAAAGCCTTCAATTCGTTTAATTTGCATTGACGGAAATCTTGCGATTGCAACATCTCTTCCTTGCCACGAGTCCAATCTTCGTGAGCATCGGCCTTGTGCTTGAACTTTTGAGCCAAATGTTCCAAACGTTCCAAACGCATAGTTTCAGCCAAAAGCCATTCCTCGAAGGCTTTTTCGGCGAGTTCCAAGCCCTTCCAGGCATTGGAAATATCACCAACAGTTTTACCTTCAGTGGGCAAATAGGCGGGACGATTGGAGAGACGCAACTTGGTTTGCAAAGTGTTGAAATTAGTTTCGAGCTTAGCCTTTTGTTCAACACGTGGTGGCTTATGCTTGCGACGGTAGGTGCGGTATTCCTCCAATTTCTTTTGTACACCAGCCAACGAGTTATCAGCTTGGCGAGAATTCAACCAAGGCATAGTGCGGCGAATCCATTCCAAAAGCTTTATTATAAAACAACAAATTTAATTAGTATAAACATCCTACCCTCATTCAATTTAAAGATATTATTGTTCAAACTTACATCGCTAGCAAGACGTTCATACTCTTCCATAAGACGTTCATTCTCCTGGTTGACTTTCAAAACTTTGCAAATACGATTAGCAGCAGTTTCCGCCTAAATATTATAAAAATGTTTCTTTTAGTCAAAAATTGTATACGTTCATAAAAAAAACTTCTATTTATTGAAGAAGTAAAAAAGAAAACAAAAAATAATTAACATTAAACAAGAAACAAAATTTGCATTTGCATTAGTAGCGTTTGTTATATTTGGGGCAAATCAATCATTTCACATTTAGCAATATGTTCACATCTTTATTTTTTATTTAAAATTGAAGTTTCTTAAGTCTCAAATTATTTAAAATAAAGGAAAGACCTTTTCGGTAATAATAAAAATTTTTTAAAAAGGATTTTTTTAAATAAATGTTTAAAAATATAAAATTAATGGAGTGTATTGTTTCTGTGTACATTAAAGTTTCTCGTTGAAAAAAAAAAAAAAAAATTAGAAAGGCTTCTTCAACAATACGTTTTAATGTGCTGAATATGGGAAAAATATAAAAAAAAAAATGTTTAAATAGATTTTCAATTCTCTACCAACTTTTAAAAGCAACGGGTCTACAACATTATGTACAAAATAGTTTCGGGTTTTGTCTAGAAAGGGGTATAAAAAAAATCGTAATTTTGAGCCTTTTAAGATATAGATATTTAAACAATTTTGGTCCATACATCATGCGAAAAAAGTTCGAAATTTTTTCTTTTTGCTAATTGGATACAATTTTTATACTATTGTTCCTTTTATGGGTAAAATATTAAAAAGTTACATTGTAGTAAGTATGGATCATAATAAAGTGTTTTTAAAAAATTGCATTTAAAAATATTTTTTGCATAATAAGCCGAAAATTACGAGACCTATTTCGTGAAAAATCTAAACTTTTTTTTTTGCCAAAATGTACCAGATTAGAGTTTTTCAATCGCTGGTAGGAAATTGAAGATGAATTTTAAAAATTTGTTTTATATTTTTTCAGAATTCACATCTTAAATATGCATCGTTTGAGGGGTTTTCCTACATCAAAAAAAAAAGAGTTTTCTCTATACATACAGTCATTTTCATATTTAAATTAATAAGTTGTAAAAATTCTTTAAGAGTCAAGATCAGATTTTTATGAAGGTTTAAAATGCTACATAGTCATTTAAGTTTGTAAATGAGTATTAAAATAAATAGTTAATATAAATAAAATCTTATACAAAAATATATACATTTCACAAAGGGATTAACGAAAATCTGACATTATTATCGCTTATTCATCTGTGTAAATAATTTTAAAAAATTATTAAGAACTTTCCTTATGATATCAGAAACAAATATTGCTATTTTTTATTTAAGTTATTATTTTTTTATTTAAAATATTTTATAACAACAATATTTTAATTATTTTTCAGGTTTTGAAAAAATTTTACGTGTAAATAAATATTACTATGACTGTATGTATATCACGGGGCTGATTTTGTGATTCGGAATTCCTCATTCAATTTGAATAATCCTAATCATAAAGTCCTAAGCCTCTAAATCACTTTTTTTGAATTGACTAGTTCTCGATATAAACCGCTAAATGCAAAATTAAGGTCATTATTGGTCCACATACTACACAAGCAATTTTCAAAAAATTTTAAAAAATCGAAAATAACCAAAAATATTATTTTTATTCTTTTTTAATAAAGCTAAATATGTTACAAATAAAACGAGAAATTTTTCATGATTTGATTTGTAACGTATGTAGTAGCTTTGTATCCAAGAAATAAAAGTTCATATTTTTATTGTTTTAGATTTTTTATAAATTAAAGGATTTTTTATTTTGCACGAATTATTTTTACAAGCTAATTATTCTTCTTTTTTTTAATTTAATTTGGCGAAATCGGATAAATTTTTCTCGGGATATACCGCAATATGTGTATCAACTGTTTCAAATTTATTACTCGAAAACTAAAGTCAATTAAAAAAAGTAATTCATAGGCTTAGGACACTAAGATTACCTTTATTTGAATTGATCTAGAAATCCCGTGGAATGGACAAAAATATTTTTTTTTTTTTTTGTCGCCCTGCCTATTTACTTTTAATTTTGTTATTTATTGTTTTTATTTACTATCAAATTCTGCAAGAAATTTAAAGATTGTCTTCCATTCTCATTTTTGATTTTCCTATATTACTGTATGATAAATTTCAATTCTTTCCCTTTATTTTTTTACACATTTACAATTTAAAAATATATATTCTATATTACAATATTATGCATTTGTCCTCTTATTTCGTTTAGAGAATGAAAAAAGAAGAAACTAACCTTTTGGGCACCACTGAAGCAATGATAATATGATGAAACATATGTCATGACTGCCCTTTCATCTGGCAAAGCGGTATTCTGCAGGTCTGTTAGAATGGCATTTTGAAAAGTAGAAGAAAAAAAGCAACAAAACAAAAACATAAAAACTTGTTAGTTATTCAATCAAAACAAAACAACAAAAAACAATAAGCAGGCATAAACTTAATTAGAACTCCAATAGAATTCTATATAGAAAATTAATAAAACAACAAAAAAAAAAATATACAATCATGCACAGCAATTAAATTAATCATAAATATTATATTTTATACATATATTTTTTTATTTTTAAATAAAATTTAACAACTTGTGATATAAAGGCTTTATTTGGAGTGTTTTACATACAACTCCGTTGGAATAAAGTGTATTTATAAAGTTATTGACACAAAAATAAAAACAATTTACACAAAAACATAATTTGTTAATAAATTTTGAAATGAATTGAAAAATTTGACTGTTGTAAATGAATTCAAAAATAACACCGTCCATGTTTACAGTATCGCATATTTAAAAAAGCTAAAAAATTATTTTTGATATTTCAAATATAGGGTTTGAATTTGCAGCTCACGTTATATTTGAAAAATTTCTTTTACAAATAAAATTTTCTAACATCGTTTTATAATTGGCAACAATTTATTAAAAAATCTATAATGTCTCCAGTAAATAATACTAGTTCAATAAACAATAATTATGCAATACTGTATTTCAGTCATGTTTTGCCATGTTCTTTATATACAGGTTATATACAGGTCATGTCATAAAATTTGTCTTTTGGAAATTATATTCAAATTTGAAATAAATGATCTAAAGTAAATTTATATTATAAATCCTTTAAATCACAATATAAGCCAATACTTTTTTTAATTGCAAAAAAATATAATATTTTAAAAACAAAGCGAATTTTAATTAAAATAGATATTTGAGTTTTATTAATAAAGCGTCTTAATAAAAAAATACTAGAAATTAATAAATCGAATTAAAATTTGTGTGGCTTCACATCAATTTCTTTCATTTCATATTGTATATTTTTTTTAAGATTTGCAAAGGAATGTATTATGCAACATCGATAATTCAAAGAGACTACAATCTCAATGTTAAAGATTTCGCTTGTTGTTATTATTAAAGAGGTATTAAAGACGTAGAGAAATATTTTTTTAATGATATTAAAAGAGGAAAGAAAGTAGGAAAAAACAGAGAAATTATACGATTTTCCAAAAAACAAACTGCAGTAACGAAAGAAAAAATAATAAAATAAAAAAATAATAAAGAATGTATCAAGTGTATTGATGTGAAGTTTAGTCACATTGTAATTCGGGACGTAGGTGTATTGTCTTGTGGGTTCGGGTACATGCGTCACATTTCCAACCTGTTGAGCTCCCTGGAAGGCGTGGTAGTAGCAAGAGACATATGTCATGATAGCACGTTCATCCGGCTTAGGAGTGTTGATCAAATCTATATTTGATTATTAATATTTATTTGATTTTTTTTTTTTTTTTTTTGTTTCAAGTTTTTTTTTAGTTGCCATCACCAATTAATGATACATTAAAGAAAATATGTTTTTTGTTTGGTTCGAAGGTTGTTTAACCAAAAAAATAAATAGAAATAAAAATAAAAGAAATATAAAATGTAAAAGTGTTTGGAAAAAATAAAAGTAAGGTGCTACTAATACTAAATAATATTTAAATACTTTTAATAAATCTATACAAAAAATGAATACTTGTATGAAAAAAGTTGGAAAAAATGAAATTAAACACTTAAAACTATACTCACCATCAGGATCCAACATTCTAGGAATATCTAGATATTTCTCAGCAACATCAAAGGCAGTGTTGAGATTTTCCAATGGATTGTCTTTGGAAAGTTTGGAATAGTCAATCAAGTCGGGCCTGTGGCGATGAATCAAAGCACAGAAGGCTAAACCGTCCTATACATAGAAAATAAACAAATACGATATTAATATTGATTTCTATTATGGAAAATAGTTAAAGACATTTTAGTTACCTTGAATGAAAGATGGAAGTTCTGTACATTGACATTCTTGTAGGGGGCGGTTTTGCGTTGGCACCACAACAACAAGCCCTCCTTGGCGGTCATCTCTTCAACAGAGATATCTTGAATGGCAAAACGCAAAATGATGGTCCAGATCATACCAAGTGTCATCTTTAAATTGCCATCGACAATTTCTTCGGCACCAATAGATACCAAGTGGACACCTTTAGAGGCAATAAAATCCAAAGCTTTGTTAACATTGGCAATTTTGTGGAAACGCATTTTGCCACGATCGGGCTTGGGCAAAGTTTCACCCGAGATAACCTCGAGCAACAACATCAATTTCAAACCATTACGGAAATCATCTTCAATATTGTCGATGGAGGTGCCGGCTTTGCGCAAATGACTGTTGCACCAAGCTGTAAATGTCTATAATATAAAGAAAATGAAACAAAAAGTTTATTTAAAATATTAAAACACTGAATCTTAACTTTTGAATTTAAATTAATAAATAGTGAATGAAATCTTCCTCTATCCGTTTTATAGGAATATGAATATAAATTATATGCATATACTGTTAAAAATATTTCGGTAATATACACATTTCGTAGAAAATAAATAAAGAAATTTAAATAACCATAATAAAAACAAATGTGATCGATATTCAAAATCTAATGAAATTTAATACAATTTTATTGATAATTTTTTTCGATATCGAATACTGTGGTTTGACACCTGACTTGTTTTCGCGGGAAATTTAGTTTAAAATATCGTTTTAGAATATTTATAAAATCTGTGAAAATCTCTTTCATTGAATAATAATACTCTTGAACTTATAATGACAATAAATAAAATATAAAATTTCTTGAATAATGTGTTCTGATTATAAATAATAGTGTTAATGGTTAATCAAATATCTTTAGTTGGATGATTATTAGATTGTAAATCATCTCTAAAACCAACAAGGTAGCTATAGAAGGAATATTAGTGTAAAATCATGAGCTTTTCCAATTAATAATTTAATATGGTATTGCATTTGAAAAAAAAAATAATAATAATAAACTGATTTACATGATTCACACTCGTGTAATTTATTCCCACAGACATTGTGATTATTCCCAATAGAAAAAAATACACATAAAAGAAAACAATGAATGCAACAAACAAAAACAACTAAGGTCATACTAATACTATATATTAGTATTAAAAATACAACATACAAACACATATTTTTACGAGTGAAGAGTAAATACAAATATGATGAATATTAGGGTGGCCTAGATGAAAGTTTTTCTACATTTGAAGAAACCATTTTAATTCGACTTGTTTGAAAATTATTGTTATGTCAGTAAATGAGTTTCTTAATGATTTTTATTACAAAGGAAATATAAAAAAACCTGAAAAAGTATATTTTTATCCTTTGATTAAGCTCAACAACAAAAAGAAGTAAATGATTTAAACTTCTTTCTAGGGGCACCCTAACTATAATGATCGTTAGCCAGGCGGTCGGCTGGTGGGTTCGTTGTTTTAGTGGCTGGAGGTAAGTTGCCTATTTGGATGTATGGTTGGAAAAAGTTGTTAACAAATAAAAAAACTGCAACAAAGACTTAAGCAAAGATCTAAAGATCTTTGTACTGTGTGTGAACTGGTTTAGAAGTAGTTATGTCCCCATTTGGTGAATAAGCAAAAAAATAACTGCATCTTAGAAAATTATAAACAAAGCACAACTGCAAAAACATCACAACACACAACCAATGTTAGAAACTTGCCATGATCATATTTTATTCCTTAAAAAAAAAAACTAGATTTGATGTCACTACTTTAAACTTTGTACACTCGAAAAAAAAAGAGAGATAACAATTTCTGACGGAGGGCTATTAGACATTGTTTATATTTGGTACGTATATAGCTTATGGAGCCGTTAAGTGTTTCTCAATATTTTTTATCCAGTTAAAAAAGGGTAAAGAATTAAAATATTTTTAGCAGTTTAAGTTTAATTTCCTTTTAATATGTTTAAAAGCTATATTTTTACTACTAAATGCAATTTATCAAAACATTTCTATATATAAGGTCAAATTTCATTAATTTCCATATGTGCAAAATTGCGACCTGTAGTTCGATCACAAGGTTTATATGGACGGACAGACGGACGGACATAGTTAAATCGACTCAGAAAGTGATTCTAAGCCGATTGGTATAAATTAAGATGGGTCTTAGACCAATATCTTTATGTTTCACAAACAATAGCACAAATACATAATAGTCTCGCCACCTATGGTGGTGTAGGATATAAAAACTTTAAAAAAATTATAAAAAGAAATTATTTTTAGTATGAACACAGAAAAAAGTTTGTACATAAATATACAAATTTAGTTTCATTGCTTTTAATTCATAATATTTAAGAATAGTTTTTTTAATATTAAAACTTTTTTCTTTATGAATCAAAAGTCAAGAAGACTTAAACAAATTATTTAAATTTTATTTAATATTTTCATTTGGAAAAAATTTTTGAAATTTTCTTTGGAAAATTTTTATTTTTTAATTATTTTTAGCTACTTACTGGGTTTATTCAACAGAAGGATCGCTGTTTAATAAAATTATGTACATATATGCTACAGTATGGAATCAAATTAGTGCAAATTTCTAAACATTATTTTTTAACAACTTTTTCTTAGAATATTGCCATTTATTGCTAATATTTTATATTTTAACTATTTTTGTTTAGCATTTATATTAGATTCTTATAAAAATAAATGAAAATTTAAGCAAAATTTTTGCAAAATTCTTAAAATTTTCATAAAAAAAAAAATTTATAATATTTATGAACCAAATTTTATTTTTTATGAAAAAAGTTTGGAAAAAAAAGTCATGTTCGAATCATAATATTTATGTACAAAATTTTTAAATATACATATGTCCTTTTTTTTTGTAAAAAAGAAAAAAATTTAGGAATATTTTAATTTTTCAATGTGGACCATTCTGTCCAAAAACAATTTTTATTGCAATTTCAGAGGAATACACAAATGCATCATAATATTAATCATATATATTTTGTTGCATTTTTTCTTTTTGAAATTTTGATTCACTATCATTTTTCATTAAAAAAATAAGCAAAGAAATGCAATTAATCACAAATAATCAAAATTGGCATCAAATCATTAGATTTAATAAGGCAATTAGTTTTCAGATCAAAATAAAATTTTTATAGCTGCAATTATTTAAATGAGTAATCTTAATGAGTAAACATATGTTAAAATAGTTTTAAATTAAAGATCCAATGAATTATAGCTTTACCAAGATTTTTCGCTGAGTGTATCTTTATGTGTATATTTTATTTGGTATATACTTTAGTATGTAACGACGTCATTGTAATCGGTGTGTTTTTTTTAATATTGTAGATATTTCAGTTGTATATCGTGTCGGTGTCACATCTGCATATTAGGCGCATGAGCACACGCCACTTTTCTTTCATTCACCATATTTTTATTTTATTTTATATTTTCAATATATAATTTTTATTATACTCTTAAAATTCACATACAACTTTTTCTCTGACGTACTAGTAGATTGAGTACTTATATGTATTAATTTTGCCTTACCAATGAACAATTTAATTCAGCAACTATGGTAAATATAAATGTTTTATAAAATAAAACTATTTGCTAGTTAGTTAAAATATTTATAAATAAGGTGCTAATTAAAAAAGAACATACTTGTGCATTGTTAAACATTTTTTTAAATGGCATTTCTTTTTAAATTAGATCCTTAAAAGTAAATTTGAAACATTAATGTTTAAGAAATTTTTTAAATGTTTAACTATTAATTAATTAAATTTAAATGTTTAAGCTGGCAGGATTGTAACAATAATATGTTGAATTTCTCTTCTACAAAAGTTTCACAAAATACCTATTAAAGTAAAACTTTTCAAAATACATATCGTGGGCTTATATTCAAATCGGGCCTCATGAAGATTTAGAAAAAAAATTTTTAGCGTCAGACTCTTTAGTTTTCTGTTTTTTATATATTGTGTTAATTTTGGAGTCAAAAGTTAATTCTAACACTATATTTTTCACTTTTTGTTTTACAAAAAATATACTGTTTGTAGATAAACAGTATATTTTTTTTATAAGGCAAAACGGGCTATATGCAAGTTTTTGTTTGATTTTCAAAGAAATGTTAAAAAAAAATTGATAAATAATGAGAATTTTCTTTGCGGTTTGAACTTTTCTTAAAAATTTTGAATTATAGTCTTATTATGTCTCATAAAAATTTTGTTATCTCAATGCAGTCTGAAGAAAAAAGCCTTTGAAGTTAGATTTTCAACTTTTTTTGGATGCTTATAGATCATAAGCGGGTACACCTATAAAAATTTTAAGAAGCTAAGTGGGTATAGTGCTCCCAGATTTAAAAACACCCTCCCTAGATTTAAAAACACAAATGAAAAAAATTAATAAAATTCGTGATTATAAGCAAAATATCTTAGAAACCAAAAGCAGTTTCTTAAAAAAATTATAATTAGATAGAAAGTGCAGTAAACATCGCCTTTAAAGATTTTAATAATTTTTGACTTGTTTATATGCAATTTAATACAATTTTAATTGGTTCAAACACTTTTTTGCTAATTTTTTTTTTTTTTTTTCAAAATTTAATTTATAATTTTAATCTTGAACACATTTTCGTACTTTTGGTAAACATTCCTGTTGTTTGAAATTTCTAATGATTAAAAATGGTCCTGACAACCACAAAATTTCGATTTTTTTTTATCTCCTGATTGGTATGATATCATAAATTTAACATAATGTCAATTTTTTTTTTCCAAAAATATTATTTTTGACTTTTTTAATTTCCAATAAACAAAACGGGCTATATGAACATTTTATAACAAACATTAAAAATAATTAAGACAAAACGGGCTATCTACCATAACTTCGCGAATAATGGAGTTAAAAGATTTATTTTTCAGAGTGAGGTTTAGTAGACGTAATATTAATAAATCGTAGAAGAACGGATTGCAAAATATTGAAAAATGAGGGAAATAAACAGTTTTTATGTTCTCCTGAAAATTGCTTTTTTGCATGAGGCCCGTTTTGAATATAGACCCTCGATATTCAATATTGAAGGTGTTGAACATTCAAATTTCAAATGTTTCTGTTTTTTTATTTTTAAGAAAACAATTAACACAATCTAAACAAAAAAATGAGTTTTAAGGTAATTATGTATTTGAACAAAAGAATCTCCACTTGATTCTTTTCATAAATTACAAAACATTTTGATAAACATTTTTTAAACACTTCATAAATGATGCTGTATCGTCAGTCAGTTATCCAGTCAGCATGCATTTTATTTCTCATTAAAACAAATAAAGAAAAATAGAATAAACTGTAGCAGTATAATAAAAACGAACACAAACTGTAAATGTAATTTAAAAGGTGATTTTTCTTTTATTTATATTTTATTAAGTTTATTATGGCAACAAATACATAAACAACTATAATAATTTGGATACGGATATACAGAAATAAATTGGTGGGTAATTTGAAAAGAAGTTTTAGAAATACAATTAATTGTAATTATTAGTTTGAGAAAGTTTTGAAGAAGATATATTTTTTGTAACGTAACTGTCGCTAAATTATCATAAGAACAATTGGACATATTTTTATTAGGTACTTTTCTGAAAGATCACTTTTTTTAAAATAAGTTCCTAAAAAATGAGAAAAATAGTAATAGAGAATTTTTAAATTATTGTATTCACATGATTCTCCATAAAAATGGAAAACTCTGTCAGCAAACATAAAAATTTAATATTTAAAATGTTTAAACACAGAAAAAAGTAAAAATGGACTTCAATTACGAAATTTGTAATATTAATAAATTTTTTATTGATTTTGCTTCAATCATCAAAATTATAATATTTATAACTAGAATAATTGATAATATTAATATTTATTTTCCTTAAATAGATGCAATGAGCTGAAAATTTTTGAAAATTTACTTAAATTTATTTTATTTCTGTACTTTTAGAGACAAATATTTAATTTTTCTTTATATTTTATTAACAGCTGTCAATTTATTAAAAATCAAAACTGTAAACCAATTAGAAAATAAATAATAATTTTAACAAAAATTAAATTTAACAAAAAATATTTCGATCGTATGTAATTTTATTTGCAGTTTTTCAAAAAAACAGTAATATAAATTTCCGGATTTTTATATGTTTGAATACCAAAATCTAATTATAAATTTAAAAATATAAATATACATATTGACAATTTTACACTTGTCAATGTTTTTGGTAATCATTTCAGCTAAATACATATATTTGCAGTTTTAATATTTTTCTATTTTAATTGGATAACTATTACGATTTTTACGAGTATAAGTATAATTATGATGAAAATGTATTCGTTGACATTTATTTTAAAGAAATTTTTAGATCGTCCCCGTTTACCCAATATAAGTAGGTGATTATAAAAAATTAAAGGGATTTTAATGTATAGATATAAATTTACTATTTATATGTTTACCGTAAACACAATATACTATATATACATTTTGTTATAAATTGCTAATTAAAATATTTTAAAATATATACATGCACACATGAACAGATACCTTCATATGTCAGTATGTTTTGTATGCATATGTTTTAAAAATGACATTTACGTCATATGAAAGTTGTATACAAATATTTGTTTATTTAATTTTTTTTTTCTTTACAGAATACATACTTGAATGGAAAGAATACGACACATAAAACTTAAAAAAATATATATATATATGGAAATTAAAAGAAAATAAAAATCTAAAGAAGGAACACGTTTAATATTAAAATGCATTATAACGGATCATCATCACACTCACTCATCTCTTTTTTCAATGCGAGTAAAATAATGGTGAATGGTTACCAACACATGTGAGTGTATGTTGGAGAAAAACAATAATAACAACAAAATACAAAATCTCTATAAATAAGAATTGGGTCCAGCAGCACATTGATTTCCAAAGAATTAAATTGGATTATTGAAATGATTGTATATTATGGCTAGAAAATGCATTTCACAAAAGAATCATAATAAAAAAATGAGCAAGAATAATAAAAACCAAAACAAGTTAATGCCGTTTCAACCGCTATTTTTTATGGCAACACTATTACCGGCTTTATTCATATGAACGTACGTTTGCCTGTTTAAATAGATACAGCAACTCTATGGTATAAAGTGACACAACATTTAGAAAATCTAATAAATATCTGATATTAGTTTAAATAAATATTTGAATATCTTTTTTACTCAAGTTATTTATTATTCTTTCTTTCTTTTTGTTTGATTTTGTATTTAAATCCCACACTTTAAGAGCTCCACACAAATGAAGCGAATAGAAAGGTGGTAAAGTGCTTGACAGATGAATTTCAATTGTTTTATTTACTTTTTAGTTATTATTATTTTTTTTTTTTTTTTGACAGATGAATTCCAATTGTTTTATTTACTTTTTTTTTTTTTTTTTTTTTGAATTTACGTATATTTAAACTGGATTTAGATCTATTCAAAAGTAACAATATTTTACACCTTATTTCTAAATTGTGTTCTGTAAAAAAAATTTGAATTTATTTTGCATGAATTTTTCTAAACTCAATTTCCAAAATTGTTGTAGAAAGAAAAACAAATAAATAAACGATCTTTAAAAATATTAATAATTGCCTAATGATATCACAAATTAGTTTTAAAAAAATTTGAATACTTCCTTAAAATATTGAGTTGTGCTCAAAATGTACTAATGTATCGATAGCATTATTATTTCATTTATTTTCACATACAGTGGCCAAAAAAAAAAAAAAAAAAACTATTTGACATAAGCGATGCTATTTTATTTTTTTTTTAAATAATACAATTTTCTCAAATATTTTAAGTAAAAAAATGGGATAAAGTCTGGTAGAACATAAAGATTTCAAATCTGCATATATTTTAAAGTTATTACAAATAAAATAAAATTTAGAAAGCCATTTATATAATGACATTGGAATTCAAGGCAAAAAAAAAAAAGTATTCGACATTATACTTTATGCTTCGAAAAATTAAAAAAATTTAATTTTTTTAATACGTAGCTTTTTATTTTTACTTTATTATAACCTCTTTTAAGCGTCTTGATATAAGTTTGATAAGGATTTTGTTATATTCAGGATCAATTTTATTTAATTGAATTTACAATATCAATTCAATACCATTTTTATTCGTGAAGTTTAAAAATTAAAATTTTTGTTAATAAAACTCAACTAATGTTCATTTAGATTGATATCTGGTGATTATAATGCGTTTTGTTGTTATTTTCGTGCAGTTACAGACAAAGTTAAGCTCTATAATTAAGGCAGAATGCTTTGGGTTATTATCCTGGTAAACATAAGTCTGTCAGATATTTCTAATTTCTCAGCACTTTTATGTGAATTTTATTTAAAAGTGACTATATAATACCGATGATCTATTATTCCATCTATAAATATTAAAATACCTACTCCAGACCCCATCACATACCCCTTAACCATAACACTTCAACCACCGATTTTTACGGTAGCTATCTTATTTCTCTCTTCTAGCTCGGTAAATGGCTTTCGATAGACTAGAACATTCATATTGCATACGAAATGATTTAGCTTGATGCCAATTGCAAAAATTTCAGAACTTTTTTGACTTCCTGCTATATCTTCTTACAAAATCTAATCTCAATTTTATAACCCTTTTGAGATGTGGGGGCTTCTTTATACCAGACCTGGTTCTAAAATAATGTATTCAAGATTTCTAATTTTTTAGAATGCAACGAGTGTTCCTAAGAATTTTTCACTATGTTTAGCCATGTTCGATGAGTTTAGTTTTTAATTTTGTTTCACTTAACGTAAAATTTTACGTTCAACTAGCTTTTGTAAACTTTAATATCCTGCTGATTCTGAATTATTTATAAGTGAATTTAATTTTTTTATTTTTTATAATATTGTGGGACGTTTTTCTTAGTTTCTATGCCTTTTCTACAATTAAATTTTCCTATTTTCTTTGCTAAAAATTATTAATTATGAAGTTTTTGGCTTCATCTGAAGTTTCTTTTTTTAAGTAATTTATTTACACAAAATCACAATAATATGATGTAAAATTATTTAAAACACATGTAATTGTTATCCTAGTTGTAAAACCAACAACAAAAAAACAAAACATAAGAAAATGAATATAATTATAGGAAATGGACAAATAAGCAACATGTCGAATACTTTTTTTGCTTTTGAATTCGTATACTGTTCAAAAAAGTTCTGTGCATTTGGGAGCAAATATTACTAAAAATAAAAGGAAATACATATTTCAAATAAATATTTGTCATTTTAATCGAAATAATTCAATAAGTATATAAATTATAAAGAAATTAATTGATATGTCGAATACTTATTTTGGCCACTGTATGTATGTGTATAATATGAAGACTGCGCTATGATATTCTAATTTAAAATTAAAAAAAAAAAAAAAAAACTTAGGGCCTTATTTCGTAAAACACTTCCCCTCACTTTAAAAAATTTTTCATGTAAATTGTTTTTGTTTTTCAAAAATTTGTATGGAAATTTTATCAAAGTGAGGTGAAGGGATTTAGTTATTTTTATTCGTTTTCACTAAAATATTTAATATTTTCTGGAATACCTCCAAAAGGGCTTTATTTATGTCAGCTTTAAGTATTCTTTAAATATATTTTTTACAACGATCCAATACTTTTAAAATGAACAGAGATCTGGACAGTTTAGTGTATTGGTATTAGGGATGGAAAAGTTGACTACTTTGAGTCATTTGATACTGTCGAACGATAAGCTGGATATTCTACAATTCAAATTAAAAATAAAATTTTTAAAAGAAAATATATTTTGCGGATATATAATTTTCTAATAGAACTTGATGTTTTCAAAACAATGGTGTTCGGAAGAAATAATGAAATTGTAATAAGCGCTGTGTTTGACTAAATGTTGTTGTTTCGAGGTACACGTAATTAGGACAATTCAAATAAGTTTATAAGGCAAACAAACTATATTACAGAAATATTTGAGCTATTTTATTTTTTAATTATTATTTATTAATTTATAATTATTACTAAAAACTATAAGTTACAATGCTCTGTAAATGAAATTGAATTATAAAGATATCAGGTAATGAGTTATAATTTAACAAAGTTAAAGCTGAAGTGCTCGGTTTGAAGGTATTGATCTTGGACTTTTTTCTCCTTAAGTTTATTTTAATAAATAATAAAATCATTTAATGAATTAGTATCCTTCATTTTGAGTATACAAATTACATTATTTGAGTTATGCGATAAATAAAAAATAAATAACTATCAAAAATTTTAATTTTAGTACTCTGAGGGAGAATTTGAAATTTATTTTGATACCCAAAAATATTTTCATTTTCCATCCCTGATTGGTATCCTTTGGTACATATCAGCAGCATTTGTTTGAGATTACTCATTTACTTTTTTGTTGTAGTAAGGAGAAGAGAGATCAGGCCAGAAAAATATAATTCGTTTATACGACAATTCAGATTTTTTACACGATATTTATCAAATACATTTCCCATAAAATCTGTGATATGGAATTCATGATCACAATGATGTAAAATGTCAACCACTACCAATACTTTTTATCACCCTTTAGGCAGTACATACAAATTTATATTTTCTTAAAAAATTGCGTTAACTTTTCTGATAAAATATTCAGAGAACTTTAAAGATAGAGTCATATTTCATCCAAAGATGTGAAGATTATCTCTTTTAATTCATATTATTTTGTCTGCGATCTTACAGTCTGTTAACTTATTTTGGTTATCAGGATCCTTTTCGGTGATGTAAACAAGTTATAAGCCTTAAAGTGCGCACTGAGTATTTCGTGCGCAGTCCACTAATAACTTCTTGAGTTTTTAAGCAATTTAAATTACTGTTTCCCTAGTAAACAAAATAGAATTTAAAATTCTATTATTCGATTATGGCCAAAAGCCTACGTTATAAAATATTATTCAAAATAAATAAAAATAAATTCAACTTTTTGATACCTAATAGATTAGGTTTATTTGGTAAAAAACTAATTAGTTTTGTAAATAGTCAATTAAACCACAACTGAAAAACATAATCATTATTTAAAATTATTTAAATTTGTTACGTTAGTAGCATTACTTTTGTTAAGTTTAATTAAAAATCTAAGACTAAAAATGTACATACAAATGTATGTGGTAAAGAGGAAGGGTATAAGAATATTTAACAATTATCACTTTTATAATTGTCAAATTTACGCATGCTTAGATATTTAACCTTAAAACTTGACAACCACAAACCGTTCAGTTTTTTTTTTTTTTATACATAAACTTTGCAATTTTTGCTTTTTTATGTTGACCATAAAAAACTACATACTTTTAATTATATTCTATTTAACGAAGAAAGCAAAATAATAAGAATCAAGTTTATATAATGATGACGTTGATGGAAATAATGACGTTTTACATGTATGTGTAGAGATACAACAGTAAACTGTAGTAGAATGTGTAGTAATGAATGCAACAGAAACGACAATTTTACTGGTTTCAATTTACGACTAAATTATAGAAGAAGAAAATGAAGATGCATCAGAGACAACAATTTACTATTTAATTTAACTCCCTGAGAGGTCAACTAAGAACGATTTTTTACTGTTTAAAATTATGATACCTAGAAATCCTATTTATGATAAATAGATCACTAAGGGGTTAATTCTGTATTATATAAGAGAAATGAATAAAAATAATCTTTATTCGTGTGTTCGTTCACAAGCATTCGAAAAATACTATGTATGTACATTCTAAAGAATTCGTTTAGCACAGAGAGGAAAATAAAGCCGGTTTCATTTGAATGTACCGTTTTCCAGCAGTAAGTAGAGGTAATAACAAGAACAGATATGGAGCAGCAGGTTACAAACTGGTAACCACCATATGTACACTAACACATCAGTGCAAACAATATTTAAGACAATACATTTTATTAATACGAGTATCTCTTGTTTTTATTTCTTTTTATATAAACTTGTTGACTTGTCTTGCATTTGTTTTTATACATTTTTAATATTGTTTATTTTATTTTTATATTCATAATTGATTTTTTTTTTTAATTCTTTAAAAAGTGGAGGCAACTTTACAAGTTTATTTATTTTTTCCTGTTCTTTGTTGCTAAATTGTCTATTGCAAATAATTGTGGTTAATGTGAAAGAAAAGTGGTCAATAGCTGTAACAAATGGTTTTTAAAAACAAATGAAATAATTTAAAAAATTGATTTGCCCTAATGGCGTTTAAGGGTTAATTTATCATATTGTAAATATTCGGGTATAAATAGAGAAACAGCAAGGAAATTTACGATTGCAAACTTGTTAGTTTGAAAAAATATGTTTTTTCCGTACACGTAAATGGGTTTTCTTACTATTAGAAGACATTTCCCTAAATTATGTTAATATTTTTAAACAACAGACCCAATACGAAATTTTCGATTCATCATTTATGTAAATGTATAAATTGAAATGTCATAAAATTCATAATTCAATCTAATTTGGAAGAATTTATGAAATTATATATAAATATTCTAAATTCTGTTTAGAACATTTTTGAATTCCTTTTATTTCGATTTTTAAAGGATTTTTTGATAAATTTTAGAATATTTGAAAATATATGAGAATATCTGTGCCAGTTTTAAATTTAGTTAAATTAAACAAAAAATTAAATTAAATGTTAGTTTGTGTTATTTTAAGTCTATAGTCAGGTCAAAAAGTAATGGATCAGTTGTGAAACATTTTGTATATTTAAATAACCTAAATATTTAAAATATATATATTCGTTTTAGTAAACAAACGATTTATCTCTTTTTTTATTTAAGAAATTTCATCAATGAACGCCTTTTTTAAAGTACTCTTATGTATGTGAAGATATGTATGTATGTACGTACATTTGTATAAAAAATAGTTTCAAATACTTGGTATATTTATGCGTATGTATAGGTATATACATACATAAATGAATAATACATATGAAACAAATTATACAAACAAAAAAAAGTTTTAAATTTAAATTCAATTTTTATTAAGGAAGATGACTAATTCTTCACAAAATTTACAATTGAACCAAAAAATTAAAAATAAATACTTTTAACAGCAGCCACATTTCTTAAACAAACAAAAACAAAAATATTTTTGCGCTTAAAATCTGTTCATGAATAAAGAGAATAACAAGTAAGAATGCACAGTGGGCTTATCGCCATTGAAATGCTCCATATTCATTAAGTTTCCAAGATGCAAGTTCAAATTATAGTAGAATTATTTTACATCAAATTTGAATTTCAAATAAATTCGATTAAATTTGATTACTTGTAAATTTAAAAATGTTCTTATTAGGTTCCATCCAAGTTTTTTTTTTAATTCTACACAAAATTTGGTAATAGTTTATATTTTTAACAAAATTTTATTTTTAGATCCACTGTATTTTGGGGGATACAAACATAAGAAAATAATTAATGCTACTCATACACCTGTAGGCAGGTAAATCCTAAAAATCTCATTAATGTAAACAAATAATTACATTTGTATTAATTTATCTTTTTTGTGGACTTTTTAAATTCTTTAAAGATTATAATTAAAAAAAAAAAAACAAAATCAAATGCAAATACAATTTTATGAATATCAACAAACGAAATTTTAAATTATATTTAAAAATATACAAATAAAATTATATAATACTACTAAAAATAATAATGGTATTGTGGCTGTTGCCATATTTATTTTTGTAAAGATCAACAAAATGTTATGAAATATTTAAAATCAGAACACCAACAACAACTACAAAAATAACTGTCAAAATAAAATGAGTGACGGCACCTGACTTTCGTTCGTTTTTTTTTTTATAGAAATATAAAAAAATATATATTTAAATGTTTGTGTATATGCATCCTTCTGCATGAGACATTGAACACATACCCACTCACTCTATTCATTCCAATATTAGAGATCGTGTCAAAAAATATGTATATATGAATATATTTTCTATTATATATATATTAGTGTGACAAGAGCTTTTGTCAGTAGACTTTTTATGCGCATGCGCAAAATAATTAGAGACTGAGCAAAACATTTACCAACCCCTCTATTAGATGATTTTAAATTTTCTCGGAGATAATCAGAACATTAACAACAAACAATAACAAAATATAAACAGTTTAAGGGGCTGAGACGGGGTAAGAAAAAAAAAATAGTCTACTAATACAACAACTACTAATCTAAAAAAACTTTTTTAGAATATTTCATAGTTCTGATAGCTTTTGAAAGCTCTGACCGGCGCACTTAAATCTTGTGTGATCCATTTTTAGCTGATTGTAATTCGATGCTGTTTTGTTATTACCCAACCCCCCTGTCAAAAAAAAAAAAAAACAGACAAGAATATAAAGTTAACAGAGAGACAATATTTTGAAAGTTTAAGAAGTGAAAAATTGAGAGAACTAAAAATTAGATTAAAAAAATGGTATCTATTAGGTTTGACACAACCAAATATACTATGATGTTGCTTGTTAATGTTGCAGACTGACCGAGTGCCAACCCGCCAAACAGTCAGTCATTCAGTCATCAAACAACAAATTATTTTTATGTACATACATAGTACATATTAAAATCATGTAAGATATATTTGTCTTAAACACTTTGCAAAAAGCAATCATAAATACAATGTTAAATATTTCATTTGTCAACAAATCTGTCAAATTGTCATTTAAAGAGAATTTTCTTTTCTGTTTTTATTTCATTTAATTATACATAGTTTCGTCTCCAACAAATTTGTTTCATATTTTTCATATTGATCTTAATTATTGTCATGTTGACATTTCAAGGTTTGTTTTTTTTTTGAAAATGTAATTTTAAAAAAAGAAACATTTAGAAATTGATTATTGGCATACAAATACATAAGTATAATTCAAATTATATACATATATTATAAAAAACAACTACAACAATATTAACTAAAAATAAATGGATTTTTACATTTTCCCTCTTGATATTAAAAATGTTGTTTAGGGTTTTTGTAACTAAATGGATTGCTAATCTCTCAAAGTTTTTCATTACCAAGAAGTTGAAGTTGAAATTTCAAATTCCTAAAAAAATTAATTTTCGAAATAAAGTTTCGATTTCAACAATAAATTATAAATCTATGTTCACACTTGGCAAATATTTGATTAAAACATCGTAAACAAAATGTCAGCTATAATTTATGCTTAGTTTTAGTTAAATGTCTATTAAAAAAATAAATAATTTAATTATGATTTTATTTAGTGTTTAATTAATTTTCGTCATATATTTGACTAGTCTAAAAGCATTTTTGGTGTGACTGACTCGGTTACATCTAACATAACATAGATTTTTAAACACAATAGAGAAGTATGAGAGTTTTGAGATATCGAATTATAAAACTCTGACTATTTTAAATTTTAAATCCGTGTAGAACATAAAAATTATAAAATAAAGTATTTTAAAAAATCATAAACAACCTAAAATTAAAACTATTTTATGTTAAACTAACGAAAGGTATTTGCAAAAACTTGGATACATTAAAAATTCCGTTATTTATTATCAATTTTGTCAACAATATTACTTCTAGGATCTTTTATATATACATTTTTTGAAATTATTTTAAAAAATTAAAAAAATCGACTGTTTCTCTATGTCGAACATAAAATTCGTTTCGACAAAGTGTATGGAAAACAATAAATTAATTTAACGTATTTCATTCTACTACATAAACTCAACCAAATACAGATAATAAGGAAAATTAGCATTGCATCTTGTTTGAGGTCCTTCGAAGCGGATGTCGGTTGATAACGCCGTTTGGCATCATTTGTAAATATTATCAATTATTATTCTTTCTATTCACATCGATTAAGTGACTTTTTATATAAAATAAACTTAATACACTAAAATTTAACTTGGAATTGATTATAAAATATTTCGTTTAATTGAAAAAATATAAGTTCAACGAAAATATTATGTATTTTATCACAAATATTTTGCTAAGTTGTACACATTGTTATAGTTACATTTAATTAAAATTCAACTATATAATAAATTTTCCCTTTTAGATTATTTCAGGGTCATAAAATACAAACATATCGTTGGTGCAACAACTTTTCAGGAGAGCAAAAAAAACTATTTATTTTCTCAATGAAAGCCATACAAAATTATATCTTAATCGTTTCGATAACTTCGGAACTAATCCAAATATTTTAAAACATCTTTAAATTTCATAAATTTAAAGATTTCGGATGGTCCAATAAATTAATTTCGGAAAATTACAAATAGGACCTTTTGTCAGCGTACCGACGATATGTACATGCATATTGTACATATATATGTATGTATTTTAAGTATTAATGTATATAGTTGTGTTGGGATACGTTTCAGTATTTTTGTAAACCTTTTAAATACAACATTAGTTTTCTCTATATTCATATTAAAACTGTTTAGAACATAAATTATTAATTTTAGAAATATTTACTGGCTGTTTATAGTTGTTGTTGTAGTTGCCATAAGCATTTAGCAATGAATTATAATTTGTATAAATATTATTTTATATTTTAGTTCTTAATAAATTTTTAATAAAATGTCACATTTAATAGATACATACACACAAATTTCTGTGTATGTTAAAATTTATTAATAAAAAATTTTCCATTTGTGTTGTTTCTTTTTCTGCAGAAGAAAAATTTTTCAAGATCATAATATTAGAAATGTGCCATTAAAAAATGTATGAATCTTTTTTTTTTTTTTTTTTTTTTGTTTGTTTGTGTGTATGTACAAATGCTCACATATATGCATACATATGTTTTAATGTACGTAGATAGAAATTCTGACACCTACACGTTCAAAAATACACCCCTCCCACATAATTTCTTTGGTTTAAAGGAAAAACAAAAAAAAAAAAAAAATATTAAGATGAAAATAATAAATTAAAAAGAAATTTTTCATAATTTACGAAATCAATTCGAAAGGCAACAAATTTTATTATTGTGTGAAAATGATATTAAATTTAATATTAAAAATATGTATATAAATACATAAAAATTTATTATGAATAGCTATATACATGTATATTTATTGGTTTATAAATTAATTTATAATTAATTTAAATATTCTTAAAATATTATTTAAATTGTGTATTTAAAATTTTGTTCCACATACATAAATCTTTCGAAAAAATTATAAAAAATGTTAGCATCACTTTTAATTCCTTATTAAATAGGTCAATACTGGATGCTATTACTGAATTTTTGTACAATTAATTTAAAATGTTATAAAATGTTATGATTACAACCAAAGGAGGAAATATGTATTTATTAAATATTGAATAAAAAATTAAAAAATATTAGAAACAAAAACAAAGTTTGTTAAATGTCAAGGACTCTTTTTAAACAAAAATATTAAAATTTTTAATATAAAATACAGTAAAACTAGATAACCCGAACGAAACCAATTCGAATTATTCGGTAATCCAAATGACATTTCCAAATATCTAGTACTTTTTCAAATTTTACGTTTTATGGGAGGTGGGCGGTAAAGTGGGCGCACCACGCCAATTTTTTGTTTCCAAGTTTATATTGACCCTCGAACCATTTGGACAAAATTTTGTTGTCGTACATGCTTTGGTTTAAGAGGTATCAACAGAAAAGTATGAAATGAAGCTGCAACGGACACCCTGTGTTTCTATTTTTTTAACCCAGAACTTTTTTTCAATACCAAACAAACCTTATATAAGATAAATATTTGTGCCAAATTTCGCCCCATTACGTTGCCCCGTTCGAGCCCTATCCTGTTTTCAACAGACGGACAGACGGACGGACATAGCTAAATCGACTCAAAATCTAACCAGGACCCAGAAAATATATACTTTGTGGGGTCATAAATGATTCTTTCGAAATGTTACACACGGAATGACAAAATCAATTTTGATGGCGGGTATAAAAAAAATTTGATTTAAATTATAGTTCGGTTTTAAAGAAACAATTACAGTTAAGTTCTTTGAGTTGTTTGTTGTTGAAATGTTTCGTAATCAGTTAAGTATTGTTCCAATATTAAATACACGCAACTTCACTTATTTTAGATATAGTTAAAAATTGAAATACAGAAAAGAAATATTTAAAAAATATGGATTTAGATCTTTTACTATTTAGGATATTGGGACATTCAATTTCGATTTTAGTGTAAAATGGTAACAATTTTTTGTTTATTTCACACGGCAAAATTAGAGAAATCCTTTAGTGCCTTTTAGGAGAAAAATTTAATTACATATGTATATTTGCAATTTTTAAAAAAGAAATTAAAATTTTAATGACTGGACCAAAGAGTTCAATATTTAAAGTTTTCGCTATAGAAATGTAAATCTCTACAAAAACATGCTTTCTCGTGCAGGTTATCTCTTATAGTTAAAAGATATTTAGGTCGATGCATTTTTGGTCTAGTTTTTTTTTTTTTAATTTGGGGGCCTTAATTTAGTGGCTAAAATTTTTAAAATATCTACAAATATATCTACCGATTATTTATTAATCTGAAGTTGAAACTATTTAATTTCCAAATATTCGTTCACTTCTTTTTTGTTCCCAACTGCAGAATTTGTATGCACTTATATTTTTATAATATATATTTTTTTATTTTTATTTTATTAACAAAATCTTGACAATTCTTTATTTTCGTAAATTAGTATAGATTGTTATGAAATTAATTGTACTTTATTTATAAATATAGGTATGTTGTGTAGATTTTCCAATCAATTTATATAATATATGTATTTACATATACAATGTCAGTTTATAATACATCTTACTTGGAAGCACTAAAAGAACAGAATTTTATATTAATTTTTTTCCAAATAATTTAACACCTTTAAATTAAAAAAAAATTATTGAATGATTGCATTTCTTTAAGATATATACAAAAAATTGAATCATATCTACACACATGTGCACAAAACACGGATCCGTCTGTCTGTCACTTTTGTATAAGCAAAAGCAGGCAATAATTTCTTAAAGAAAAAAATTTTAAAAATTCATATACATTTCAATTTACAACAATTGTGTGTCATTGAACGAATACATTTTGTATTTTTGTTGTTATTGTTTTTATTTTCATTTATTTATTTTTATTTTTTGCAAATGTTTGCAAAATTTTTTTTTATTAAAAACCATAATAAAAAACAACAACTGTAAATAATGAATAATACACAAAATTTAAGAAAATTATGAATTATACAAAGAAAGTCAAAAAAATAAAAATAAAAAACTTTAGGTCGTTGGTTGGCATTTTAATTGTACAATTAAATTTTACTACATTCAAATGTTTAACAAGAAAATATTTGTTTATTTATATACATTATTAAAAAAGAAACATGTAGGAAAAGGTGTTTTAATTGCTGGCAATTAATTCTAATTATTATTACAATTATTTATGTAATATAATAATGTACAATAAAAATTTTTATATAATACTTTAGACAATATCTTAATGAAATATTATTTTAGTTAAATTTTTACTTATAAGTAGGTAGTGTTAAACTTTTTTTTCTTAATTTGTTGTTTTATTAAATTTCTGTAGGTCTTTAAATTATTATTTAATGGTAACTAAATTTTTTCGGTCAAAAATATCGAAATTTTATAAACCCCTTATTTTCAGCATCTTTTAAAATTTTAAATGATGAATAAAAAACATTTTATTGTAGCTTAAATTAATCATAAATATTGTTCTAAATATTTAAAGTAAATTTTTGTTTATATTTTATTATAATAAATTTACTTAACTGCCTGTTTATAAAATTATATTCATTTTACAATAAATTTACAATAAGAAAAATATCAAGTTTGTTTGAACAAGATAATATATATAAAATATAAGGTAAATATGTATAGGAAACATTTTTTAACAACCATAAATTTTGGAAATTAAAAACTAAAAATATAGTACTGTTAAAGTACTTGCAGTGAATTGGTGAAGGTTTAGAGCATTTGAATGGAAGCGTGACCCACTACAACTCAGACTAGTTTCCAAATCAAATAAAGATAAAGTATTGTGACATTGTTTTTTCTTCATGAGATCCTTAATATTAAGATATTAATATTCTCGCTGAACACAAAAAATCGTTAATTTGTTTTGATGCACAAAAGAGTGAAAAAGATAGTTCCTTATAAAAATTTATATTGATGAAAATTTTTTTAATACTTTTAGGACTTCAAAAACAATAAGCAATTATCCTTTGATATATTTGATCTTAAATGCTTTTAAATCAGCTGATTCAGAATAAAAATTTAAGAAATGAGTTAAATTTTAGCTCCTTTTGAAATGATTCTGGTATTTTATCGATATTCGTATTAAAGGAACTTTTCTGTCTTTGAATTGTAAAGTCGTTTAAGTTAAATTTATTTTTAGAGGCCGCACACTTCTCTGTGAAATAAAATTTGTGTAAACTTAGCATTAGGGAGTCGCAAAATTCGAGAAAATTTCACATTTCATATGGATTCTATGAAAAGGGCATTAAAACGACGTTATAAAAAAGTTATTTACATAATAAATTTACTATATCGAACATAATATTTTCAATCGAGTCATGAATTTTTTATTGAGTTTTTTGCAGCTAACTTTACTTTTGTCTTTAATTTAGAGATATTTATAATACCTATTTACATTAAAAAAAGTTTGTGTTCAAAAATATTTTTCAGGATCTCTTCGCGACCCCCCACGAATGTCCTTACGGACCCCTTGTGGGTCGCGAACCCCCATTTGAGAACCGTTGGTTTAGAGGAATGCTTTGAAATGACTGCTAGAGTTTATTAAATTAAATACAGAATATTTCATATATTTAAATTCTGATTTCATGAAAAGTATTTTGTTACGCAAAATATTACAATAATAAAAAAAAAACAAAGAATCTGGAAAAAATGTCTGTAATGAACCTAAAACTCACAGATTGATAAAATAACAAATTAATATGTATATCTGAGTGTTATGGTGGTCTAGTTACCGACAGATTGAATAACAATAAAAGTTACTATGTAATTAAAATATTAATTTATTCAAATATAAATGTTATTTAAATTGTCGATGACTGTAAATATCATATTTTGTTTTCTTACTTTTCTGTTTAAGTATGAACATTAAAATTTCAAGTCATTTGGTACCATTTAAGTCTTATCTAGTTATTTTTTCTGTTTTTATTATTTTTACATTTTGTACTTTATCTATGAAAAAAAATAAAAAAAAAATGTTCTTTTAATTAAAGCATCTTCTCTCAGGTGAGTACGCAGAACACATGTATGTACGTTGATCCGTACATAAGTCTCTCACTCCCTCTGTCTGTCTTTTTATCTGCCTGTTGTTGTCTGGTATGAAAACAAATAATCATGTTAAAGAAAAAAAAGTATGTTTTCTGATCTACATAGAATAGGAAATAAATATTGTACCAGTAGTAGAATATGTATGTACTGGCACACCAAACGATTTTTTACAGCAGCTGTTTTTTATTTTTTTATTCTAAGACTACGGCCTTGATTTGCAGTAGAAATAGATTTTAATTAAAAATAAAATCGACAAGAAATAATAAAAACATATTTCTTCTGATCAGAATATAGTGACATCATTTTGATTATGGAAAAACTAAGACAATATCATTATTTTGCTCGTCATTGAAATAAAACTTTTAAAAACGTTTGTTTGCTTTTTTTGACACAATTATCTTGACATGTTTTATATAATTAGCTATTTTTTTTTTTCTTTTTGCATTTTTCCAGCAAACTAATTATTGAAATTATTCTTTATCACCAGCAAATGGAGTAAGGAAACTTTACAAATGACATTGATTAGATACAGCAAATTCGATGATGATTTCTACTTACTTAATACTGTATTAATTATAGGGCTAAATTGTTTGTTAAATTAACTATTAACTATTTTATGCAATTAAGTAAAAATTATATTTGTTAAATAATATTTGAATATATTTTATGCCACAATTAATGTAAGGTAATTAATTATAATGAGAGTAATTAAAAATTAATCTCAGAATTTGATAATTAAAAAGAAAATATAAAAAATAAACAGTTACATATAAATTCTTATTGTTACGAAAGTAATAATATCCTGTTTACTTTTACGCATTTATACAATTAAGCTTTAGGTCCCAAACTGCATTTAATGGTCTTAATACCAAATTTAATTTAAACTGTTTCGCTTTAACCAAAGAATTTAATTTCAGATTCACCCTTATTACGAGTGTCGTAGTCGTGACGAAAACCTGTCGTTTTCTCTAATTTCGTATTATGATTGTCGAAAACAACAAAAAAAATACATGCAATTAACATTGATTTTGTCGTTTTAAACGACTACGACTGCGACTTCGACTACGACAACGACACTCGTAATAAGGGTGATTATATTTTATAGTAACCCTATATATAGCCATAGATTAGTTCCAATCGAAACTTTGATTAGCAGTAAATATGAGCTTTAACCCTTAAATGCATGACGTACCATTTATGGTACATTGCTATCATCAAACAAAAGTGATTAAAATGAATGCATATAACGTGTTTAGTTAAAGTTTTCCAATTAAATTAGTTTGATCTTCTTTTTGGCGACTTTCTTCATGCATTAAATTGTTAATACACTGTTCTGAATTAGCCTTAAACAAAAGTCTTCATATATAGTCTCATTATTACTAAATTTATGTTTATTAAAATAATTCTACATTAAACATAAGTCTTAGTAGTACAATCCTAGAAAGTATTAATATACATAATTAAATATTTGCAATAAATTAGCTCTAATTGAAGTTCATGATAAAATCTTAAATTCCTTTAAACCACAGTATATACAGTAGTGTTAGAAAACAGAGATAGAAACACTATTGACTTTCGTTCTGACGAAGTTATTCACGTAGTTGTTGTTTTGATTATTCATTCTTCTTTCCCCTTTTAAGCATATAGCGTGTCATTTTTATAAGATTTACCATTATATTTCCTTCTTTTTCTTCCGAGATATTCTAAACATGCTAAATTTGGAAATTTTCAAGAGTCCATATGACGACTCTGTCCTCCTCTGTGCTTTAGATCTCCATATAATCCATAGTAAGCTAAAATAATAGGTCTTTATATAGCTGCGTATTAGCTTTAAACATAGGTCTTTGTAATACAAAATTATCATTAATTGAAGGTTTTAGGTTTTTATTAGTTTTATGTCCTATATATTGTTTTAGATTATCATTATTAAAAATGTTTATATAATCCAAGAGTAGTTTTATTATGTTTTCGACATTTTTGCATAACTATATATAAAAAATAATTGTTCTTTATTGGATGTTTTATAGAAAATCATAATTTGAATTAAAGTACTATATTCTAACATCGATATGTTCCTTCCAGCTTTAAAAAGGTAGAGGATTATATACATATAAGTATCGTTTTGAAAACTTTTATTGCTAATATTTAACATCCAATGGGTTAACAATCTAATGTTGATTTGTTATTAATGTTAATTTTATAATTTATTTTTATTTTTTTTTTTTTAAAGAAATTTTTGACATTAAAACTATATTTATATGCATGCATGGGAGTATAACGATTAAATATTCTATGTATCTAAAAGATATTTTTCTTTCAAAATTCTTTTCAAATTTTATAGGCATGATATACACACACATATGTATTATTTATTCTGAAAGTAGAGAGGAATATTCTTTAAAGAAAAGAAAATAATAGTATTGCGTGAAACTCACATACATAGAAAATGATGAAAGAAATGAAAATTCTATTTTTAATTTTTAAAGAAAATAAAAAAAAGCTTTTTTTTATTTTTCTATATTGTCTAAATTCTCAAAATGTATTGAAAATTTATCGAATAATTGTATACGTGTGGATAAAATGAAAATGAGTATAGATAGAAAAATTCAAAGAAAAAAAGAAATTAATGGGAAAATATTCCTTTTTGGAATCATATTTTCTCGATTAAAAAATATACTTTTAAGGATTTATATGTATGTTTACTAAAATATATTAACACTTGACATATTTAAAATATTAGAAAGAGCTAAAAAAAAAGCTTATTTACTTAGCAAAATCTTTTTAAATACTGAAAATCAAAATATTTTTTATAGCACTCAATACCTCCCAAATGAAAAAAATTAAAAAACCAAAAAAATGTATGTGGGTGGATGGGTGTTTGGTTGGTTGGTTGGTTCATGAAGAATCTTGCAAAAGCGACAAAATATTATTTATTTATAAAACATTTTCATTCTATTTATTGTTGTTGTTATTTTTATTATTTTTTTGTTGTTGTTTTAGTAAAAAGATCTATGAGGAAAACAACACTGACAAATAAAACCCCAAAGAAAATATGTATATTCGGAGGTTAAAATTAAGAGTGTGTTTGTAAAATGTATAGAATAGAATAAACTACATATAACTACATATACATTTAATATATACACACGTAGATATTTAGAGAAGCTTTGTATGTATAAGTAAGAACCCATTAAAAATATTTAGGTGTGTGTGTTAAAATATATCTAGAATATATGTATATACATATAATTATATATCAGTACCACCTAATTTCAAGTTCCATTTCTTAAATTTGTTTTATAAATTTAACTCATATAAAAAATAGATAAAATCAATAAGATCAATTTAATTTTAACCGAGTGGGAGGAAGATTTCATATTTTTATACAAAATTATGTCAGATTTTTTTTTTTTTTTTTTTTGTTAAATTCATAAAAAAATTAGGAACTTACCTTTTTTTGTTGTTTCTCCCAGGCAGGATCCAAAAGTCCCTCACGCTCCCATTCCTCTTCTTGTTCCATATAACCATCTCCATACTCCATGGAGAGACCGTTCTCCATCATCATTTTGAATTCGTGTTACTGTATTTAAAATGACGTTTTAACCGTTAAAAAATAATTCGTTTCTTTTCTTTTTAAATTTGTTTATTATGTTTTTGATAATTTGTTAATTAATTATTATTTCTTTATTATTTTATTTATTTTAAAGGGAGTTTTAGACTAATTACTACTATATATTTAAAAATTCGTAGTTGTTGAACAATTTCTTAATATTTTTCTAAATTGTTTTTTGTTTTTCAGTGTTGTTGTTGTTTGGGGGAGAGGAGTTTTTGAGAAAATTTATTTAAAAAAAATGAACATTGAATTTAAGAACAAATAAAAAAAAATTACAATTGTGGAAAATTGTTAAAATATTTATAAATTTATTTCGTTCGGAGTATCCTTAAGAATCTAAATCTAAAATATGAAATAAAATAAAAAATAAGAAAATTAATTGCAACAAAAACGACTAAAAGAAGATTCTCTTCAGCAATATAAAATAAAAATACTCAATTTAAAATTATTCACAAAATAAAAATATATATTTTTTCAACTAAAAGAAATATATATTTTTGGCACAATTAAAAAAAAAAAAAAAAATCTGCAAATTTCATTGAATTCTCTCTCAGTTATTTCGTAAGCGTTTTTCTTTGCTTTTTTTAATTTTATTTTTTTATTGGTCAGCAAATATTTGCAATTTTCGTAATCATAAGCATAATATTATTTATATTTTTTTCTTTAAATTTTTTTTTCATATAAAATTTTCAATTAAAATATTTTAAATTCATTTCAATTTGATTGTATAACACAAAATTAATTTTTATTTTTTTTTTTTTTTTCAAACTTTATATTCCTTTTTTTTATTTTTTCTTCATTAGTTTTTTTTTATATTTTAAAATATAATTTAATTTATTTTTTTAAAGTCTATATTATGAAGCAGTAGTAGAATTTTATTTAGTATCCATGCACTATATTTTATTTCTTTAAATTTAGGTCCAAGAATTTGGTTATAAAAAGTATATATATATTCTTATAGTATTAAAAAAAAAAAATTGGAAAAATATATACGTGTGTCGCTTGCAAAGAGAATGACCCGCTCGCGTTGGTAGCCAACTCAAAACTAATGTTGCGCCAGCGATAATCGTGCGTTCGAACTCGTAGAAAACTTTCTGTTTTGATCTGTGCAACTTGAATTTATGTGATCCGTGTTGTGTGTGTTTGCTGTGAGGTGTTTTACTCACTCACAGCACAAAACAATGTGATAAAGAAAAACCAGAAAATTAAATGCCTCCGCTGTTTTTTCTTACATCAGCTGCGGCTGAGACGACCGCGACAGCATCAACTTGGTCGTAGCTATCGCAGACGTTGTCGATGTCAATATCACTAACGTCATTGATATTGAAAATAAAAAAAATGAAAACAACAAACATATGAAACAAAAGGAATATCCAACCACAATAACATCAACAGTTTTCTTTAAGTTTTAAAGAAAGTTGAGCCGAGTATTAAAGCGACAACTTTATTGGTAAGACGTTGTTGTCGTTCTGTCACAGGGTCTGAACAACCAACCAACAAACAAAAACAATGAAATTTGCAAATATTAATCACTCATACGTTATACATACATTTATATATATGCATGTACAACGTAAATTATTTTATTTACTCATTCATACATTCACTCAGTGGCTCACTTGGCCAATATTGGTCACGACCGTCGTCTCTCCTGTCTAGATTATTTTTGCTGACACAAATGCTGTTGACCCATTATCATCTGTCTGCATATTACAATGTGTAAGATCAACTGGGAAACATACATTCATCAAGTGTTAAATGGGAACGGGGATGTCATCATTATAACTACACAAATCTAATAATAATAATAATAATAATAATAATAATAATAATAATATTATTATTATACGAGGGTTGGTAACAAAATGCAAGTAAAATACATTCTCTACAATAAATCTTACAAATAACCAAGGTTGGGAACCGTTTTAAAAAGTTAAAAATGTTACAAGAGATTTCGTAGTTATTTCGGCAATTGTATTTTAAGGTTAACGGTAGTTTCAGAAATTTCGCAGATATTGGTTTACTACCATGAAATATAAAGTTGAAGCAAGTATTAAAATGTCGAGCTGTAATAGCCATAGCATTACCTGTAGTCTCTGGCGGATGTTGCAAACTAATTAGTTTATTAGCTACGTAACTAGTCACTTTAACATGGGCATGTTCGATGTTCGAGGAGGAAGTCTATTGCCAACTCAGCTACTACGTGGTATCATATTTTTGCACACACAATCACCTTCATTGTTACGAAGTGGCACTTTTGTGCATATATAATCAATTTAATGGTTACAATCAAGGATGTAAAATGGCTTGTTATGTTTTTTACCAATGATAAAAATAAAATGTACTTTTTCAACCCTAAAAGTACCAATTTCTATACTCTACACCACCATAGGTGGTTGGGGTATTACGCGTTTGTGCTAATATTTGTAACGCACAGAAAAACTCATCGTACCCCCACCTTAAAGTATGCCGTTCGACTAAGAATCACTTTCTGAGTCGATTTACCGATATCCGTCCGTCTGGCTAGCTGACCGGTTGTCTGTCCATGTAAACCTTGTGAACAAAGTACAGGTCACAATTTTGAAGATATCTTGATGAAACTTTTCGCGAATAGTTATTTTGACAAAAGGACGAAATTGAAATTGGTTATGATCGGTCCATTATTTCACCTAGCCCCCATACAAATGTCCTCCAGAATAAGGGTTTAGTGGTCATAAATGCCTTACATATGGCAATATTTTAATAAAATTAATTGCGGCAATAACTTTATTATGTTTAACAGAGCTTGATTGAATTAAAGTGTTATACTATATTTTTAATTTTAAGAAAGCCTTCGCTAACGATTGTGAAATTAGTTAATTTTTCTTTTGCGAGACTAAACCAGAAGTAGTAAAATTGTGAGCTTTTGTTTTTTTTTTCACATCGTCTACTGATCAAAGGGGCTTTCATTCGAAAAAAGTTAAGATTTCCAATTTTCAGAATTCATTAAATTATTTATGTATTTTTAAAATAGAAATGTAAGCTCATAAATCTGCCTTGAAAGTACTGTTGAATTTTTTAGTATCAGCCTCAAAACCACTTTTCTATAAAAAGAATTTTTGACTTTATTTAAATAAAAAATAAATAAGATCAGATTGTACCAATTGATTCGTGGTAGTACCACGATACCAACCGATATAAAAATGTACCAAAAAAAGTACAATTGTACCATCTTTTCCATCCGTGGTTACAATTAGTCAGTCTTCTTCCCGCTTATGATAGGTTCAGAAAAGTGGCGATTGCCATCATGCTCATTGGTGACAAATGGGTGAGTGACACGTAGTTATATAGCAATGAATCTTACTGTTTAAAAGGGTGTTAATTTCCACCAAATAAACTGCTGGGGTCTTTCAAGTTTTATTTAAAATAATTACATAGCTATGCTAGGCTTTAAATTTTAGCAACCAAAAGTGTTTTTTAAGGTAATCTATCTATCTATATATATAAAAATTAATGTGTGTTTGTTTGTATGTATCTATGTATGTTTGAAGTCTATAGCCGCCTAAACGGCTAAACCGATTTTCTTGAAATTTTCACAGTGTGTTCCTATATGCCTGGAAGGAAAAATAGGCTACTTTTTATTTTGAAATTCCGGAAATTGGTAATACTAGAGTCCTCAAATTTTGCACGAACAACTTTGACACCTATATGAACATTCTGGAAAAAAAATAGGCGAACTAGCAATAGGGGGTGTGGCACATCCCACGCCTAATTAGCTATTGAGAATATTTTATTGTATTTGCTCTCCTTACACGTACCGTCAAAATTTTTAAGTGAAGACCCGAAATATCGAATAAAGAATATTAAGTTTTGTAGTTATTCGAGCTCCTATCTTGAGGTATTTAAGGAACAAACTCTTTATTACTTCATTCATATCAAGGGATTTATTAGATTCTGAAAATGCATTATGTTTGCAGATTCATGTTTTAGCATTTTAGAACATATAGAGTAAAGTTAAAACATTTATATAAAATAGGTCATTGATCTTTTTCTTTTTTAAAATCATATTTGTGAATATACCTTTCAGAAAAGAATAAACATATTATATGTTGAAGAAAATAACATTTTAGAGAGAAAAAAAAAAACAGTGTAGACATATTTTAAAAATTAAAATCGTTTATTTTTAGACATGGTAGAGATATAAAATTTTCTTTATTCAATAGATAATTTTATTATTTAATTATTTAAAAAAAATGTTCGATAATACCCCACTGTGCAATACTGAGAAACGAATGCCACATTTGAGTTCAGCACATAAAAAATTAGTTCTCATCATCTCATGACAAAAAGATTACCCGAATTTATAAACATATGTTATTTTTTTATCAAACTATGTAATAACGCTAATGATGTTTTAGCGGTGAAGATAATTCGTTTTGTTTCCATAACGGTATTTTAGCAATTTTGGTATTTTGAGTTCTTCCCAGGGTTTCTATAGTTGGAAAAAATTTTTTTTTTCAATTTTTAAATAATCGATTTTTGAATATGAGATTTTTCGAAAATTTAGACTTTGCGAACATTTGCGACATTTCGATTTTATTTATTTTCAGAATATTTACGATTCCATTTGGCTATCTGGTAACAAGAAAGTTGATTTTTCAAGAATTTTCGACGTTTTTAAACAAAAATTCGATTTCGAAAATGTTAACATGTTAATGCATTCTTACTATTTCATAAATATCTACCCTTTTCGGCATGTTTTGTGCTTATAATTATAATGCTTAAGATTTAAAAATTAATAAATCTGACATATTTATACTCCACTGCATAACACGTAAGCTTCCACAAATATATTTGATAGATGTATAAATCAGACTTTAAACTTTTGCAAGAATTACAATACACAATCGAAAATGTCGAAAATCTGATGTAGGGACTTTGCTGACTAAAAATATTTTCGTAGTTGTAAACTATATTTTGAACAAGACCATTCAAAAGTTATGGTTAGAAGTTATAAACAGAAATATGTGAAATATTTGATTGGTACTTAAAACTGATTTCAAAACGACTTTTAATTTATTATACATACATACGTATTAATTTGTACACTGTACGCATATTAAAGTTTGCATTCGCTTAAAACTTAACACATAAATTTTAATATAAAAGATGGTTGGAATAAGTTATAGTTATGAATGATTATCTTCTTTGAAACACTTTCAATTATTATCGGATTTGTGTACTTTGCGTAACTTTTTTGGAACCCGCTGTCCAATTGTGTTTAAAATTTATCAATGTTTTGGGTAGCATTAGCCTTCCTTAATTTTTTTGGAGGATTTACATTTTTCCAAATAAAATCTTCATTATGTTTACTGTACAATTCCAAAGTACTTTTATTGAAATGACACGATGACAAATCAGGCCAAAGTTGGGGCTCTGTTAATTGTGCATGCTGTTACATACGATTCACTTCTTTCACCACAGCTGCATATATCTTGCAAAAAAAAAAAAAACATTTTTAGAAATTTTGATTGGTTTTTAGTGCAATAATCTTCTGAAACATTTCCTCTAACATCTGCAACATAAAACTTTTATCCAGGAAGTTGTTAGAAGTCCGAGCTTCAGTATTCTTCTTTGAGTTCTTATCTGGTATTTTTTGCACTTTAAATGTTTTAAGTCCAATATTAGTTTTAACTTCGCGTCCGGTAAGGTTTGGAACTGCTCCACCTTTTTGGATTTGTCTTCGCCTCGAGGTCTTTTATTTTTTATCTTCCATGAAAAAATAAAATTTCCAAAGATCACAAAAGAGAAAAATAACTTATCAGCAGACAAAGTTATAAATAAAAAAATATGTGTTACATTTTATTCGAACGCACACTTTATATATACATAGAAGACATTTTTATATGTATGCGAATACTATAATCAGATACATATTTTTGTTTTATGTTGGAAATATTAATTGAACAAACAATTAAACATGATTGTAATAATATGGCAATGAAAGTCGTTCATCTCTTTATTTTCTTTTCTTTTCTTAACAAATTTGGCAAAACAAACTTTTGATCAATTCAAGTGGTTCGTGGTCCCACCACATTGTATGCGTAACTTTTTCCATTGAATAGATACCACAGCGGCCGTATCTCATATACAAAAATAGACATTTCAAAGAGTAACTTATTTTTTTATTTTTAATTAAAACTTTAGGTACAAATTACACTGTGCTCGAAAATGAGACTTATTTTTATGTCTAATTTTTGTAACAAGATAGACACCCATTGGGTAAAACTAATAGTGGAAGGCCAATGTACGCGTCACGCGGCAACGGGCGGAAGCATTATTACCAGCTTAAAAATTAATCAATTGTTTACAATAAAGTGACAAAGAAAAATTTGAGAACACTGTCATAAATTTAATCTGGCAATGCTGTTACACCCGGCAACGCGTCAAAGTTGAATTTTTTTCAACTTTTTTTATATGGACCGCGTGAAAACATGATCAGCTGATGGACGCGTGTTACGCGTGCCGCGTACATTAGCCTTCCACTATAAGTCGACGAAGCTGTATTTAATGGTGTTAACCCATTTTTAAAAGCACTCGTTTTTGAGATATTTAACTTTGAATGGCTTAAAGCGGAGTTAAGAAGATCAATTTGTTGCTTTAAATTTAAGAATTAATCGTTAAATTATAATAATTATTTAGATGTAATTAAAATAAACATCTAAAATTCTATTAATTGAGTCGAAGGCCATTGTCGCTCGCACTCTCTTTTCTTTATTTATATAATATCATTTATTGTATTATATACAGTGGTGGCCACGAATTTAAGACACGACATGTAACGAACTAAGTTGTGATAATTATTACAACCCTGCAATATAAAATTAGATTTTGTTAATTTTTCAGTGTACCCTGTAATGTTAAGATCAATTACCGTTATTTGGTTTTGTTTGTGTATACATTTTGTTGCTGTTTTTATTATATTTTCGTAAAAACGTGCTTTTGAAGCTGGTCACGAATTTAAAACATATAAGAAATATTTGGTTTTTAAGTGATTTTTTGGTGTTTTTTGAAGCTAAAAGGTAAGTAATGAATGTTTTATTCCATTTAATGTTAGAATACATCAAAATATTTAGTTAGAAATGGCCAGAGGTACTTGGAGTTCGGATGCCGAGCGAAAATTGATCCAACAAATGAATACTGATGGAAAAACAGTAATGGAAATTTCCAAGCTACTAAAATGTTCCAGATCCAAGATTTACAATGCACTGGAACACATCAAGCAACATGGCACTACCAAAAATGTCAAACAGCACCCTAGAGCCCGAAAAACTACACCCAGGGAGGATAGCTTAATTTATAAATCAGCTGCTAAAGATCCTTTCAAGAGCTCAAGTAAAATTAAAAATGAGATTTCATCGGATTTTGGTATTAATATATCGTCCAGGACAATAAGAAGACGTCTGAATGAGAAGAACTTACGTGGGTGTATTGCACAACGTAAACCACTTGTGTCAAAAAAAAATATTAAATCCCGACTAGCGTTTTCAAGAGAAAATCTCAATAAGCCGATGACATTTTGGAAAAATATACTTTGGAGCGACGAGTCGAAGTTTTGTCGCTTTGGTTCTGATGGAAAACAGTACGTATGGCGTCCTCCAAACCTGGAGCATCACCCAAAGTACACCCTTAAAACGGTTAAGCATGATGGTGGAAATGTCATGGTGTGGGCAGCATTTTCCTGGCATGGTGTAGGTCCCATTCAGAAGATTATCAATAAAATGGACCAGCATATTTACAAAAACATACTGACAAGCATCATGATACCATTCGCTGAAGACAACATGCCTCTAATGTGGAAATTTATGCATGATAATGACCCTAAGCACACTTCACGCCTAGTGAAGAGTTGCTTAGAGGAAAATAATATCACAGTTCTGAAATGGCCAGCTCAATCCCCGGATCTCAATCCAATTGAGAACTTGTGGAATGATGTTGAGGAGCATGTACGAGCAGTAAAGCCAAAAAATTTGACTGATTTATGGGAAGAAATTCAAAAGGCTTGGTATGCCATTCCAAAGGAGCGCTGTATGGCCTTAGTTGAAAGTTTACCCAGGAGATGCGCTGCTGTGATTCAAAATAAAGGATTTCCCACCAAATACTAATATTGTTTTATGAAGCTGAGCTTTACTTTTGTGAATTAACTTTTATTTTGCCTATGTCCTAAATTCATGACCAGGCTTAAACTTGTATTAATCTGTATAATATGTAAATAAAAATTGGAAACTAAATATAGGTAACAAACTATTGTTGATTTTTTTTCATAACATTACTAGGATCTTTAAAAAATAACATGGATCTAAAATTTGTTCGATAAGATGTAAAAATTATCAGAAATATATAAGTGAAATGTCGTGTCTTAAATTCGTGGCCACCACTGTAACTCTAATAAAATAAAATAAAAATAAAATAAAAATTCTATTAAAGTTAAGGATCATGAATTCTTATCATAAAATATATTTTAAACGCAAAATTACAAAATTTTAAACTAACAAAAAATATTACAACAATTCCGTAAGTAAACTACCTAATGTTACCAATGAGCAATATTTCAAACAAAAATATAAAAATATTAACCCCCTTATTTTGTAAATCCCTTCACCTCACTTTGAAAAAATGTCCATTCAAATTTTTGAAAACCAAAAACCAGTCATTATAATCTGACTAAAATCAACCAGCTATAATTAAGCGAAATATAAAATAAATATAATTAATTCTTTTAAATCACTGCAACAAACAAATAACATTAAAGAATAAAATAGAAATGAATTATAAGCGACAACAACACGATGAGACAACAATTATTCGTATGAAGTGTGCAATGCAGTGCACACGGATCGCTTATGGTCACACATCAACAATCAACCATTCCATCACTCACTATGATGATCTCTTATGTGTTTAACACTTTTCTCAGACTACTAGTATTGATAATACGCTCACAGTTGCACATCATTGGGCACTGATATTAATAAATATTTACAATAATAGATGTCCATAATTCGACTGTCGCAATTTTGACAAGTTTCATTACTCTCAATCGTTTTTAATTTATTGACAATACCAAAACATTCTCAAATATATTAAATTTACTCGAATGAAAAATGTACGTAAAAAATAAAGTGTTTCTAAGATTTCCATGAGATTTTATGGTTGACTAAAATTTTTTTATATAAAAAACTTTATAATATTTGCGACTTTGCGCTCTGTCGCAAAAAGATCAGTAAGATATGTTTCAGTTTTAACATGTTCCGATACTTTGTCATCGCATCTAAATGACCAGAAAACTGATGGATATGTTAAAGAACAAATTTTATTGTAAATCATTAAAAAAAATGTAGCAAAATATAGTGTTACTTTCAAAAAATAATACATAACTTATAAAACTTTTATTGAACAAAATATTTCGTTGTATTAATTAGTTATGTTAATTTTAATCAAGCTATGGTATTATAAATTATTATAAGAAATAATTTTAAAATTTACTCTTTATTATTATTTCACATAATTTGGCACTGAATATTGTTTTTTAATATTTCATAGCATCTGTTGGTAAAAGGGTTAAGGATAATATTTCTATTATATTTTGAAATTATTTATCTAATATTGACTAACAGGTAATAGTTTTAACCGCAGAATTCAAATTAAACATGTGACAAAAGTAAATAAGAAATATATTGAATAGGAAATCTGATTTTGAGCAAATATTTTTTTTTAATAAAATTTCAAATCGGAGTTTTTGAAAATAATTTGGTTGTAGAAATGAATGTTTGTTTACTATAACCATTTTATGATTGCTACAATTATATAAATTTTTCCAATGATAATAAAATAAACATGCTCAACTATATTTCCTCCTTGTATATAGTCAAAAATTCATTTGTATTATAATTTAGAAAGTTTTATAATACAAATTTTTAATTTTATTTCGTAGCACGTCTTAATTTTTCTGATATAAAAAATACAGCACAATAACCGAAGAACAAAACTAAAGCTGGTCGAATGGAGTGGATTGATTTGATTTCTGTACCAAATACGCAAACATAACAGATGATTTTATATCGAAAACTTTATACAAATTTTGGACACTGCATAAAGTCTCATAGATACACACATATGGTTCATAATACTTACACCCACTCATTATACATACAAAGTATAAAAAAAGTGCCCCACATCATGTGAAAACAATTTTAAGCATAAACAACAGAAGAAGAGTAATTATGATGAAAAATAACAGTACAAGGTAAATAAATAAATGTTTGTTTGCAAAAACAAAACAAAAAAAAAAAAACTTCTTTTTTAAAAATCATTTTTTAAAAATAAATAATGAATTATGTAGAAATGTACATACATACATTAGAGTGCTCCAAGCTTGTATGAAGGAAAAAAATGTTATCCTACAGAACGAATTCAAGTGCTCTGAGACACGTTAATGGCCTGGGGAATTTTCAATAACTTTTAAATTTTTCAACCAATTTTTGTGTTTTATATCTTTTTGTAACACTAGTTCTGTGTACATTACGATTCCTTTACAATAAAATGCAAAACTAAAATTCGAAACTTCGTTTTTTTGGAGCACTCTAACATACATACATACTATATTTAGTAGAACAGCCTTTACAACACGAAATAAAGAATTATAAATACATTTTAGATTGATTGCATTTAAAATTGTAAACGATTTTAATATTTCTACATGATGCTTAAATGTTGGCCAGTGTCAGAGGAATTTTAAAAAAAGAAGCAAATGTTTCAATTATATTTTGTATATAAAAATTTACTTATATCGGTATATGATCCACCAGTGATGCTGAGTTTTTATCATTTGTGCAAAAGACTATAATTTAGTTGCATTGCACATAAGGGCAGCTATAAGGAGACCTTTGGCAATAAATCAAAATTCAAAATTACGTTTTATGATAAAATTTCTATATAACTTTAAAGAGGACATTTTTCTACACAATGTTTGTTCACATCATTTCCCGTGACTGAAGTCCAAAGTGAAAGAAAAATTTGATACTTTTCAATTAATAATTTTTTTATTTTCATATGGTACACATTAGAGTCAGAAAATATCATCTGACATTATAACAGAAAAAATATTTGAGACAAATTTACTATTTATGATGGCAAATTTTGTTAAGAATAAGTGTAAAAAGTGTTGCATAAAAATGCAGTCACCAAGTGGTCAAATTGACAATTTATCAAAATAGTATATTTACTATAATATTTTTTTAAGTTTTAAATTTTTTGAAAGCAAAAAGTAACATAAATATCCTGTATTATCCATAGCGATTACATAAACCTTAAGGATCGTAATATCTATTTATATATTCTGTTTTATCATTTTGCGAATTTCGATTTTAAACCATTTTGAAAACTGTGATGAATCATTGAATCTTTTAGACTTGTAGCTCACAATTTTGAAAATAATTCCATGAAATTTGCCATGAATGTTTTTTTTTTGACCCAAGAAAAATTATTACTAAAATTTGTTATGATCGGTCCATATTTTCACATAGCTCCTATACCAAGATATTCCCGGAATATAAGTTAATTGGTTATATATGACATATTTATAGTCTGATTTTTCAGTACTACATGTTTGGTAACCATAAATTACTCTACCAAATTTCAAAAAAAAATTGGTCCACACTAGACCACCGTGTTCATCAGAAACGGAAGAAACACATTGAAAAAAATAAGTTTTTCTCAAATTTATAATTTCCTTTTATACTGAATAAACTTCAAAATGGTAAAATTTTTGGCATGTATTAACACCATTTTTGTAATAATTGAATAAAAAGTAATATTTAAAAATTTCATATTCACCAACGAACAAAATTAAAAACAAGCGCGATATATTCGGCCCGGCCGAATCTATACACCCACCATCAACTTTTTCAAAATTTACGTTAATGGAAGGGGGCGGTAAAGTGGGCGGACCACGCCCATTTTTTGTTTCCACTTTACATTGGTCCTTGAACTATTTGAACACAATTTCGTTGATTTTCACCTTATATGGGAGGTGGGCGGTAAAGTGAGAGGACCACGCCCATTTTTATCGACTCACGAACTATTCGTACAAAATTTCGTTGTCGTACGTGCTTTTATTGAAGAAATATCAGCAGAAAAGTATTTAACGGACACCCTGTGTTTCTAGTTATCATCCCATAACTTTTGTGTTTATCAACCGATTTTGCCCATTTTCAATATCAAACAAACCTTATATAAGATAAATATTTGTGCCAAATTTTGTCTCCCTACGTTGCCCCGTTCGAGCTCTATCCTGCTTTCAACAGACAGACAGACGGACGGACATAGCTAGATCGACTCAGAATCTAACCATATATACTTTGTGGGGTCTTAGATGCTTCCTTCGACATGTTACACACGGAATGACAAAATCAATATACCCCCCATCTTTTTGATGTTGGGTATAATAATTGTTGACTAATTGCACAGGTCAACAAAATAGCATAAACAAATCTGTGAGATTCTTATTCCTTAAACTAAATATAGTGTAGAAAGTTATATGATACATTTTTAACCCATTGACGACCAAAAACAAATATGAGTAGACATCAAAAATTAAAAAAAAAAAAAAAATAACAAGTGACAATATAATATTCAATTTACATGTTTTTCATAAATTCATTCATGAAAAATTCATTAAAATTATTTTTTTTATTGGTTTTTATTATAGTTTTGTTATTAAAGCCTATTTATATTGGGGATTATCGCAGCATTTTTTAATGATATTTTGTTTTGAAGTTGCTTCCAAATCCCTTCTGCATTTACACATATAAATTTGTATTGTGAAATTTTTTCAAAAGTGTTTGACAAAAAACAACAAATCATAAAAATTTAAAATAAATTTGAAAAAATTTCATGAAATTTTTTGGCTTTGCGACGACATGCAACTTTTCTTAACCCGCTTGCCTCTCTACACCTCTTGATGACAAACGTAAAAGTTGCAGCGATTTTTTCTAGGGAAAATCCCCAATGTAAATGAGCTCTAAATTAGAACATTTTTTAAAATCTAAAATATCAAATAGTACACGATTAAGTGTAGGAGAACGAAGAGTAATAATCATACTTCACCAAAAAAGTGAAACCTTTAGAAATATAACGCAATTACTCTCGTAAACGACTAAGAATCAAAACAAAAAGAACAGATGACATTTTTCTTTATAAACCTATGCTTTCTGCTCCAATATTTTTTTATCAAATCTTATTTCAAAAGTCCAAAAACCATCATCCGGCGAAAAGGGCTTAATGATTAGAAAACGCATTTTTGCTTACAAAGTAGGTAAAATAGTCCATTTTCAATACCTTATATAAGATAAACATTTGAGCCAAATTTCATCTCCTAGGGACAACCTACCCCCATCTTTTTGATGGTGAGTATAAAAAAATTTTGCGTCGAATTATATACGATTTTAATTGCTTCTTTTCTTTTTGCTTTTGTTAAATAAAAACTAAATTCATGGTTATTTTATAAAGATAAATACAGTAAAAGCTCCCTTAACGGACAGCTCCCATAGGCGGACATCTCCGGTAGATGGACAATTTTTTAGGTCCCATGGTTTAGGTGGCATTTTTAGAATAAATTCATCTCCGCTAGGCGGACGCTCTCTTGGGCGGACACGGACACCTGTTTTTAGAGAAAACATCTCTCGTAGGCGGACAAAAATCATAAATCGTAAAAGAAATGTATCGAATATTTTATAATAAGATGCTACTTATGTATTATCATTTTTTCCGTGTTTGAATTCATATTTCATATTTACTTAAATTTTTTGAAATTAAATAGTTTACTAACCGTTTTTTAGTTAACTTTTTGCTGCTTTTGAGCAAAAACTTGTTTAATTTAATTTTGACTTTTACACTTCAATAAAAATTCTTCAAACTAGAAAAAAGAAACTGAAAACTTGATCCCTAAAAATAGATGCTGTCCCAGTTATCTATGTCCTGAATATAGTCTCGATGATGGGTCCATGATTTTTCGTACAACACGATGGCGGCAGATTCCTAAAAATCTTTACAAGTTTTTTGAACAAAAGGCATAGAAATTCTGCTCTTGTTGTGCAGAGCAACATTGTCATCAGCAGGGAAACCACAATATGCTCTAAAAAAATGGGATTTATGCGCATTAAATATGCAGTTAAAAACGAAAAATATGATCGAAAGAACTCGAAAATATGCATTTAAAAAACAAAGATTGTGTAATTTTTTAACAAAATTATGTTCTAGTTATCTTTGAAAAATATGTCAGTTCTTATTTTTAATGACAACCATGTTGATTTGTTGTGAGTTCGATCAAAATGAGTGACAAAAAAGAAATACATACGTGCTAAAATTATTAAAAATTTTCAAAAAAATCCAAATTGGTCCTACAAATAATTGGCCAAAGAATGAAATGTCTGCCGTCAAACTGTTTTCAATGTTATTAAACAGTTTCAGGAGAATTCGACCATTGATAGGAATCCTGGTTCGGAAAAAAAGGACCACATGATATTGGGAAGGATATTGAAAAGAACTCCAAACACATCTGCTTCGAATTATCTAGCTCAGTGCTCTGACTATTTGATGCGAAAAGTTAAAGCTAATGCGGAGTTTAAAGCATATAAAGTCTAAAATGTTCCAGACAGGAATGCTGCAAAAAATTTAGAACCCAAGAATAAGGCACAGAAATTAAAATCAAGTTTTATATAAAAATACTCATGTTGTATAATGGACGAAGCACATACGTTTGCTGGCAGAATTTTTGCAGCTTTTGTGTTAAAATTTGTATGTTGCTAATGCTCGTGGCAATGTTGAAGATAAGTTTAGGACTAAGAACCAGACAAAATTTCCTAAATATCGAAATATACATCAAAGAATGTTTGCAAAAAGGGCTTCTTCCTTTCATAAGAGAGCACAATGTGTCCACATATTTTTGGCCCGATTTGGCATCATGTCACTATGGTAAGAAAGCCCTGGAGTGGTACCAAAACAATAACATAGTTTTTATACCAAGGGAGGTCAATTCTTCAAATTGTACGGAGCTAAGACCAGTGGACAGATATTGGGTTCTTGTGAAAAGAGTATTGAAGAGCACAAAAAAGGTGTCCCAAAATATCGAAGATTTTAAAAGGAGATGTGTAAACTGTTCCAAAAAAGTGACTGAAACCACTATAAAATCTCTAATGAAAGGGTTACCAAAATAGGTCCACGAGTAGTGGTTAGAACTATAAAAGTTATATTTTTCAGTGATCTGTAATATAATATCAATTAAATAATAAAAAAAAAGAACGAAAACTATAAGATCAACTGTTTCCAAATTATTGAGGTTTATATATGTTAAGATTTTTTCGAACGCACTCCTTATCTTTAAGAAATACCAAAAACTAATGAGAACAAAAAAATAAATGCGTTTTTAAATAAAACCATATATTAGCTTTCTTCTGGCGTTATTTTTTGAGGCATTTTCTTCTGACCTATTTTGAAGCCCAATTTAGCCCAATCAAGTCCTGGCAACACAGACTAGATACAATGTAGAAAGTTAAATTAAACATTTTCATACATCACATTTCTAATCCACTGACGACTAAAGGAAATATGTAATTCTAAGGAATATTTAGTAACTTGCCCTACATAGCCCCTAGAAATTTTTAAAGTTGTCAAAGTCGAGAATTTTTTAATTAACCCTCATTAAACTATCTTCTTCGGTAACTATATGTCGTTACAAAATTTTTACTGGGGTAATCACCTTGTTATAACACGAGAAAAGCTCCAGGGTGTCAAAGTTGACTACCTCGAGTATGTAAAAGTTAAAAGAAAAAACGAAGCTTCTACAAATCAAGTCCGATTTCAAAGATTTTTATATTTCTGTTTGGCAAGTTAAAAATAAGTTTACTACCCTAAGTTATATTACAGTTAAAACAATATTTTCTCTTGAATTTTATTTTTTCTTGCCTCGACTTTATTTCATTCTTGGGAAATAAATGCAGAGGTATATGAGGGAAATTTCTTTTAATATTCTGTAATTTGTAATATATTCTGAAATAATACGCTGAACAAATTTTTTGATTATCTCAATACGTCTAGACGTTAAAAATCATGATTAAAATTCTCGATTGACAATTAAACAAAATTGTTCTTTTGTAAACAAAAATGTCTTTTTATTTTCTTTTGGCATCAACAAAATGTATTTGATTACATGCATTTTGTTGTTGCATGAGTTGACAATTACTACTTAGTGTGAAAAATTGATATTTTGTTTACAAAAATGAGCATATAAGGACTGCGTGCATACAAATCAGCTTATAGAAACTAAACCAATGGACGAATATTTTTAATTTTTTTTTATTAATGACTGTTATGTTCAAGTTCTTAACATAAATTAATAAATTATTTCCTGTTGGTTTTTAAGGATATTTTTCAGAAATATTCCAATTAAAGGTTTTATTGTGTTTTGGTCACTTTTTTTTCTCGAATAAGTACACTTATTTTGAAACTCCTTTTCATTTTAAGCTGAGCTTTTAATGTCCTTTAAATTACTTTTTACTAGAGCCCAATATCTTTCAATTGTACCGAGTTCCAAACAATTTGATGGATTAGCCTCTTTTAGTAAAAACACTAACAATTTCTTTATTACCACTCCATTGTTTTGTCAGCGAGAACAGTCCTGAAAAAAGCAGATACACTATATTTTCTTAGGAAAGGGAGAAAGAAGTCTTTTCCAAAGGCACTCATTCACGTATATTTCTGTGTTAATGGAACCATTTTTTGTGAATGAAGTGATTCTTTCCCGCATATGCATATGGCTTCCCAAATCAAAAACTTTCTTGGGAATTTTGATTTCTTTGATACACGATATTTTTCTGCCATATTCCCTCTAGCATCTGCAACATAGAATTCCTGGACAGGAAGTTGAAAAAAGTAAGCCTGTACGAACGTTTCATCGTCTATTATGCAGCAATAAAATTTCTGAAAAAAAAAATCGTCTGAAGTACTTTCACGTTATTTTTACCTACAAATTCTTGCTTGCGTTCCTATTACGATTTTTTTGTACTTTATACGTCTTCAGGCTAGATTTCCTTTCAACTTTTCTGATAAAGATTAAAAGCAATTAACTTTTTGTGACACTTTTCCTCCAGAGATGAGAGGATTTTCTCTCAAAATACTTTATATTTTGTCTGAGTCATACAGCCTACAGGTACTATTTTTCTTCTACTACCAAGTATCCATTCAGTGACCATGATTTCTTTGTATGATGACCCAAGAAAAATTTGAATTATTTGTTTAGGTGTTTTTTGATAAATTTCCATTTTAAGAATAACTAGTTTTGCTATAACCAGAAACTTAGCACATGCCTAGCCAACATAATAACAAATGTAAACCAGTTAACAGAATTATTTATTTTTGACCACATCAAAAGTTATAAGCCCAAGAGCATGTACGAATTTTTTTTGTCCGCAGTCCTTAATTTTCTTTGATTTTTTTTTTCTTTTTTTTGAAGATTTTATAATAATAAAAGTTTTTCTTCACATATTTCAAAAGACAAGGCTTCCTAAATGGTTAATAAATAAATTTTAAATACATCCAGCATTTCAGAAAAAGTTTCATTATCGATTAATAAAAATATGTCGCTCGAGTAATTTATTGACTTTATTTAATCATTAAATAGATTTAGATCGATATGACACTAAATTTATTTCCGCCCGAACAAAAACAAAAAAAGGTATATTTTTATAACTTTTTTGAATTGCACATATTAGCACAATATTTTTATTAGTATTTCTTATGTATAAAATATATATCAAACTTTTATTCCTGCAAAAATTATTTTGAAAGCTTTGACAATTTTTCAAAATCGTACTTGATTTGTAGAAGTTACAATATTTTTAAAACTATCTTATCTCTTGTTATCAAAGAATGACTACAATTTGGCTTTTTTGGAAGCTTAAGATATCGTTTCGATATCATTATAATATCGTTTAAATAGAAAAATAATACAAAATAAATTAAAGGCAAATTTATAAAAATTTTAAAAATAAAGTTGCAATTTTAATAGAACGTATAATATAGTATTTGATATTGAAAACTTAATATTTTTGTTAAAAAATAAAAAAATTAATCAAGGTGTTTAGTTATATAAAATAAAACAGTTAATATTGAGTTTAATTAAACTCAGGCTTTTTTAACTTTAACTATTACATGCTACTTTATGAGCATATAAAATTTATTAAAATTAATGTTTAAAGTAAAAATTAACATGAATTTTATTTGAACTACGTGTACTAAAAATTATTCTATGTATAATACGAGAATGTATATTAAAATTTATTTTTTATTATTGTATTGCGTCCATGTTCTATTTTTAATTTTGGACAAAAATAAATTTAAATAAAACCTACATTTTACTTATTTAATATTTCTTTTTTTTAATAAAAAAGTGTTTCGTAAAAACAAATGTTTAAAATAAAAAATAAAAAAAAAAAAACAACTAACAGCCAATTTAGAGAAATGCTGACGTATGTATAGTTCACTTTATGCGTATGCGAGTGTATTCTCATTCAAAATTCTATTAATAATTTTCGATTTTATTATAAAATTTTATCACAACGAATTTTTATAAATTTAGTTGTTTTTATGACAACAGTTTAAACAAATTCTTAAATTCAAACATATAAAAATAATTATATGTTTACCTAAATATTAAATGTATTAAGCAGTCACACGAATATAGATTTAAAGGATTATAAAGGAGATTAATGCAATTTTTATAATTCTATAAAAAATTATTTCAAAATAACTGTATATGTTTTGAAATAATGAAAAATACATTTTCATGTATCGTCTCATTAAACGACTGTCAGACTAAACCAATATATGTCTAAACTAAAAATACAGTTACACTATACTATCTTTAGCTAACACTGAACCATTTGTCCCAGCGAGCAGCAATCGGGCTTGACATATCTGGTGTCTATGAAATTTACAATTGGAAATTGGAAGTGTTTCTCAAATCATATAATTTTAGACTCAAGTCCCTTTCCGGTCAAAAAGTATGACGTTTAAAAAAAAAAAAAAACGAAAAAATCTAATAATTTTACAAAGGTGTACTTGTTTAATTGCTAATAAAAAACTATACCTGGTAGATATCTAGTTTTAGTTTCATATTAAAGCCAAAAATATTACCTTTAAAACGATATTTATAAAACTTATTTACATCAATAGTTCAAAGGTCAAAGTTAGACATATGACAATCAAATTATTATATCTCAAAAAACTGTATTTTTAAGATTCTAAAAAAATGTATAATGTTAACGTAACTCTTCTTCTCACGCACGTAAAATTTGAAGTTGTTTAGAAGTTATGGACCAAAATAAAATCAAATTACTTGATAACTTCTAAACTATATACAATAATGTTTTAGTTTAGTATCATTTTAAAGATAAGGATATTGCCTTCAAAATGAGCTGTAGTTTATTTAATTGGAAAGTTCAAAGGTCAAAATTAAACTTATAAAAATTAAATCTTTATATCTCCAAAAACGATATTTTTAAAACTCTTAAAATATTATATAATGTTAACACAACTCTTTTCCATACCCGTGAAAAAATTTCATATTGGACACTCATTTAGTTTAGAAGTTATATAACAAAATATAAACTCGTTTGAAGTACTGTTCAACGCAACGTGCGTCGTGTTGGGTTGAACAGTACTTAAAACGAGGATTAATTAAAAAGATAGTGTGGATATTGCAATACATTTTTTTATCCCGGGTAATATAAAACAAACTGAATTATCATAATCTGTAAAATTTATTGCTCTATGTTATTATGTTTTTTAATAAACTCCTTTAAAGTTCAATAATTTTTCATAAATAATCTTATAGTAACAAAAATAGAAATTTTCAAAATTTCAAGTGCAATTTTTGCTAGTTTTTGTAAAACAGGTGTATTAAGTTTAGATAGTAAACTATATTTTAAACTAAAATTTATTCCGATATATGTTGTATAAATATTTTCAATAATCTTGAAAAAATTACCTTAAAATAGAGTATTTTCGAGATATATGTGGAGTTTTAAAGAGTTATTGAGTACAATTGGTAAACAAATTTATATAGTGATAAAATATAAAATGTTAGCTTGTGTAATAAAGAAAAACATTTTGTCAATATTTGCCTAAACGACAAATATTTAATTTTACATTAAAATTTTAAACAACTATAGCCATTAAAAGTGTAATAAAAACATTTTTACTAAATTTCTCGTATGTTTGGGTTGTCACTTGTCTAAAATATATGTCAAATAAAATAAATCGAAATTACTTGATTTTCTTCATTATTTAATTAACGGTTTGATTCATTAACTTATAGCTTTTAGTTCAAAAGTTACAACAAAAAGTCTAAGTAAAGACCAAAAAACAAAAGTAGACACAACAATTAAAAAAAAAATGTTTTTCAAGATCTTTGAATTTTAAATTGTAGTATTTTACGTATTTATGAATATCCATTATTAAATTTTTTTTTTTAATTAAAGTTTCCACGAATCCCCTTTTTCACTATAGTACAACCCACTGTACGTCGTTTAAAAGTCAATAATTTTTTTTTTTATTAAATGAAAAACATATTAGAATTTTACAGTGTATAGTTTAGAAGTTATGAGCAATAAAGTGTTTACTCTTTTGGAAAAAAATCTATAGTTTTTTAATTTTTAAAATGTTATATTTTTAGAACCGTCTTCAGTCTGAATGTCTGTAATTTGAGCAACACTTGCAATAGATAATAACTGTAGCGAAATTCATTGAAATCTGAGATATCTAATCTGAACACGCCTGTTTTTTGTCCGTTTTGATATAGAAAAAAATTCATTGAAATTTACATAAATGAAGTTTTTGTTTGTAATCCAATAAAAAATATTTTAAACTTAGAACGAGAACAGCAATTTTTAAAATGGCCCTCGTTTTAATATGGGCATAACCTATTAGAATCGGATTTTATTATTTCGTGGAGCATGATTTGTAGCTTTTCTAAATCAATACATTTTCGCACACATGCTTATTATTTCATTGTAGATGGACCAAAATCTCAATTTGGGGTATGGATTTTTCACTTATTTTAGTAATATTAGCATTAAATAAAAAGTATAGCATAAAATTTTGAATCATTACAGCGAGTATTTTTAGATTACTATTGGATTAAAGAGTCACTCGAAATTAAGGTGCCGATTAACCAAAAATTATAAAAGTTGAAATGTTAATATTTTTGCACACAAACACCTTTTTAATTTCTTCTACCTTAAAAATTGGCTAGATATATTCAAAATAAATAAATTTGTTTACAACAAATCGCAAATATATATATAATTATTAGTAATATTAATAAAAATTTTAATATTCGTAAAAATTTAAAACTAAAAAACTAGTGTATGATACTTAATGTGAAATAGAAGCAACTTAGTAGATATTTCTGGTATTTAATTAAATATATATACTTCTTGATAAATAATATTGAAGATAGGATAAAAAAAAAAATAAATTTCATGTGTTCAAAACAAGGCGTTACGGAAATAAAATGGTTCACTTTTAATTTACCTTTATAATGTCACTTTTTTTTAGAGTTAATTATCAAATAAATAGCATATTTGTACCTTCTTGAAAGAATACTAAACAACAAACAATGTTTCAGATGGAATCGAAAAAGAACTAAATTCCGTTATTCTGTGCGTTTTATTCATTTAAAAGTGCATTTGCTAGTTATTAAAAAAATATATATTTTTATTTATTTGTAAGCTATTGTGAACAATGTTACATATTCTGGATATATACCACCGTTTTTTTAGGTTGAAGAAATAAAAAAGGTGTTTATGTGTAAAAATATCAACGTGTCAACTTTTTTTTATAATTTTTAGTGAATCGGCAACACCTAATTTTCGAGTGACCCTTCAATCCAATAACAATATTAAAATAGTCGCTGTAGTGATCCAAAATTTCATGCTACACTCTACATTTAATGCAAATATTAATAAAATAAGTGAAAATCGATAACCCAAATTCAAATTTTGTCCATCTACGCTAAAATAGTAAGCATATGTTCGAAATTGTATTGATTTATAAAAGCTACAAATCATGCTCCACAAAATAATAAAAACCGTTTTTAACAGGCTAAGTCCATATTAAAATAAGGCCTCTTTTAAAAAAAAGTCCATATATACATTTTTACTTTGATTGCTTATAACATCACAACAAGTCGTAGTAGGCTAAAAAAGTATATGTCAGAAATTTCAGCATTTTATTCTCAATAAAAAAGCTTATATAATTTTTGTTCGCAAAATGTTAATTTAAAGATTTATAGCGCAATAAAGATATTACTTACTTTTAAGACCCTTTTCAGGACAAAGGTCAAAGTCGACTGGCCGGTTTAAGACCGATCGACCCCATTTTTTAGCCCCATCTACAAGAAACTGCCGGTGGTGTAAACAAAATCAAAAATTTTGTATTTATGTGTAGTCTAGTGTATATGATAATATTGCATTTTTGCCTTATTTATTTAAATTTTTTGTCGTTTTTTTGAGATCAATTTATACCTACGTACTAAAAATTCCATCCCTTTTTCCATTCGGCTAAAAATTCCCTAAAAAGGGAAAATTCCCTCCACTGGATATAACGAATCAGGATTGTTTTTAAAAATGTTCATACACGAGATGTCCAAATTTGGGACCCTGTGAACCCGGCCCCGGTAGGTCTATATGATCCAAGTTCGCCTACACTTCTACTATCATTGTGTGAAATTTCATTGAAATCGGATCAGCCGTTCGGAAATTCCAGATTTATTTCCATTTCATTTTCTGAATGGGACACTGTGCGATATTTTAGGAAAAATAAATACAGTAAAAGCTCCCTTAACGGAAAACTCCCATAGCCGGACAGCATGGTTTCGGTGGCTCTCTCGGCCGGACAATTGTAAAAAAATCTCTCGTAGCCGGACAAAAATCATACTGTAAAAAAAATGTACCGAATATTGTGTAATGATCTTATTTAAATTTCTGCCCATGTTTGTATTCATATTTCATCTATAGCGTCATTCCATTTAAAACCAACACGAAAAATTACAATTTTGGACCTTACCTCTCTGAATTTAATATTTGGTACAATGCTTATCAAAACTAAGACTAATTCAAAATTTCAGATAACTTCATCAAGTGGTTCACGATATATGGCGATTTGAAAGTGTAAAAAAGCTAAAAATATTCACAAAGTTGTATACACAAAATTAAAAATATCTTTCAGATTATTTATGAAATGTCATATTAAAGGTATCAAAATTACCTTTAATATGCCGTATAGCATGACGTTTTTCTCAACATCAAAATGGTCCATATCTCGCGAATTTTAGTACACAAGTAAAAATTGCAGAAAATGGTCCTTTTAAAATTAAAAAAATAAAAAATATGTAAATGATGAAAATGCAACAAATGTGATAATCAGGGAAACCACAATATGCAGTTGCATGTTTTTTCCTGGACGTTAAATGAAGCCATTGATTAAATATTTATCCGTTTCAGAACAAATAAATCATTTTGGCATCGATTTATTAGTGCATATTTTACTCTTAACGGCATATTATTGCATTTGGTAATTTTTAGTGCATATTTATAGCATATCTTGTTATTTTTAGGTCATATTTAACATATTTTGATATTTTAAGGATAATTTTTTTATACCTCATGTAATGTTTTTCAAATTTGAGGAAAATGAGAAAACAAAAAAAAAAAAAATAATAATAATAAAAAATAAAAAAAAAAACAATTTAAAATTAAGTTTAATGGATACCATTTTATCGTTAAGAAGCTTGTCTTGTAGAAACAAGATTGAATATTATGATTGAAGTTTATGTTGTAAAAACAATATTTTTTTTATGAAAGCATATCGGGCCCTAACCGCGAAACTGTCCTAAGTGAAGAAAACAAAACTTTACACATTATTGTTTACACATTGTTATATGTATGAAAAATATCACGATAAAATTACTTTCGCTATAAATATGAAATGACGATACGTCGATGAAATTTTGACAAATGATCTAAATGATTCAAAATTATGGATTTTCATCAAAACACGAATTTCGAAAATGTTGTCGGTTACGATATTTTGGCGGTCAGTGATCGATACGATCTTTTTGATAATTGCTTCAAAAAATCATCCGAATGTAATGAAATTCGGCAAGAATATTAACATTGACGCTGATAACGTAAATACCGAGTTTTACCATATTTTTAAAGTGCCAAACCTATAGATCCTTTTTAATACGAATAGTTCTCGGAATTCGAGATTATCGATGATTCTTATCTTTTTTCACTTTATTTTTTATATCTTTATCGAGGTTTAAAAAGTAGTTTCAAAAAAATGTACAATTAATTTTAACAAATTAGTGGTAACCATATTTTTTGTCTGCACTGAAAAAGGACTATTTGCCTTAAGACGATGTACCGTTTTTGGGATAATGTTAAAAGATACAATTTCTGTATAGCTTTAAAATTTAATATATTTGCAATGATTTGGCACTAAAAGTCTTATTGTTTTACATAAAATTTTGTCGAAAATTAAAAAAATTTCAAATAAATATACTTGACCCTATTTTTGTTTTCCGTAACTGTATATTAATGTTAAAATAAAGTTCATTTTTATGCGGAAAAAATATAAGTTTTTAAGAAATTGCACTGAATTTAATCATATTAGTGATACTTACATTCAAAAGATAATTTTCTGCTACGATAAAGATTTGTATAAAAATTTGCTTTATATAAAATGAAAGACTTGCAACTTGTTGTTTCAACAGAATAAAATATATCTATATTTAATAATATATTTATATGTTTGTATGTATAATATTGTATCTATGTATAAGTGTTAGTATGTCAGTTTTTTTATGTAATACATATACAATAAAAACATTTATAACTAAATTAAAGTAGAGAAAAAGTAAACAAAAATATAAAAAGGTATGTATGTATCTCGAACTATTTAACTAATCAATTTAACTGTAGATAAATATTCATTCGTATCGAATCAAAACAAACAAAAAATCGCATTAAAACTATAAAAAAAAGAAAGATACTAAATAGAATATTAGCGTTAACCCTTAATGATTTACATTAAAGTCATATTTCAACTAAAAATATATATAAAAAGTTCAACTTTCATTCTTCAAATAATGTCATTTGCAGAGATTTTAATATTTTCAAATTTGTTCTTAAGCATCCATATTATTAATTTTATTATTCTTTTTTTATAAAATTTTTAGAAACTGCACAAAAGAACTAAGGAAATGCAAAAAAAAACTTCAATCATCGTATATTGAGACCTTAAACTTAAGCGTAAAAAGTGTGAATCTAGATTTAAGTAATAAATTCTTTCATACATAATTTATTTATATAAATTAATGAGGCTGTCTGTACCTTTCTTGTTTAGATTTGTCTTTTGTGTTTCGTGTTGTGTTTATCTACGTTAAGAGCAGAAACATTAAAGAGGTCCTAAAGAATATAAAAAGACCGAATTTTAACTATTACTACTATTCAAATATTATATCCACTGTGGTTGATTTCTGCATCTAAGGCTTTGCCTTATAATCACTACATATATATCAATTGATACTTGATAACATCGCCACGATCTTCCCTTTATCATCTATTATTTCGCAACACTGTCCTTTGCATGTTGGATTTTGAGATTTTTGTACATTCACTCTTACTTAGCAGAGTGGTGTATCCAATTGCTCTGCAATTAATTGCTCCAATGCCCTTTCGCCTATTAAACGGAAGAAAAATAAATGATCGAGACACTTGAGACTGATTGAACGTAATGCGGGCAAACGAAGTAGTAGCTGAGCAAAACGGCCATCATCACCAGGATGTTCTGTGCGGCAGTGTTCATCCAGACAGGCATATATTTTTTCACGACACACCTCGACGTCTGCCCGACATTTTAGTCCACGTATGTCAGGATTAAAAAGAATTATTGCCTTTAGACAGGACAGCTCTGCTCTGTCGATGTTTAAACGTTTCATTTTAATGCTCAGTTCGGAAAGAATACGATCGAAAATGGAAACAACATTTGCCTTAATAGCACTATTGCGATGATAAGAGAAATTCTGATTAAGGAAGAGTTGTTGTGGCTGACGCACTGGTGAACGGCGACCAAAAGATCCGTCGTGAACCGTGCCAGGTGTGGCATATTCGGCATCTAAGGAGTCAATACTACACCAAGCAACGTTTGCAATCAGTAATTCATTCCAGCCTGCTTTAAGCAGAAGTATCTGATCCTCACGCTGCAAATGTGTGAAATGTGGTGTACGACGTGCATACTCAACCATTTGGAAAAGTTGTTTGTTTACCATCTGGCAAAGATGGGAAACAGCACCTTTGTAATCATGCTGAACCATCGAATTGTTGCCAACACGCAAAAAAGGCAATACATTATCACCGCTTAGTGATTCGGCCTTTTGCTCGGCCTCAATAATGCGTTCGATAGTGAGATCACGTAATGAACTACTTGGTTTAAAATCTTCACCTCCAACACCACCCACATTATTTACACCCCCGCCACCAACACCTCCTACTCCGCCCCCAGCTCCAGCTCTAGCGTTAGCAGCTCGGGTTCCCCGTTGTCGTTCCTCTTGAACTGCTTCCCGTTTCATGCCACAAGCCAAACACTTTTGATAACGACAATATTGGCAGCGATTTCTTTGTCTCTTATCAATAATACAATTGCGGTCCTCACGACAGGCATATGTCAAGTCCTTGCGTACTGTGCGTTTAAAAAAACCCTTACAACCTTCACAACTGTAAACACCATAATGTTTTCCACTGGCACGGTCACCACAAATAGAACACAAATGTTTCGAACCACTCAGTGGATGATTTGGGGGATATTGCTGCTGCTGTTGCGGTGGTGTCGTTTGCAACATTTGATTTTGGTTATTGGCAGTTGCTGCAGCAACTGCATTTATTGCTTGCAATCCAATTGCAAACGGATTAGGACTTCCAGGTTTAGGTGAATAACTACTAGTATTGTTTTCATTTAATAGTGAAATGTCTGGCTTTATCTCCTGCGGTGACATCGGTGCCAATCGGAATCCAGCATCTTGTTCGCCGTTATCCATTGTGCTGATATTTTCACCGTCTCTTGATGACACTAATTTATTTATATCGTGCACAAATCTTATTTAATACATTTAACTATTAGTTTTGCTAATTTGTTTTTAATTTTTATCAGATTTTTTACAAACAAAGAATGTCTATATTCTGGTTGACTAATGAATGAAAAGTTTTCGCGTCGACATTTTATTTTCTCATGTAGAAACAAACTCACCTCTACTTAATTTAACTAGCAACATTTTCACCACAAAGAAAAACAAGAATAATAAAAATTGTTCGTAAAATTATGTAAACTTTACAGAGTTGCACTCGCAACAAAAGAGCGAATGTTAGAGTTACCATTCTTGGTTGCGAATTTTTGTAATGTCAGAATATGATTTTTAACCCTGCAAGGTTTATACTTCAGTGATGTAGTTTTTTACTTAAAAATCAGTATTTTAAAACCTGAATTTCTGGTAATAAAGTGAACAAAATAAATTTGTTATTTTATTTCAAGGAACTCATTTACCTAACTCACTTAAAATCGTAAATATTTCCTATACTATATATCCGATTGAAAAGATTAAGGTGACAATTAAAAGCTTTTAATGATACATTTCTAAAAATAATATAAAGGTTTCATAAACACAACTTTTTTAAATATTTTGTAGTTTCTATTGCAAAAGAATTTTTTGTGGAAATAATTTTTTCTTTAATAGCCGGCCTTCGGAGCGGAAGGATTTTTAACTCTGTGGTATGTTTAAAAGCCGGTTCGCTAACGTAATTCTTTCTTTTTAACCAACTTTTTATATAACAAAAATTTTTTTGATACGAGTTTCTTAGGGAAATTCGATTTTCAAAGCCCTATAACTTCCAAAATATTTAACCCTCTACTGCATGAAGATGTTTAAAATAAAGAAAAAAATAAAACACCGCAAATATATGTTTATTATGGACAATTTAAAACGTATGTAACAAAAATTAAAAAATTCACTCGGAATTTTGGAAGAAAAAAATGAAGCCATATATGGCCTTATATGCATTATTTTTGAAAAAAAAAAAAAAAAAATAAAAATTATTCGGCGTGGAAACATATCGTAGAAAATAAAATTAAAAATTTTATGGAGGTCAATAAGGTTCGTATCTCTAAGAAATGGGCAATTTTCACTCGAATAAGTAGGCAAACTACTTTCTTTCCAAATTGGAGATCTTGGCTTTTTAGTAGATTTTGCATTCAACGTAGTAGGCTTGTCATAATCATCTGAATGTGAGTAATCGCTGTCAGCAGTCTCCGGTATATAAATATATTCCTGACGTGACGGTTGACTTATAAAGTCTTCTTCGTCAGTAGCAGATATTTGGTCATCACCATAGAATGATCGTACATCCATTTCTAAAAAAATTGCATTGCATTTTATGGAAAGAATAAAATGCACTCATGTATATATGTAAGTTAATTATATATAAAAAAATTATACATAAAAACTTACTTTGCAGATAAATATTTTTATTTGAAAAAGAACTTCATTTCCTATATGAATATATTCTTTTGTGTTATTTTTGTTCTTATATTTTTTGAAAAATTGTACATAAATCGCTTCAAAATTTACTTTTGTTTTCACACATGAAGCCCTAAAGAAAACTTAAGGAAACAGTGGCCGAAACGCACTTTGTAAATATTTTGCTTTATATTTGAGAAGAAATCAAAACATAGAAGATGACAAATATTATTCTCTTTTGATTAAGTCCCGTTTATAGAAAATACAATGCATTAAAAGACGAAAACCATATTTGGCGTTGTATGCAGTAGAGGGTTAATTGCGCTCAAAAAGTACTATCAATGGCTTAAAAAATTAAACAAATCGGAGCTGAATCAGGGTGGTCGGCATAAATAGACCACTCTGATTCAGCTCCGATTTATTTAAAAATTTAAAAATTTTTGACCGCAAATAAATATGTCGGAAGTTATAGGGCTTTGAAAATCGAATTTCCCTAAGAAACTCGTATAAAAAAAACTTTCGTTATAAAAAAAGTTGGGTAAAAAGGAAGAATTAAGCTAGCGAAGCCGCTTTTGGACATACCACAGAGTTAAAAACCCTTACGCCCGGCTGAAAGCCGGCTATTAAGAAAAATTATTTCCAAAATTTTTTTTTTTTTTTTTTGCACAAGAAATGACAAAATACTTAAAAAGTTGTGTTTACAAAACTTTTATATTATTTTTATTCTATATTTGTAAATGCAACCTTAAGAGCTTTTAATTGGCACCTTAATCTTTGCAATCGGATAAATAGTATAGGAAATATTTACGATTTTAAGTGAGTTAGGGAGGTAAATGAGTACCCTTAAACTTACTTAGTAAACATAGTTTATTGGAAAATTAAAAGGAGGCACTTGATGTCTCTCATCAGAAAATTTGTTGAAATCTCAAAATGTTTCAAAAATAGAATATCTGTCTTTAAATTTATTAGCAACTACCAGGCAACCCTATCAGAAAGAAACTCACCTCTAAACAATTTGTTTATAAATTGCATTATGCATTTAGCGTCTAGGAATATTAAGAACAATAACAACAATCACATTAACACATAAAACAACATTCATTGATTATCTTAAGCTCCTTTCCCCTCAATAAATGTGATCAATTATAAACCAAAAACTTACACTTTTGTTGTAATAATTTACGTTATTAAAAATTCACTTTTATTTTAAACAAATAAACACTCCGATTCTTTTGTACTGGGATAAATATATTACTGTAATTGATAATTGATTTAAATGGAATAGCAAAAATTGGCACGACGTTTCCGACGCGGTTTTGCACACCTTTTCACCACTTTAAATTAAAACTAAAAAAACAACATAAAGAACGATAGCAGAGATCTGTGTCGAATGTTTTAAACGGCGACTCTTGTAAAAATTAACGTCGGCGACGCAAAATCCACAGTCAACCGGCGGAATATTAAATATCAAGAAACTCTTTGTTTCCTTATTTTCGCAACGTATGAAAATCGAAAAACGGTGCCCGTTTGTTACGGTGATATTCGTTTTCGGTTTTATGAAAAACCTGATTTTTTTAAAGATTATTTTGAAAATATTTTTATGTAATTCACTCAAAATACGTTAAAGAATAAGCATAATAATAAATTAACAAAAAAGTTATAGGGTAAGTCGGCAGTTTAACTTTTTTCTGATTTCAAATTTATTTCCCCATGAACGTGAATCTTCTATTTGAATGGAAAGTGGATTTTTCACAATAATAAATACCATTCTTTCGGATTTGTCCAGATTTTTCTGAAAACTATTTGTTAACATAATTAAGATATTTTGTAAAATACAGTGCACTCGCGAAAACGTGAACACTCGAAAACGTGAACACTCGAAAACGTGGACGACTCAGAAATGTGAAAAAATTTTTGTACACAGACTATTCTAAAACGTGAACAAAAAAACTAAAGCTCAAAAACGTGAAAATTTTTTTTTTTTTAATTTTTGGTGTTTAAAAATTGGGAAAACCCCGAATAAGAATAAAATGTTTTTATTTCTAATCTTAGAAGAATTTAATACCTGTTTTTGTTAGTTAAAACAACAAAGTTTTATATATATGTATACAAATCGAAAACGTGAACACTCTCGAAAACGTGAATATCCTTGGTAAAAATTAGTTCACGTTTCCGCGAGTCTACTGTACTTCAAGATTGCCTATATTCGGCATATACATATGTATGTGTCTATTCTCGTCATGTAATGATCCAGTAGTCGGCATACTATTTATGTTCAAGAAATAAGAATAAATATTGACTGACGTTTAAAAAAAAATAATTTAAAATAAACTAAAATAAATGTTAATTCTAATTATGCACAAAAATGATTTCAATTTTAGGACAAAAGCAAAAAGCTACATATTTAAGTTCATTTATTCTGTATGGTTTTACATTTAGCACCACTGTTGCAAGATTTGGCGATTTATCGTCATTTTGACGATTTTTGAGTCTAAAAATGGCCTGTTGACGATTGATGATTTTTACCCCTAATTGGACGATTTTTACTAAAAGAAAATTCAGAACTATTTTTAAAATTTTTTATATATTATTCTTTAAAATTAAATTAGTTGGTACATAAATATTAACAATTTAAATAAAAATCTTCTTAAATTTACTAATGTAAATGGTTTATTTATTAGGAAGGATTTATGGGAACCAATATAATATTATTTTATTACGAAATAAACCCTACAAATGGCCTAAATAGAGACATACTACATTAGCTCCTGCAATATGTATGTATTAGTAAAATTGAGAGAGCTTTTGAATGTGTGCGTCACACCGACAATGCAGTACGAAAAATCAAAATCGTTTTGATTTCAAAATGAACTCGTACTGCAAACAGATATTGTAAATGAATTTTTCAAGTTTTCTTTTTCATTTATAAGAATTTCAGTTTGACTTTTTAAACTGAAAGAAAAAATAATTAAAATATTTAAAATTGTTTCTTTTTATTCGAAATTTTTTGCAAAAATAAACATTTGATTGATCAATGTGTAGTGAAATCGTCAATCACACACGTATAGGGGGTTCATCGGCAGTATGTGACAAAGACATTTTTGATGAATTCATTCAAAATTAAATTTTGTATATATTGTAGATAGGTTCACAAAGGAGCCTATGTGTTTTTTTATAACAAGGTAAGATAAATAACTTGTTTTGGTTTGAAAGTCATACAAAATTACATACAGATAACCCTCGACTTACGCGATACTTCATTTACGCAATTTCTTTAATTACACAAAAAATTTAATTTTTCATCAGAAAAAGCATAAAAACTGTTAATTAACATATAAAATACGTAGTTTTTCATATTGACGATTTTTTGATGATTTCAAATAGTTAATTTGACGATTTTTTTCTCCAAATTTGACAATATTTCACCAAATTTATCTGGAAACTATGTTTAGCACCAACATTTATTTATTTTCGGAATCCAAAACCTTCAGATTCAATGTCTTCAAACTTTATACTAATACATTTTTTAGAATGCGAAGTTGAGTTGAAAATGAGTTAGGTTCACTAATGAAGCCCAAATTAAAATAGCGCGTAGTCAGCAGCAGTGTGAGCTGACATAATCAGCTGATCATTTAGAATGAACTGTTTGTTATGGTGTTGATTACATTTGGTCAGCAGCAGTTTGCAGTGCTGTTTCATTTAGCCCTGTTTCTAAATTCACTGCGCTGCATTCAGATTGAGAGCGAGACAAAGATAGTGAGCAAATAAATGAGAGGCTAAAATACACAAGTAGAATAAAGCTAGATGGTGGTTGTAAATTGTGGCTGCCTACGCTTAATTGTAATTACAACGGCAGCATCATGTTGTACTGACAGTGAACAGCTGATAATTTTTGCTGATACTGTTGCTGACTACGCGTAAATGTAATTTGGGCTTGAGAAGCTTTTCATTATGTGTATAAATTTACAAGAGTTGGAGGTAGTGCACTAAATTGTGAGTCCATTCAGCTTTTTACTAAATCGCACTATAGTGAAAAATAATTGAATTTTAACTATATGCAACCACTATAGTTATAGTGAAACATTTCTTCACTACCACTAAACAAATTTTAGCGATATTGCAATTTATTTCACTATAACTAAATTTAGTGGTAGTGAAAAAAATTTGCACTACACTCGTCAGTGCAAAATCTCAACAGTCACTACACATAAACTGCAAATATTTTTTTTTTTTTCACTAAATCATATTTTTTTTTTCCAATCAATCAGAACTCACTGAATTAATTTTAGAGAGCTATGGTGGTAATTATAAAATTTATAATCGTTTTAGAACAAAACTGCATAATTTCTTTTAGTGTGTTTTGGAAATCTTATCAACGTATTTGTCTATATTGAGTCATCCATATATAAACGAGTAACGTTACTGACTAATTCATCATTCCACAGACCGAACGCCTAATGTTAGAGCATAGACCGGCGGTAGTATTGTTCAGAATACGAAGATGTTCGGCTATTTACACGTACACAACACGATCGAAAACAAAACTCTTAACAAGAGCATAAAAGTACACTAATTTCATTTAGTTGTTTGAAAACATTCAACAAAGTAGGAGTGTATCGCATGATTGTTCTTAGTTTTTTTATTTTTTAATAAAATACTCACAACAAGAGCGTAGAAAAATACAAATATTTCATTTAGTTGCTTGACAGCATTCAACAAAGTAGGAGTATAGCGCATATTTTTTGGTTTTATGCTCATTTTTTTTTGTTTTTAGCTCAGTTTTTTTTTTGTTTTTCAGTACACTGAGAAGCAGCAATCTGAATGAATTTATGAATGTTTTATTGTTTATTTTACAGGATATTATTATATATTATAAACTTATAACTTTATTATGTGTATATACCTTTTAATTTTTATTTTTATATGAATTAAATTTTAATTTCAAAATTAATTATTTGAATTAAAACAAATGGGAATTGACATTTGTAAATGAGTTGTTTTGTTTTTCTTTTTTTTTAAATTATTTATACATACATACATACATACATACCGACATACATACATACATACATACATACATACATACATACATACATACATACATACATACATACATACATACATACATACATACATACATACACACATACATACATACATACATTCATACATACCAAAAATAAATACAAACAAAATGACAATACAAATGAATCATCGAAAACATTTTATTTTGCCATTTCATGTTATTTCTTTCTGTGTAGTGTTACCTATACATATGCACATACGAAATCCTCTCTATTTGCCGGTATATGTGTTAGAGAGATAAAATGTTGGTCTCCTGAAAAATATGTACATTACGAAGGGATTTTTGGAAATTGGAGTATTTAAGAGGCTGTATTTGTATACAATACATTTTAAGTTTGAAATTGGTTTGTGAAAATTGAAGTTAGTATTAATTTTGTATTTAAAAAAGAAAGTTCAAAAAAACATTAGGTCATCTTTCAATTTAGTGAACAATAGAGTTGGGCATAATCGTTCATTTTGCTGAATCGTTCACTCCGTTCAAATTTTTAAAATGATTCAGTTCGTTCATTTCGTTAATCGTTAATTTTTTAACATTGATCAGGCTGTGATCAACCAAATGTGTGAGTGTATGGACAATAAATGAAACAGATTCTGAACGATTAATGTTTGAATTACAACAGCTGAAACTGAAACAATTGTTTCATTTGTTTCTTATATTATGTTCACATACACTAGTTTTCTACTTGTTTTTTAAAAAACACAAAGAGTTTAAACATCACCGTTCACATATTATTTTATTGTGTTTTTCTTTTTGGCCTGTTTTTATTTTGTTAAAATAATTTCACAAATTTTAAATTTAAATAAAAATTACACACACAGACACTTTATAATTAACAAAATAAAATTTTCAAACAAATAAAATTTATGAACAAATATAAATTTCATTCATAATGTTAAATTTTTTGTTTTTAAACTGTTTGGTAATTTTTACAGATTCTTTTTTCAACAAATTTCTATGTACTAAAAATACTAAATATTTCTTCCCTGTATGGAAATTTAGTTTGTTTTTATTGTGTTAAATAATTAAACAACTCGAATCGAGATATTTTCTGGCTTTGAAATATATGAAAAAAAGTCAATTTCTTTGTGTTTTTTAAGAAAACGACTCTTTTTCAAAAAACCTTTATATGTGAACATAGTATTAGAACACTTTATGAACAAAAGTTAATGGAAAAGAATAAATATGAATTATTTTTGACAATTATTTATAAAAGTATAATAAAAATATTATTAATAAAATATGTAAATAAATAAAAGTAACAAAATTTTTTCTGAAGCAATATAAAAACAATGCAAAAATGAACGATATGAATCAAAAAGAATGAACGAATCATCATCGTTCATTTAACTGATTCATTCAATTGAATCGACTCGTTCATGAACGACACAACTCTAGTATATAATACTTTATTCTAGAAAGAAATATCTATATTTTTGTACATTTTTGCAAAATTTATGCGTTTAGTTCTATTAACTTTATTAATATAAGGTTTCTTACGGGCAACTCTAAACCACTAATTTCTCGGATAGTTTTTCCTTCCTCAAAGTTTTCAATAATAACTTTTCGGATTTCTTCATTTGTGTTTGACTTTGGTTTTGACATTTTCAAAAATTTTTGGTATAACAACGAAATTTCTTACACTTTTTTGATTAATACAGATTTAAGGGTTTCCCCAAGTATGTTTAAAAATAAACTCAAGCGTTATGTCAGACTTCTTTTTTGATGCCTTATTTTACACTGATAATATTTTTTAATAATATTTAAATAAAGAAACAAATTATTTTACTAAAATCTTGTTGGTTTTTAGAAGGCAATAGAAAAACATAGAAAATAATAAAAAAAAGTATCATTATGTTAATTTTAATATGAAAAATATTAATATTATCCTAATGTTTGTCCGACTACATTATCGAGCCACTGTATAGTTCGATAAAGTTATTTTAAGAAATTTACAAACAATCAAAACCCATATGGAGAGAAAGTGGGGTATGTAAACAGTCTGGTTTTTAAGTTTCGGTTTTTCAAAAACCAATTAGTTTTTAATTTGGTGTAAATCGAATTCCATATGTAATATTGACTATGGTCTTAGGTAAAATATATTTTACAAATAACTTGTTGACTTAGGTAACAAAACTTAATTATTTATTTTAATACAAAAAGCAATTACCTAAGCCGACTTAGTTAATATTACCTCGACTATTTTTTTGTGTGAAAATAATAAAATATTAGAACTAAATTTTTTTCATTAAATTGATCAAAAAACCTAAAGTTTGTTTGTTTAGTGTTATTTTGCAAAAAAATTGATATTTGAATTTATATAAAATCTATATTAATAAAGCTATCGTTATGAAATTTGAGATTAATATAAAAAAGTTGACCTTAAAAGTTGTCCTTTTCTATTCCGAAAAAAAAACTAAAAAAAATAAAAATTAAAATTAACGAAATTCTGATAGTGCTATCGGGGAGACTGTTACCCCAACTGCCCTCGGATTTATTTTACATGTATTTATATTAAACATTCTTTTAGAAACATGAAAAAAATGTATGGTCCAGAGGAAAATAATGGATTTTAAAGAGAAATTACAGAATTATTTAAAAAAAAAATCGTTTTGGGACCACTGTGCATCGTCAACATAAATGTGACTAACGCATATTTATTAGCACATACACCTGATCGAGAGTCCATGAATATCTTTTATTTATCAATTATAATAACGTAGATACGTGCAAGTAAGTTTTATTTTATATCACAAAAAAATAAAAATCAAAAATATAAAAATATATAGGGATAATGACAGTGCACAATTTTATAAAGATCGGTTCATAATTTACCATAGCTCCTATATAAGACATGACCGACTATATCTATATTCCTCGTTTTTATTTGTATTAAACTTCGACATATTCTAATTTCCAATACGAGCAGGGTTGTCAGATTTTTTTGAGCCTCTGTCGCCAAATTGTTAATCAGAAATCGCCAAAAATCGCCAAAATTAAATTTTATATATTTTTTTTATGAAAAACTAAAAACAACTAAAATATTTAGTGCTTCAAATTTTATATAATTTTAAAATGTAAATTCAGCTTCAACAAAGTCAATAATAATTTCAGTAGCTAATAATAATTGAATCACAAAAATAGTACTTTCAATAAACTTTTCTGACATACATAACTCAATTTTAGGTCAACAATTTTAAAAATTTATTTAAATTTATTATATTTTTTAACAGAATAATTCTAAAACTATATAATGAACATTTGTCCTATTAAACTTATAAATTGTTTCGAAGAATTAATTTATTCATGAACGTTTTCTTTTCATTATGGTCCATAAAATATTAATATTCATATTTGAAAGATGATGGAAAACAAATTATCAAACATTTGATGAAGATATTTATAAATTAAGGATCTTGAGTTTGTTAGTCGGGGTTCATTAACAGCAATTTTTCTTGCTGCAATTTTGAGTTCGTAGACGAGAGAGGTGAAGTGAATGTAAATGTTTAGTATTCTCTTCTCTATCCTACGAACTCAGAATTGCAGCAGGAAAAATTGCTGTGTGTGATCCCAGACTTAGATCAGGGGTTTTTACAAACTCTTGCTTCGTGCCTTTAACTTTAATAATTTAAAGGTATTTCTGAAAATACGTTGAATTTCAAGTTTGAATAAAAATTAATATTCACTTGAAAAAAGGGATACTTTGTCAATTTCATATCAAATGTTATTCCTAAATAATTCTTAATCCAAAAATAATTTAATACTTAAAGATAAAAGATTAATGGCATATTCTCAATTTGATACCAATTGCTTTTGTTAAATCAGGCTATATTTAAGAAAATAAAACATTTGACTTCAATTAATTATACATTTAAGATAAAACGTTTGTATTTAAAAATGGATTTTAAAATTGCTAATAAACGTCTTATGCCAAGGACAAAATATCATTAATGGTTTTTTACAATTACCAGAATGATAATAATAATCATGCACAAACACAAAAAAATTTTTACTCTATATTTTTTGCAACTTTGCAAAGCTTAATTAAATCCTAGCTTAATTCCCTTAAATCTTAATTCTGAATTAAGAAATAATAGTTTTTCATTCAATAATACCATTCCCAAAAATATAATTCAATAGCTTAATTCAAAGGCTTTTGTTTGAATAGAATTAATTCTTTATTGAATTAATTCATAAAGAATTCATTCAATTTTTGTTAATTTAAATCATTTCCAAATTGAATGAAAATATTTATTTTTTTCATTCAATTTGTAATATTTTGTGTTTTATTATTTTACAAAATGAATTAAAAAATATTTTCTAAAACTAATTTGTAATAGATTTGAAGTGAAGAAAATTTGAATGATTCAATATACTTTGTTGAGAACCGCGGACCTCCATTTGAGAACCGCCGTTTTGGATAAAAAATACTAAAAATAGACGTTAGCTAGTAAGAAATTTAATAAAGTTTTAAAAATTAGCCAAATAAATCGCCACCTTGTTAAAAATCGCCAAAAAATTCGCCATGTCGCAAAATGGAAAATTCAGTCGCCAAGAGCAATTAAAAATCGCCACGTTTGGCGAAAAATCGCCACATCTGACAGCCCTGAATACGAGTAGTAATTTTGTTAATGATTTTCAAAATGTTGCATACTTTTGTACAGCTTTTGGGAAACCTCTTTCTGCAAAAAAATCTTAATACAACTGTCAAATGTAACATATGTAAGTGGGATTGAAGTGTTTTCTAAACTGTCTACAATTTTGTTTCACATTATTTAATATTGAACTTTGAATGAATCTGCGGACAATTTAATCACAATATTTCTAAAATTTAGGTTAGTCATCCCATAATTGTTTTTTGTAAAACAAAAATTACAATATTTTAGAATTTTATAACTTTTAATCACAATACTTTTAAACGAACACTTTCAAACAAATCAAATCGATAGAAAATCATCACATCAAAATCGTTTTATTACCCACCATCTAAAAGATGGGGGGTATATCGATTTTGTCATTCCGTGTGTAACATGTCGAAAAAATCATTTAAGACCCCATAAAGTATATATTTTCTGGGTTCTAGTTAGATTCTGAGTCGATGTCCGTTGTCCGTCTGTTGAATGCAGGATAGGGCTGGAACCTAGGGGGACGAAATTTGGCTCAAATATTTATCTTATATAAGGTTTGTTTGGAATTGAAAATGAGCAAAATCGGTTAATAAACAAACAAGTTATGGGCTAAATCACAGACTACACAGACAGGAAACCAATGGGATATGTCAAAAAAGTACTTTCGAATCATATGGTTCATTTGCCACTTTTGCGCAGTAGCTAACCGTAGTGATTTACAGAACGAAAAAGTAAAACATCATATTCAAATAACAACGAGTATGTGAAACCAACTACATTGTATTTTTCAAACATATTTGGTAGGTAGGGTTTCCTTTTAAATTCTAATACTGGGATTTTTTAGGACATTATTTATTTTAATTTCTTTCTAGAAAATTGTATAGATAATATTATATGATATACATTCCAAAGCAGGATCAATTTTTGTTTTGATATACATATACAATTGAGTATGTATTTTTCATTTGTTATAAGGGCTGTGTGCTTTTATAGTCATCCTAACACAATTGTTGTTTATTTACAAATTAATAAAGCTTTTAAAGCAATGAAATATGGATGCGACCAATTTTTAGATAATCAACGAAATATTGTACAAATAGTTCAAGGACCAATGTAAGCTCGGAAACAAAAAATGGACGTGGTCCGCCCACTTTACTGCCCACCTCTATATAACGTAAATTTTAAAAAGTTGATGGTGGGTATATAGATTCGGCCAAGCCGAATAAAACATTCTCGCTTGTTGTTATTGAAATTGCTGTTTTAACAGAATCATTTCTCATCACATAACTGATTATTTTTATGTAGGTCTATAATTCAAACAATTTTCAATGATTTGAATGAATTCTTTAATATCATCTCATTTTAGCGGATGTCGACGTTGGGAACAACATTTTTCAACATTTTCAATAGTCGGCATTAGATGCTTACAATTAGCAAATTAAAAATTGTCTATAAATCTAATAGGTGGTATCAGTATTTTTTCTGAGTTATTTTAAATACATATGTATTCCCAGAAACTTCGAATTTGAATGATATTTTTAGATCTGCAATGTGTATTTTAATGATTTCATTAAAGGATAGACATTTCCAACTTTAAATTCATTTTTAACTAACTTATTTGATAATTTCACAGAGTTTGAAAACTCTCACTGCAACGATCAAAAGTTGCAGCATTAAGCCCAAATTACAATATCGCGTAGTCAGCAGCAGTGTGTGCTGCCATAATCAGCTGATTATTTAGAATGCACTGTTTGTTATGGTGTTGATTACATTTAGTCAGCAGCAGTTTGCAGTGCTGTTTCATTTAGCTCTGTTTCTAAATTCACTGCGCTGCATTGAGATTGAGAGCGAGACAAAGAGAGTGAGCAAATAAATGAGAGTCTAAAATACACAAGTAGAACAAAGCTAGATGGTGGTTGTAAATTGCGGCTGCCTACGCTGAATTGTAATTATAACGGCAGCAACATGTTGTGCTGACAGTGATCAGCTGATAATTTTTGCTGATACTGTTGCTGACTACGCGCTATTGTAATTTGGGCTTTAGTGTAGTGAAAAAATTTTAACTACAATCTTTACTTTTTAGAGGTGAGTTAAAAAATATCTGCCTCACTCAGCATAGTGGTAGTGAAAAAATATTTTTTTCCACTATAATTATTTAGTGATAGTTAAAATTTTTTCAGCTCAACCCTAGTGCAACATTTTTTTCTTCACTAAATACTTTAGTGCAAAAAACAACCCTCCACTAATGTTAGTGGAACTTAGAAATTGTTCACTAGAGTTGTGTCGTTCATGAACGAATCGATTCAATTGAATGAATCAGTGATTCATATCGTTCATTTTTGCATTGTTTTTATATTGCTTCAGAAAAAATTTTGTTACTTTTATTTACATATTTTATTAATAATATTTTTATTATACTTTTATAAATAATTGTCAAAAATAATTCATATTTATTCTTTTCCATTAACTTTTGTTCATAAAGTGTTCTAATACTATGTTCACATATAAAGGTTTTTTGAAAAAGAGTCGTTTTCTTAAAAAACACAAAGAAATTGACTTTTTTTCATATATTTCAAAGCCAGAAAATATCTCGATTCGAGTTGTTTAATTATTTAACACAATAAAAACAAACTAAATTTCCATACAGGGAAGAAATATTTAGTATTTTTAGTACATAGAAATTTGTTGAAAAAAGAATCTGTAAAAATTACCAAACAGTTTAAAAACAAAAAATTTAAAATTATGAATGAAATTTATATTTGTTCATAAATTTTATTTGTTTGAAAATTTTATTTTGTTAATTATAAAGTGTCTGTGTGTGTAATTTTTATTTAAATTTAAAATTTGTGAAATTATTTTAACAAAATAAAAACAGGCCAAAAAGAAAAACACAATAAAATAATATGTGAACGGTGATGTTTAAACTCTTTGTGTTTTTTAAAAAACAAGTAGAAAACTAGTGTATGTGAACATAATATAAGAAACAAATGAAACAATTGTTTCAGTTTCAGCTGTTGTCATTCAAACATTAATCGTTCAGAATCTGTTTCATTTATTGTCCATACACTCACACACTCATCATCCAGAGCCTGATCAATGTTAAAAAATGAACGATGAACGAAATGAACGAACTGAATCATTTTAAAAAATTTAACGGTGTGAACGATTCAGCAAAATGAACGATTATGCCCAACTCTATTATATACAGACGAAAGTAAATTTAATTTGTTCAGATCAGACGGACAGTCCTACGTTTGGCGTAAACCAAACGAAGAACTCAAAGAAACAAACTTGGAAGCTACCGTAAAGCAGGTAAAGGAAGTGGTTCTGTTTTAGTTTGCATGTCGTCCTCTGGAGTAGGAGAGTTATGTATAATAGATGGTATTATGGACCAAACTAAATATTTATCTATTTTAAAATAAAATTTGGTGCCAAGTGTAGAAAAGTTGGGTATAAAAGACACATTCCAATTATACCAGGATAACGATCCTAAACAAAGGACATGCTGTTCGTATGTGGCTACTATATAATTGCCCACGAGACACCACCACAGTCCCCAGACATTAACGTAATCGAACATTTGTGGGCACATTTGGAAAATCAGCTTAAAAATTATAGAATTTCGTACAAAAATGATCTTATAAAGGCACTAAAGGACGAATGGGCGAAAATTGATCCCTCTATTTGCAGAAACCTGGTGGAATCAATGTCGAGAAGATTAGAAGCAGTTATCAAAAGCAAAGGACTTCCTACGAAGTATTAAATATTAGTAATATTTACTTAAGATAATTTTATTCTTAGTGTTCTACTACTTTTTTGCCCACTTCTATTTTCTACATTGTTTTTAATAATATTTTTAAAATAGTTTGTTAAAAAGAATAAATAATTGACAAAAAAAAATAAATAAATTCATTCGACACAAATGTCTGCAGTATAAGTTCATTTTAAAATTATAACGATTTTGATTTTTCATACTGCATTGTCGGTGTGACGCACACATTCAAAAGCTCTCTTAATTTTACTAATACTATTTAATTGCTTGAGCTTATGCAGTATGTGTCTATGGGGTGCTTAAAACCTATGAACAAAAACTAAATGAAGCCAAAAACTACTAGTTTTTGTTTGGTGTAATATGGCATTTATACCAAAACTAAAAACCAATTGGTTTTTGAAAAACTAAATTTCAAAAACCAAATCGTTTACATACCTTTTTTTCTCTGCATATGGTTTTTGTTGATGTGTTGAACTTTTTTTTTTTTTTTATTTTGATAATATTGTGTTTGCTTTTGTTGATAAAAACGTTCCCAACTAAATCTAAAAAATAATGTACACCAAAAATTTATAAAAATTATAAAATTTTAAAAGAAATTTTACATTTTTCTGTTTAACATTATATTAAAAAGCTGACTTTTGTAAAAACATGTTAACAGGCTGCATCATAAATAGTTATTTTAGTAGTTTTTATTTGGTTTTCAACAAAAACTACACAAAAACGGTTTTTGATTTGTACACTGAACCAAATCTCGTATGTAATATTGACGAAAAATTTTCGTAGAATTTTAACGAAAAAAAAAATATTTAAATTAACAGATTTCTTCAAATTAATAGAATTTTTCTTCGAATCAACAAATTTTCTTCAAATCTACTAAAAAAATTTTGTAAATTTTTTTTGTAAAATATGTTGATTTGAATAAAATTTCGTTAAAAAATTGACGAAAAATCTGTTAAATCGACGAAAATTTAGTTAATTGGCAGTAACTCTTAAACAATTGGCAGTAAGAAAAACAACACACATCCCAAGAAGAAGTTAATTTGAATAAATTATCTGTTAAATTAACTAATATTTTTCGTAAATTTTACAATTGACTAATATTTTTTAGTCAATTTGAATAAAATTCTTCATCTTGACTAAAAACTTGCAAATCGACTAAAAGCATACACATTTTAAGAAACTAAATTATTTATTTTATTCAAATTTAATAAAATTCTTGACATGTAGAATTAAAGAAAATTCTTCAAAATAAGTTTGAACGTCTTTACATACAATTATAGTTTTTGATAATATGTAAAAAATATAAAATTATATATTTCTTATATTTATATTATTTATTTAGTTTTTACTAGAAATTATTGACTGTACTATATGTGTATATGAACGATATTTAAAAAAATTTATAAAATATACTAATTAATAAACTAATTTACATTTACTAAAATTAAATAAAATGAAGTAGTAAAAATAAATAAAAATTCTTCAATATGATTAATAAATTTAGTAAATTTTACTAAAGACATTTAAAATTTAAGAAATTTTGTTAAAATTAACAATTTTATTTTCGTCAAATTGAATAATATTCTTCAATTTGACTAAATATCTTCAAATTTACTAACGACATGTAGAATTGAAGAAATTTCGTTAATATTTATTAATTTATTTTAGTCAAATTTAATAAAATTCTTCAAAATGACGAAATTTCTTCAAATTTACTAAAGGCATGTAGAATTTAATAAATTTCGTTAATTTAAATAATTTCTTTTAGTCAAATTGAAGAAACATGTGTAGAACTGAAGAAATTTCTTCAATACAGAAAACGCATAGTTAAGAACATCAGTTGAATGACAAACAAAAAAGCATGTGCACGTGTTTTTGTGTCAATAGATTATTAAAAAATTATCGAATTAATAAAACATAGTGAAACATAAGTGTGAATTTGTTTTAAATCAGATATACTTCAAGAACAAGCAAGTTTCAATCAATAAATATATAATTCTCCTCCTGCAAAAAATTTTAATTTATGTGCAAACTCATTTATGGCACAAAATGCAACCAAGCACTGTTAAGTGTAAGGACTTTTGAAGGAATTTTTCATACTTTTGACGGTAATGTTAATTATTTTAAATTGTTAATATTTTAAGTAAACAGATTAAATTAATCAACTGCCAGACCACGGGCATCATTATCTCAAGAAGCCGTTTTGGATTTTAAAGAACTGCACGACCAACAATTTCCTTTGAAAACCTAAAAACAAACCTACAAATGATTTGCAAATGTAGGTAAATATTTTTTGTACTATGTATATAAAGTTTTCTTTACATTTTTTATATGTTGCTATAGATCATCCAGAAATAAACTTTAAAAATATTAAGTTATAAATTGTTATGGGCTGAAATTGAATGCAGTACACTGGTTGTTGATTACTGAGTGAGTGCACATCTAATGTACTTAATAAATGGTACAAAAATAGTTTACGTTAAATAAAATTTTTAATAAATGTATATTTTTTTTTATTTCCTCAGGTCGATATCGATTAAACACTAAAATGTGAGTTGTTTCCATTCGAATTATAAAAAATTTTCATAAAACATCTTCATATATAGCGATCACATCAAGGATCCAGCAAACAAACTTTTGTAACAAAATAGGAAACAAATACACTGAACCAAAAATGAGCAGTAAATACTGTAAAATGGGGTGTAGAATTGAAGAAAAGTAGGTTAAATATCAACCAACAAAATCGTTATTTAATTCAACAGAATTTTTTGTTAATTTTTCGTAAGTTAGTTAAATCGACGAAAATTCGTCAATATGACTAATTCAAATAGTTAATTAAAAGGTAGTTAATTTGACAAATTTTTAGTCAAATTGAATAAAATATTATTCAAATTAATTAAAAATTTTATTCATATTGAAGAATTTTTATTCAATTTAACTAAATTATTTTATTTAATTCTACTAAATTTTAGTTAAATTAAATAAAAAATTTATTCAAATTAACTATTTTTTTTTTTTTCAATTTAACATTTGAATTTTATTCAAATTGATAAAATTTTGTCAATTCCAAAGTACTGTTAAGCCCTTGTAGGAAAGTTTACTATAAATTAAAATCATTATAATAAAACAAATAAGAAATTTTAAACACTTTAATAATAATTATTGTGTAAACAAAATATCATTCATGTTATAAATAAGCATTTTAAAATATATAAAGAAAATTATTTAATAAAATTTAATATAAACTTACGTAGCAAAAGTTTTAATTAAAGTAATTTTATGATAAAGGTTAGACCAACGGTTCTCAAATGGGGTTCCGTAAGGACATTCGTGGGGGGTCGCGAAATTTCCTGAAAAATATTCTTGAACTCATAATTTTTTAATGTAAATATTATTTAGAAGTTAAAATGAAAATTAAAATAAAAGCATGCAGCTATTTAAAAATGGAAATATACACCTTTTTTGCAAAATATACCAAGATTAAAGACAAACGTAGAAACTACTAATGAAGGAACCTTTGAATGAAAATATTAAGCTTGATAAAGACAACAATGATCAAACAAAAAAAGTAATGCTGTCAATTATACAGTATAAAGAAAACTTTACATTGTGGAAGGGAAAACATTTAATTTAAAAGATAAATACATATGTAGTTCACTTAAATTTGATGAAACTACAGTTTTTTTTCACATAAAATTCGACTTTTATTTTATAAAAATATAAATAAAAATATATTGCTTATGCCAAGAACTTTTTATAAAATCGTTTGAAGTTCACAAAACTTTTATTTCATGGGTCAGAAAGAAAATTTGCTTAATTAACTTTATAATTTAAAGGCGGAAAGTCCTTTCAATGTTAATATTAATAAAGTACCAGGTTCATTTCAAAAAGAGTTGAAATGCAACTCATGCGTTAAATATAATTTTTAATTAAAATATCCGCTTGTTCGCTCCGAAGCCCTAAAACTATTAAAAAATTTCTTCAACATACATTTTTATGTAAAAATATATTTTTTCACTCTTTTGTCCCTCAAAACAGAGATTCGATCTTTTGTGGACGCAGAGAATAATATTAGGTTTATTATAAGAAAAAATCTCTTAATATTCAAGCAAAACAATGTCGCAATTATTAATATTATTATTTTTTAATTACTTTATCTTTACCTCAAATTTTTTCTGATTCTTAAATTAGATAAAGTTGTAGTGGGTCGCGCTTCCATTGTAATGTCAAAAGGGTGTCGCGAAGCGAGGTCTTGTGTGAACCCTTGGGTTAGACCCTTTCAAAAATGTAAAATAAACCAAATTTACTACTGTCTGAAATATAAAAATATATTTGAGAAATAAGAAATTCTGTTACAAAAGTTTATTTGCTAGATCTTTGATATGATCGCTATATAAGATGATGTTTTATGAAAATTCTTTACAATTCAAATGGAAACAATCCACATTTAAGTACAAGTGTTTAATCGAAATCGACCTGAGAAAATAAAAAATAAACATTTATTAAAAATTTTATTTAACATAACAAACTATTATTGTACCATTTATTAAGTATGTGCACTCACTCAGTAATCAACAACTAGTGCACTGCATCAATTTCAGTCAATAATTTATAATTTAATATTTTTAAAGTTTATTTCTGGATGGTCTATAGCAACATATCGTCACCGAAAATGCAAAACAACGTAACATCAAAATTTTCAAATTTGTGTTTTTGATGAAATATAGTTTATTTTTTTCAAAATACGTGTGATCACAAATTTTCAGACTTGTAGCTCAAAAAATAACGATTATATTAACGAAGGCAATGATTTTTTTGAGTCAAAAACAATTTTTTTTTTTTGTTAAATACCGTTACGAATTTAGGTTGCAAATTTTTAAAAATATAAATATAAAAATAGCTTTTAAAATTTTGGAGTAAAAATTATCAGAAATCTTTTAAATTATAATTTTTCTAAAATTTGTATTGATGTTACGTTTTTTTGGCTTCATAAAATTTAAATCTTGAAAAACGTAAACCACATTAAAAAATATTTAATAAAAATAAAACGAGAGAAAAAGATATAGTCGGTCAAGCCCGACCATATGATACCCTACACCATTTTGTACATTATAATTCGGAGTGTGGTCTTTTATTAGACTTGGAGTCAAATATGAACCGATACTCATAAGTGTAAAATAAAACATACGAATACAGAATATTACGTTGATGCTGACATTTATATGAATTTATTCACTTTTGGGTGATTCCTGAAAGAGAGCCTTATATGGGAGCTATGGTAAATTATGGACCGATCTTTGTAAAATTTGGCACTATTATTTATGTTCATATAAAACTTATTTGTGTCGAATATTAACTTGATACTATCATTTTAATGGGATTTATGCCCGTTAAAGTGATTTTCTGAAAAGGGGTTTATATGGGAGCTATGGTTAATTATTGACCGATCTTTTTAAAAATTGGCACACTTTTAGACTTATATGAAACTTATATGTGTCAAATTTCATTAAAATATTGCTATATTTAAGGAATTTATGATCGTTAAACCCTTTTCCGGGAGGACATTTGTATGGGGGCTAGGTGAAATAATGGACCGATCATAACCAATTTCAATAGCCTTCGTCCCTGGACTAAAAGAAACCTGTGTACCAAATTTCATTAATTTTGGTTCAAAATTGCTACCTGTAGTTTGATTACAATGTTTTCATGGACAGACAGACTGTCAGACGGACGGACATCGTTAAATCGAATCAGAAAGTGATTCTAAGCCGATTGGTATAAATTAAGGTGGGTCTTAGACCAATATTTTTGGGTGTTATAAACATCAGCACAAACACATAATACCCTCCCCACCTATGGTGGTGTAGGGTATAAATATTCATCAGTAATGTATTAGGCAAAATTTAAGGATGTAACAACCCAAAAATCTTGTTTGTAGGACAATTTATTTAGATTTTAGAACGTTTTTTGTGCCTCCTGTAAAGTTATAAAAAGTGATGTTACGTTGTTTTGCAAAGTTTATATACAAAGTACAAAAAATATTTACCTACATTTGCAAATCATTGGTGCTTACTTGTAGTAGGTTTGTTTTTAGGTTTTCCAAGGAAATTTTTGTCGTGCAATTCTCAATAATCCAAAACGGCTCCCGTGGTCTAGCAGTTGATTAATTTAATTTGTTTATATTTGCTATCGAAATGATTTATAAAATAAGTAAATATAACTAAAATATTAAAAACCCAGCTGAAAAAATTATGTATGGATCATATATGAAGTTGCATATATGTTTGGATCCGAAAATTGTGGGTATATGGACATATATGTATATTAATACATTTTTATATATACATACACATCCTTACATATATTAAATTGTCTACACACACATATAATTTGGTACAAAGATCGTGGTTGAAATTTTACGTATTTTATTTACAGAATTATTTTACATCACATACAATACCCATTTTACATTTATTATTTTTATGTTAACATCAATCAATTGATTAAAGATGTAAATCAAATTATTTTACGATTAGATATGTAGGTGTCGATTAGCTATTGACTTAACGACCTAATCCTAAAGATTTTCTTGTTTTTATAGGTGAGCACATACCCATGTTCTCCAAAAACAAAACTTGAATGCAATGCTGAAAATTTCGGGATCAATAAACAAGAATTTAGAGCATGTAGTGAATTTAATCTTACCTAGTATTCAGACAGAATTATGAAATTGATTGTTGCTTTTTTAGTTTTTTATTCCAAATCTAATTTTACTTTTATTTGTAATTTCAAATTATAAATTTTCTAAAATGTCAAAAATTTTATTATTTCTGTAACTGTAGAAACAGAATTTCGACTTATTAATGTTGACGAATACGACGTCGTATTTAGATGGAATTTTGTGTAAAATTAACGTGTTTACAAACATATATATATTTACCGAATTTGATAAATTTTTTAATTAAGTCTGCTATAATTAATTATTTATTATCCATTTATATTTTTTTAATAAAAGAAGTCATATATGGGACACAAATTTCATATGCATATACAGTAGTACGAACGCTCTTTATTACGAATTTCCAATAAAACGAATGGCAAAATTTTTGTATTGACTACTCTATAGTACGAATAGATAGGCATTTTTTCTATTCGATAGTGCGAATGGTGGTTTGTTATAAGAACTTTTGTTTTATTTACGTATGAACGAAGTTTTTATTATGTTTTTACTTCATTCTTTCGCGGTCATCCACGTTTACTGATGTTATTGTGAAGTTTTTATACCCTATACCACCATAGGTGGGGAGGGTATAATGCGTTTGTGCTGATGTTTGTAACACCCAAAAATATTGGTCTAAGATCCACCTTAATTTATACCAATCGGCTTAGAATCACTTTCTGAGTCGATTTAACGATGTCCGTCCGTCTGACCGTCTGTCCGTCCATGTAAACCTTGTAATCAAACTACAGGTCGCAAATTTGAACCAAAATTAATGAAATTTAGTACACAGGTTTCTTCTAGTCCAGGGACGAAGCCTATTGAAATTGGTTATGATCGGTCCATTATTTCATCTAGCCCCCATACAAATGTCCTCCCGGAAAAGGGTTTAACGATCATAAATCCCTTAAATATAACAATATTTTAATGAAATTTGAAACATATAAGTTTTATATAAATCTAAATAAGTGTGCCGATTTTTAAAAAGATCGGTCCATAATTTACCATAGCTCCCATATAAGGCCCTCTTTCGGGAATCACCCAAAAGTGAATAAATTTATATTTCGTGTATTCGTATGTTTCATTTTACACTTATGAGTATCGGACCACATTTGACTCCAAGTCAAAAACCCTCCCCGAATTATAATGTACACAATGGTGTAGGGTATCATATGGTCGGGCTTGACCGACTATATCTTTTTCTCTCGTTTTATTTTTAAAAGTGTTTTGTGTTTTTAACTGTCAAAATGTTGCAAGTAAAACGATGTAAAAAAAAGACAACTTCATTGCAAGATAAATTAAAAATTATAGCAGACCACGAAAATAAAACATCGTTGTTTGAAATTTCAAATAAATATGGATTATCCAAATCCACAATATGTACAATCATTAAACAAAAAACGAAACTGCTGGATAATTCCATGAATTCGTTAAAAAATCGGTATAGACTTACAAGTGGTGAATTTAAAAAAATGGAGGATGCACTTTACGAGTGGTTTTTAGCACAAAGAAAATTCCATATCACAGAAAATTCCATATCACAGTCGGTGGAGAACAATTAAAATGCAAAACTGTGGAGCTGCACAAAAAATTCTACAATGGTCAGTTTTGTGCCAGTGATGGAGTCTGGTGAGAAATTAACTTCTTCTAAAGAACTTGTTGCGCCATTCGTTAATAAGTTAGCGTCTACCATTATGGAGCATGGGCTCTCAAACGAGGCAATTTTTAATGCGGATGAATCCGGTCTCTACTGGTAAATGTTGCCAAACAAAACATATGTTCACAGTGGAGAAAAATCTGCTCCAGGTAGAAAATTGTCAAAGGAGAGATTAACATTTTTAATGTGGGCTAATGTTGCAGGAACTAAGAAAATTAAACTTTTTGTAATAGGAAAAGCTCAAAAACCGAGATCTTTTCGGAAAAAAATTCTTCCTGTTGAGTACGGAAACTCTAAATCTGCTTGGATGAATGCAGCTCTGTTCAAAAATGTTTTTTTGATAAATTTATTCCAGAAGTAAGTTTTAGTAAATTGTTTTAATGTTATTAATGATTTAAAAAAAATTCAAAATATATTTACAGGTAGAGACATTTTTAAAAGAAAAAAAAACTTTCAATTAAGACTCTTCTAATATTAGACAACGCTCCAAGTCATCCACCGGCAGATGAACTGGTTCATGATAATAAAGATGGACAGATTTAGGTAATGTATATGCCCCCAATGTAACTCCACTAATACAGCCCATGGACCAGAATGCAATTAGACTCTTAAAACTGCATTACCGAAGCAGTTTACTGTCAAAAATTGTATCTTCCAACGAAAATTTAGAAACGTCCCTCAAACAAACCACTTTATTTGAAGCCGTTTCATTGGTTGCCTTAGTCTGGGAAAAAGTATCCAGTTATTCCATAAAGAAATGTTGGAAGAAAATTTTGGGCGATGACAATTTTGAGGACTAGGATGATATTCCACTAGTGCGTGACAGTGAGGAGATGAGAGCAATTTCCAAAATGCACAATTTACTACATGCAAATTTTCCAAATTCACAATTTGATTTTCTTGATTTATTTGAATGGAATCTTGATGATACAAGTGAAGAAATTGAATTGGATGATGATGTCGATGAGGATAATATTTTATTAGTTCCTGACAATAACTCTACAAAAGTAAAGCATGCGGATGCAATAAACTGCTTTGACACATGTATTAAATGGGCTGTTGAGAACAACATTGAAACCTCGAAAATACTATTATTGAGAAGTCTTCATGAAAATCAGTTTAAAAAGTAATAAACGTCAATGTTTAATGACGGATTTTTTTCTGTATGTTCTTTCATGCCTGTTTAAGTACAAAAAATGAATTCAAAATAATACAAATTAATTATATCTTGTTTCGTTATGTAGTTTTTTATAAAAAAAAAAAAAAAATATATATATATATATATATTAATAAAATCTAATTATTTTATGTGAATTATTTGAATTGGAACATAAAAATGCGTTGTTCAATAATATGAATTTGTCGTACTAGCGAACGTCCACTGTATTTGCATATATTATATATAAATCATATATAGTCACATATATGACAAAATTATTCATATATTGTCCTATATATGTATCAATATATTGAAAGCATTTTAATGTATGGACTCATATATATGCATATATGTTCATATATGAATCATATATAATTATATATAACTTTTTTAGCTGGGAATTTAAAATATTTAACATTATCGTGAAAAGTATAAAAAAGTCCTTCAAATTTCCTTACGCTTAACAGTGCTTTAGTTGGTTGCATTTTGTGCCATCCATGAGTTTGCACATAAATTAAATTTTTTGCAGGAGAATTATATATTTATTGATTGAAACTTGCTTGTTCTTGAAGTATATCTGATTTAACACAAATTCACACTTATTTTTCACTATGTTTTATTTATTCGAGAATTTTTGTATTTTTATAAAAAAAATTAAATCTATTGACACAAAACACGTGCTCAAGCTTTATTGATTGTCATTCAACTGATCTTCTTCACTATGCGTTTTCTGTATTGAAAAAATTTCTTCAGTTCTACACATGTTTCTTCAATTTGACTAAAATAAATTATTTAAATTGACGAAATTTATTCAATTCTACATGCTTTTAGTAAATTTGAAGAAATTTCGTCAATTTGAAGAATTTTATTCAATTTGACTAAAATAAATTAGTTAAAATTAACAAAATTTCTTCAACTCTACATGTCGTTAGTAAATTTGAAGATATTTAGTCAAATTGAAGAATATTATTCAATTTGACTAAAATAAAATTGTTAATTTTAACAAAATTTCTTCAATTTTAAATGTCTTTAATAAAATTTACTAAATTTTTTAATCATATTGAAGAATTTTTATTTATTTTTACCACTTAATTTTATTTAATTTTAGTAAATGTAAATTAGTTTATTTATTAGTATATTTTATAAAATTTTTTAAATATCGTTCATATACATATATAGTACAGTCAATAATTTCTAGTAAAAACTAAATTAATAATACAATTATAAGAAATATATATTTTTATATTTTTTACATATTATCAAAAACTGTAATTGTATATAAAGACGTACAAACTTATTTTGAAGAATTTTCTTCAATTCTGCATGTCTTTAGTAAATGAAGAATTTTATTCAATTTATGTATGCTTTTAGTCGATTTACAAATTTTTAGTCAAGTTGAAGAATTTTATTCAAATTGACTAAAAAATATTAATCAATTTTAAAAATATTCGTTAATTTAACAGACAATTTATTCAAATTAACTTCTTTTTGGGATGTTAAATTGAATAAAATTGTGTGTTGTTTTTCTTACTGCCAATTGTCTTACTGCCACCTTAACTAAATTTTCGTCGATTTAACAGATTTTTCGTCAATTTTTTAACGAAATTTGATTCAAATCAACATATTTTACGCAAAAGTATTTTTGACAAAAATTTTTTAGTAGATTTGAAAAAAATTTGTTGATTTGAAGAAAAATTCTATTGATTTGAAGAAAAAATTTGTTAATCTGTTATTTTTTTTTTTCGTTAAAATTCTACGAAAAATTGTTGTCAATATTACCTACGAGATTTGGTTCAGTGTATTATTATATTTAATTATTATTGAGTTTCAAAAACAGAAAATATTTTTGTAAGTTTACAATTTTTGCGAACACTCCTATCACAACAATGTGTGAATTCTCACGAACAAAAAAGTAAAAAAGTCATATAGGATCTCATTCACTCAGGTTTACGTTAAATTTTATCCTTTTACGATCAATATTAAGAAAGTATGTATTAGTAGAAGAACAAAAAAAGTAACACAAAGTCCTTCTTATGAGTTCTTATTCACTTATGACCTCATATCTTTAATTTAATGTTTCTAGGTTCATAATTATAGAAAATTCAAAAAGTACCATTAGAAGACGAAAAAGTGCCGCAAAGTTCCTCCCTTATGAATTCTTATCCACATAGGACCATGTATATTTAATTTCAAGTTTCTAAGTTCAATATTGTAGAAAAGTACCACAAATTTCACTCTTGTGAATTCTTCTACAACGGACCAATTTTACATAATTTCATGTTTCTAGGTTAAATATAATTGAAAATTCGTTATTGAGTTTGCACAAAATATAATTTCCCGCTTTTTGGTACTTTTTCAACAGAAGTGTCATAAATTTTATTCCAAATTGGATCCAATAATAAATACGCATGTCAATACATAAAAAAATATTTTATGAAAAAAGTACCAAAAATTTAAGTGCTGATGAGGATATCTAAATCAAGAGCATTTTTAAACCGATGAATACAAAATTAAATACTTTATTTTACACATATCTCAATTGCAAATAGGTTTAGCCCCGAAAACATAACGCTTATTCAAAATGAGAAAAAAATTGAGTGCGAGTATTCAAAAATTTTAGTACTTTTATTTTTACTTGAAAATATAGTAAATCATATGGTTGCAGAAAATAAACAAAACCATGATATAATAATAGAAGGTAGAATCATTAGGGAGAGTTGTCAATTTTATTTCTTATGTCAAACAATAGAAAAATAAAAATTATAAGAGACAAATAAAATTCATTAAAATGCTTTTCTTTATATTAGAATTACTTTGTATGGAAAAGTATGTACATGTTGTTACAATTTTATAGCAAAAAAATATTCAGTTATTCTAAAGATTACAAACTGCCCAAACACCAACAGCTTTTCCGAATTCCTGCTATATATTGCCATTCGCTTTGGTAAAATGTTTCCACAGTAATTGTAACCAATGTCTGCAAGCATTGCTTATGTTAAGTCCCCTTTGAAAATTTGGGCCAGAATGTTAACTTGTACTGTTGTGACGGGTTCAGTTGTTGAATCTCAATGCCAAGAACTATGCATTGGCACCCGAAAAGGCGGTAGTGAGCATTTTTTTATTTATTTTTTTTTTGATTTTTTAATATTTTGTTTTGATTATTTTTTTATTAAGAAATCCCGCTTTTCTAACTCTAACAATTATTTATTCGATTTCCTTATTTATGTTTTCTATAACATTCTTACCAATATGTAAGTAAGTAAAAATAATTTTTTCCAATGAAAGTTGATAATTTTTTACAAATCATTTGTGATAATTAAAAGTTTTAAATATTTTGTTACGCTGATCATCTTCTCTACTGACTAATCTTAAATGTACTTTGTGTGTATTTTTTGATGACTTCGATGTAGGAAGACCTACATTGTCTTGTAGGTCTTGTTAAAATATTTACACATTTTTTAACATATCTTCAGTTCTTTATCAGTGAATGAAAAATCTCAAATCTGATATATTTTGACAAGAAAAGTTTAAAATTTTTTCCCAGAAATAGGTTTAAAACTTTAGTTATTTTTAGAATGTTAGAAAAAGATATAAATAAATTTTTGGAGGAAGAAATTTTGTTCTTTCAGAGATATTTTTAGTTTTTAAAAACTCATTTCGTGAGAACATTTGTTTTGGGGATATTTTAATAATTTTTACCAATTTTATTTACCAAAATGTGCCATTTCAAAAATATGTTTTGACATGAACTTGGATTGGATACTTTTTTATTTTTGTATAAACAGAAAGTTATAGAAATATCTGGAACAATGTTTTCGATTAAATTTACTTAAAGTTTGTGCTTACGAAAACCTTGTGTTAATGATTTTATTTGAACTTTTTGTTTTAACTGAATATTAGTGTTTAACTTCTTGGCAGCCGATTCAAAAAGGTGAAAAGGTAACTGTACATCGGATAATTTTGATAACGGTTTTTTAGAGGTAACGGTATTTTTAGTTATTTCGGTAACGGTATTTAGCGTTATCGGTATTTCGAGTTATTTCGGTAATGGTATTTTATAGGAAATTTCGAAGTAGCCATAACTTTATTACAAGTTTTATTTCAACATTATTAAAAATAATAATATTTTTAAACCCAAAAATAACGCTAACGGTATTTTAGCGTTATCGGTATTTCGAGCTATTTTGGAAATGGTTTTGTAGCATTGTATATTTTAGTGGTAACCGTATTTTCAATTATTTCAGTAACTGTATTTTACGGGTAACGGTAGCCATGTTGAATGTTTTTTTTAGCGGTAACGGAAAACAAACTTGGTTTTATTGTTAGCACGTCTAAGAATTAATTAAGAAATTTGCTATCAAATTCAAAAAGTATCAATTTTTTTTTTATCAAACCGTATTTGAATTCAATTTTGAAATTTAACTAGAAATATTTTGAAAACATTTCGAGAAACACATTAAAATTATATTTTTTAATGCTTAAGTTTGTAGGGATATATTTACTTATTTTGATGTTCCAAAATTGATGGATCGTTCTCAATTTGCAACATCTCAATTGCGTCGTGAACTAAGTGCTTGCAAGAGAGCAGCTGATTTAGATTTTCAATTGAGATATAAAAAGAAAATCCCTCTTGTTTTAAAAGACTTTTCAAAGTCCCGCTTTTTCCAATCAATTTTGTTCAGAATCCCGCTTTTTAGTCGTTCGGGTCATGCTTTTTGACAAAAACCCTCTGGTCAAGTTAATTATGAACAAAACAAATGTAAACAATAAAACGAAAATGTTTGAAAATTTAACAAGCGCGAATATATTCGGCCCGGCCGAATCTATATACCCACCATCAACTTTTTAAAATTTTACGTTATATGGAAGTGGGCGGACCACGCCCATTTTTTGTTTCAGAGTTTACATTGGTCCTTGAACTATTTTAACACAATTTCGTTGATTTACACCTTATATGGGAGGTGGGCGGTAAAGTAGGCGGACCACGCCCATTTTTGGTTTCCGAGTTTATATAGACCACCGAACTATACGTACAAAATTTCGTTGTCGTACGTGCTTTTATTGAAGAAATATCAGCAGAAAAGTATTTCACGGACACCCTGTGTTTCTAGTTTTTAGCCCATAACTTCCTGCTTTCAACAGACAGGCGGACGGACTTAGCTAGATCGACTCAGAATCTAACCAGGGCCCAGAAAATATATACTTTGTGGGGTCTTAGATGATTCCTTCGACATGTTGCACACGGAATGACAAAATCAATATACCCCCCATCTTTTTGATGGTGGGTATAAAAAAAATGAATTTCAATAAATATGGTTATACAAAAATAAAAATTAGGAGTTTGTTCACTAAAGTATAAAATTTTTTGAATAAAACTCTGTTGTTTTTCGTTAGTGATTTATGTTTATTTGTTTGTAGTGGTTATTTTACTGCATTTTACAAATTTTCCGTTCGCGTACTATTTAGATTACAAGTTCTTTTGAAAGTAACATTTTAATTAACTCAGTAAATGCTCAGTTTACTGGAATAGAAAATGTCAATTAGGTGATTATGGTTAAAAATAGGCTTTGAAAAATGAAAATAATATTATAATTTTCACGAATATTCAATTATTGGAAAATCGTTTCGTTATAATACCATCATTTTTTTGGTGGAAAATTCAAATTTCGGAGTGCAGAAATTATAACACAGAGAAAAAAAACTTCGGACCCCCGTTCAACTCATAATCACTTTCTGAGAAAATTTTATGTCGAACTAAAATCAAAGCGAAACACTTTAAATTTTTTTTTAATTCAATTTTATTTGATAAAAACAAGAAAACAAAACGTAAAAATTCAGTCCAATACATCAAATGTATTTTTATAAATTAAATTAAAAAACATAATAATTCAGTCCAAAAAACTAAAATATTTTACATTGTATGTATTTAAAAAAAATATTAAATAATAAAGTTAAAAGTTATTGGAGGGATAGACTGCACAATGGTAAAATTTACTACTAATCTTTGTTTGACATATAATCAGTTATATTTGTTTGTATTTTTGGTTTCATCGAATTCGAAATATCAATATGGAGAGCCAAAAGATTGCTTATGTGCTTAGTGGAAAACAATTCACTGTTATTGCACCATTTTATTAAATTATTTACGCTTTCAATGGCTGTAGTATTAGAGACACACCATCGCTACTGAGAACATCCGTCATCAAACACATATTAATTCCATCTGTCGATGTCTTCTATACCAATGTAATCGTTTGGAGCTATTTCTTCTAAAAAAGCTTGAGTTCTCTGAATAACTTCGTTGAAGTCCTGATCTTTTTGCAATAATTGCGCTATTGGCACGTCATCGTCGATGTCGTATTGGTTAGAGTCCCAATTGGAAAACTTTGACCAAGATTTCTTCATAGCACTTTGTGGTACCTCATCCCAAGCTTGTTTTAGTAATAATATTGCATTGCGGATTGAATGGGATTTCAAATGATTTTTCAGTTCACCACCTTCAGCAATTTAATTGAGAAAGAAACATACTGCTGTAATTGAGCTTTGTTTACTTAATAGGGTTTTGATCCATTGGTTGTAAAACTGCTGTTACATTTGGTGAATAGAATAATACAACTATGTTTCCATCGTCACTTTTAAGTTTCTCAATGGGTGCATGAGCGGAGCAATCATCTATAAGCTAAATGGCTTTCGGTGGCAAATTATTTTCCCGAGAAAAGCGGATCACCTGTAAATTTTAAATGTTTTAAAATTACTGAACCTGAAATCAATATTTGTTCTAACCTCTTTAATAATGTCTTTTTGAATTTTATGTCCGTGGGAGTTTTTTTCAAAAGCAGAGACATATGTTCTGTCTGGTAGGCAACGAAAAAATAATCCGGTTTCATCGACATTATATATTTGTGATTCCATTAACCCCATATCAGCGACCTTTGCACGATATCGATGAATAAAAGGAGTGACTGAAGCAACATCACTGGAAAGAATCTCGCCACAAATTTTTAAAAACGGATACCGTGTCGTTTCTTAAATTTGGTAAACCATCCATCACTTGCACGGAATGCATTTTCATCTTTATCGGGATATTCCTCTTTAAATATTTGTTTAACTTTCTGTTTAAGTATGTGCCCAGTCAGTGTACACTTTTTAAGATATTCAGCGCTGTGCAAAGATTTATTGCTTGCCTCCTGATATGTGTTGGAAACAGCATTTAATATTGCTGTTCTATGTGATTTGATGTAGCTGATTGAAGATGTTGTCACATTAAAATCTAGGGCTAACCGCTTCCCTTGAACTCCTTTGTCAAGCTTTTCCAATATTTTGACTTTAGTTTCCAATGATAAAGTGTTTTTTTACGTTTATTTCACATTTCTAATGATACACTTTCACTTTTTAATAGAGACTGCCAAAATATGTACACGCGTATCAAATTTCGCAAATAAACTAGCCACAAATATACATAAATGCGACAAAAAAACAACAAATAGGGAGTAAACATATATTATTTGGTGATTCCCCCTTTTAGTTTTACTATGTTCAAACAGAATAAAAATAAATTGGAGATTTCTTGTGTTCAAACAAAAAAAAAAAAAAAAAAAAAAAAAAAAAAACGCTCGGAAATTAGAATTTCAGAGCGTTTAATGTATTGCATACACTGATTCTAATTTCTTGACGTTCGAATAACTGAAAGCTCTAATTTGTGAGCGTCTACTGTACTACTAAATTGTTTGAATGTAGATACAACCAAGTATATAAACAAACAAAAATAAAATAATTAAAAAACAAAACTTTTTTTCAGATTTTTTTAGAAATTGTTTTTTAGATACAAAATCGTCATTTATCGATACATAATATATCAAAACAATTAATAAACATGATTGAGGAACATTTGCAGTGTCCTGGTTATTATTTTCATATTTTTAATTAAAAAATTCAACCAGTCGAAAGCAAAATAGCAAGTACTGATTTTGACATTTTTGTTCTTATCGTTCGAAATACAGAAACCCAATTTTATATGAAAACACTAGGGTATCCATTCGAATAATGTTCGTTCGTATAATTCGAATAATTTTTACGAATAATTGTTCGAAGAATTTAAAAATGCTACTTTTCGAATAACGAATAATTCGAATATTTTTATGTCGAATATTCGAATAAAACGAATAATTTTATTTTTTATTATTATACTTCTTTAAGTTCATTTTTTAACAATTTGTATAAATATAAAATATTTTACAACTACTTTATTATTATTTAATTTAAATAATTAAAATTTTATTTCACAAATTTTTATCACAGTAGGGCCTCGATTATCCGTGACTCGATTAACCGGCAACGTCGATTATCCGGGAAAGAAAATTTGTAAATGTTTTCCTTTTTCCTACCCATTTAATTTTATTTTTGCATCGATTAACCGTGATTACCTCTATTATCCGGGATTCTAAACACATTTTTTTTTCCGATTGCTTTTAAACAATCAAACACAATGTGAATAAAACAAAAAAGGGGAATTGCCTCGTTTGAAAAAGATGAGTCAGAGGTAAAATGCAAGATTTCTGCATTCATGAAAAGCTAGTTACGAAAATATTTATTTGAAAAGAAGAAACAAACAATATTATATGATTTTTTAAGAAACTATGTAAAATGAAACCGATATTATTATAAATTATTGAAAATAAAGGTCGCCTATCAATAACAATAGACGAGTGGTCAGATAACTTTTCTTATAAATACATAAACGTTACAGCAAGAAGTTATAATTCTAAAAACAAATCCTTTAAACATTTTAATTTCAGACTTGTACAGTTAAAAATAAAAGGAATCGCTTCTAACATTTGTTGTTTAGACTTTTTGTTTTTGTGTATATGTATTACAATGAATTGTTAACTGTTAAGTTGTTTTTGTTTTCCTTTAACAATAAAATATTTGAAAACTTATCAAAATTTACAATTTTCATTTTATATTTTGAATTATTCGAACAATTCGAATAATTTTAATTGCGTGATGGAATAATTCGAATAAACCAAAATGGCTTATTCGAATTATTCGTTTTATTCGAACAATGAAAAAATCGAACAATTTGGATACCCTAGAAAACACTTACGTTTTCTTTCGACTTGTCGTTCGACTCATTGTTCGCATAAAAGTGAGTTAGAGAAACCCAAATCAGTTTTCGTTCGCTTAGAAGGCGAAAGAAAGCTTTCGTTCGACATAGAGAAACAGGATATTAGTATCGACGTAATATTCTGTATTCGTATGTTTTTTTTCACATTTAACACAAATATCGGTCCACAATTGGTCACAGGCCTACAAAAAAAATTTTCCCGGAATTTTGGTGCACATAAACAATGGTTGAGGTATCATATGGTCGGGCTTGATCGACTACATCTTCCTTACTTGTTTTATATCTGAATTGCGCCTCTAAAAACTAAAAAACTAATCAGCAGTTTAAACATTTTTTTAAATATATTTTATCGTTGCTTTATAAATTTTTTGCTATATAAAATATAAATCATATAAAAAATCTCTTAAAAAAAAAAAAAAAAAAAAAAAAAAAAACAATTGTTGGCACCTACAGTTGATAGTAATTTTTATCCACATTACCAACAGTCAGTTCAGTTCAATCCTTTGTTTCTAATTCTAAGGATCGTTTACTATTTAGTAGACTATCCACCTGGGCTTTGTCATGTATAGGTATAGCCTGAGGATGCGCACGATGTTTCTTGGCAAAAATTTGATTGTTTTTGTAAAAAATATAACTATATCCATTATTTCTTAGCTTTTCTTTGGCATATATGAGCAGTGAATGAAATTCATCTTCCATATACTCTCTAATTATAATAGAACTTGTTGATGGATAATTTTTTAAAATATTTTTATATTCCATAAATTTATTTTTTAGCTGAGCGTTTTTAAATTCGGCCATGAAGTGGACTTTGGAAGACATTTTTTTATTGTTATCTGCAAGTTTTACTTGAACCACATCTTCTATACTAATGGTAAAGTTAATTTTTAAAGCTAGATTGACAACAACATTTTCTAAGGGTTCCGTAATTTGATTCGAAGGCATATCTTTTATAAAGATCTTAGTAGATGAATTATTTTTTATTTGGTTTGAAGCTTTTATTATATTTCCTTTATACTTATTTACTGGGTTTTCTACTAAATTAGATTTTTTATTAGTTTGTTTTGGTGCGATTCTTTTCACGTTCTCTACTGATTTTATTTGATCAATTTTACTTTTCAGTTTTAAATTCTCTATACTGAGTTTAGTACTGACGTTTATTTCCTTTTCAAATTCAGAAGAAATATGTTTAAATTTCTGTTCTAAAATTCGTATCTTTCCACTCAGAATACTGTCTGTTAACGTACTCTGTCCTGCATCTAAACCAGTTTTCAATGATTCCATTTCTAAACATTTTAATCTTAACTCATTTTTCTGGCGTTCATTTTCAATTAATAATTCTTGTATTTTATCTTCAAAATATCTTAAACGCTCTGATGATATTTCGGAAATTTCATTTTTAAGTGTCAATTCTTTTATTTGATCTTCTAAACATTTAATGAATTCCGATGATTCTGTGTACTGTCCCTGAAGATGTAAGAAGTTATTTTCGCTATCATTCATTTGACTTATTTTTTCTTTCAGATCTTTATTTTCCCGTTCGGTGAATGTAAACTGTTCTTGAAGTTGTAAAAAATTAATTTCTGCTTCGTTCATTTGATCATTAAGTTCGACATTTTTTTCATTTGAACTTATTAGTTTTAACTCAAGTTCTTCTATTTTTTCGGGATTTTCTTCATTTCTTTCTTCAAAAGTTAAATATATTTTATGAGTTGTTGGATTGTATGTACGACACTGAGGACAAGTTGATCCACTAGAAAAACATGGGAAAATACATAAATTATTTAACAAAGTCATTCGAGATTTACTTACTTCCTTTGCCACTGAGTCATACAGACATAGTGGAAAATGTGTCCACAACTAGTGGTGTAGATTTCATCAGAATTTTTGAAATTTTCTGTACATATTGTACACTCATTTTTAAGAATTGACATTTTTATCAATGTAATTGTTCTTTTGTGTTTTTTCTACAACCTTGTCTGTATGTAAATGTTTTGGAAATAAAACTGTTGCTTTCTTATCTGAAGCTTTTTTAAAAAATACACTGTGATGACAACAGCCAAACTCAAAAATTTTGTATAAAATACGACAGTTATAGCGCTTAAATACTCACACATGAGATGATAATATTAGTTTTTAAATTTTATGCTACTATAAGTTAATTTTCAGTATTCATTCTTACAAAGATATGTATGTATCTCCATTCGTTACAATTTATTTAATTTAACCTATAAGTTACATAAATAAATAAATTAAAAGCAAACCAAAAAATATTTTCTAGTCTTATATTAATCGTACTTTTTGGACGTTTTTACCGTCTAATTTACAATACTGATTAAAAAAGCTTAATTCAAAACTGCATCTAAATGGATTTCCCCTTTTTATAAGCAGTATGTATGTACATATAAGTTATTTGCCATATACAGTGGTGGCCACGAATTTAAGACACGACATTTCACTTATATATTTCTGATAATTTTTACATCTTATCGAACAAATTTTAGATCCATGTTATTTTTTAAAGATCCTAGTAATGTTATGAAAAAAAATCAACAATAGTTTGTTACCTATATTTAGTTTCCAATTTTTATTTACATATTATACAGATTAATACAAGTTTAAGCCTGGTCATGAATTTAGGACATAGGCAAAATAAAAGTTAATTCACAAAAGTAAAGCTCAGCTTCATAAAACAATATTAGTATTTGGTGGGAAATCCTTTATTTTGAATCACAGCAGCGCATCTCCTGGGTAAACTTTCAACTAAGGCCATACAGCGCTCCTTTGGAATGGCATACCAAGCCTTTTGAATTTCTTCCCATAAATCAGTCAAATTTTTTGGCTTTACTGCTCGTACATGCTCCTCAACATCATTCCACAAGTTTTCAATTGGATTGAGATCCGGGGATTGAGCTGGCCATTTCAGAACTGTGATATTATTTTCCTCTAAGCAACTCTTCACTAGGCGTGAAGTGTGCTTAGGGTCATTATCATGCATAAATTTCCACATTAGAGGCATGTTGTCTTCAGCGAATGGTATCATGATGCTTGTCAGTATGTTTTTGTAAATATGCTGGTCCATTTTATTGATAATCTTCTGAATGGGACCTACACCATGCCAGGAAAATGCTGCCCACACCATGACATTTCCACCACCATGCTTAACCGTTTTAAGGGTGTACTTTGGGTGATGCTCCAGGTTTGGAGGACGCCATACGTACTGTTTTCCATCAGAACCAAAGCGACAAAACTTCGACTCGTCGCTCCAAAGTATATTTTTCCAAAATGTCATCGGCTTATTGAGATTTTCTCTTGAAAACGCTAGTCGGGATTTAATATTTTTTTTTGACACAAGTGGTTTACGTTGTGCAATACACCCACGAAAGTTCTTCTCATTCAGACGTCTTCTTATTGTCCTGGACGATATATTAATACCAAAATCCGATGAAATCTCATTTTTAATTTTACTTGAGCTCTTGAAAGGATCTTTAGCAGCTGATTTATAAATTAAGCTATCCTCCCTGGGTGTAGTTTTTCGGGCTCTAGGGTGCTGTTTGACATTTTTGGTAGTGCCATGTTGCTTGATGTGTTCCAGTGCATTGTAAATCTTGGATCTGGAACATTTTAGTAGCTTGGAAATTTCCATTACTGTTTTTCCATCAGTATTCATTTGTTGGATCAATTTTCGCTCGGCATCCGAACTCCAAGTACCTCTGGCCATTTCTAACTAAATATTTTGATAAAGTGAATAAAGTGAATCGTGTTACCCTAATGTGATTAGGTAACTTGTACGCAACTGCCACCATAGACTGCTAGGAGTTGATGTATTATTTTTGTGTATAAAAAAGTTGTACAAAAAACCTTAATTTTCTTCATTTATTTACAAAAAAAACAACACAATTTTATTATTTCACTTTTGGACGTATGTTATTATCTATCTATCTATCTATCTATCTATCTATCTATCTATCTATCTATCTATCTATCTATCTATCTATCTATCTATCTATCTATCTATCTATCTATCTATCTATCTATCTATCTATCTATCTATCTATCTATCTATCTATCTATCTATCTATCTATCTATCTATCTATCTATCTATCTATCTATCTATCTATCTATCTATCTATCTATCTATCTATCTATCTATCTATCTATCTATCTATCTATCTATCTATCTATCTATCTATCTATCTATCTATCTATCTATCTATCTATCTATCTATCTATCTATCTATCTATCTATCTATCTATCTATCTATCTATCTATCTATCTATCTATCTATCTATCTATCTATCTATCTATCTATCTATCTATCTATCTATCTATCTATCTATCTATCTATCTATCTATCTATCTATCTATCTATCTATCTATCTATCTATCTATCTATCTATCTATCTATCTATCTATCTATCTATCTATCTATCTATCTATCTATCTATCTATCTATCTATCTATCTATCTATCTATCTATCTATCTATCTATCTATCTATCTATCTATCTATCTATCTATCTATCTATCTATCTATCTATCTATCTATCTATCTATCTATCTATCTATCTATCTATCTATCTATCTATCTATCTATCTATCTATCTATCTATCTATCTATCTATCTATCTATCTATCTATCTATCTATCTATCTATCTATCTATCTATCTATCTATCTATCTATCTATCTATCTATCTATCTATCTATCTATCTATCTATCTATCTATCTATCTATCTATCTATCTATCTATCTATCTATCTATCTATCTATCTATCTATCTATCTATCTATCTATCTATCTATCTATCTATCTATCTATCTATCTATCTATCTATCTATCTATCTATCTATCTATCTATCTATCTATCTATCTATCTATCTATCTATCTATCTATCTATCTATCTATCTATCTATCTATCTATCTATCTATCTATCTATCTATCTATCTATCTATCTATCTATCTATCTATCTATCTATCTATCTATCTATCTATCTATCTATCTATCTATCTATCTATCTATCTATCTATCTATCTATCTATCTATCTATCTATCTATCTATCTATCTATCTATCTATCTATCTATCTATCTATCTATCTATCTATCTATCTATCTATCTATCTATCTATCTATCTATCTATCTATCTATCTATCTATCTATCTATCTATCTATCTATCTATCTATCTATCTATCTATCTATCTATCTATCTATCTATCTATCTATCTATCTATCTATCTATCTATCTATCTATCTATCTATCTATCTATCTATCTATCTATCTATCTATCTATCTATCTATCTATCTATCTATCTATCTATCTATCTATCTATCTATCTATCTATCTATCTATCTATCTATCTATCTATCTATCTATCTATCTATCTATCTATCTATCTATCTATCTATCTATCTATCTATCTATCTATCTATCTATCTATCTATCTATCTATCTATCTATCTATCTATCTATCTATCTATCTATCTATCTATCTATCTATCTATCTATCTATCTATCTATCTATCTATCTATCTATCTATCTATCTATCTATCTATCTATCTATCTATCTATCTATCTATCTATCTATCTATCTATCTATCTATCTATCTATCTATCTATCTATCTATCTATCTATCTATCTATCTATCTATCTATCTATCTATCTATCTATCTATCTATCTATCTATCTATCTATCTATCTATCTATCTATCTATCTATCTATCTATCTATCTATCTATCTATCTATCTATCTATCTATCTATCTATCTATCTATCTATCTATCTATCTATCTATCTATCTATCTATCTATCTATCTATCTATCTATCTATCTATCTATCTATCTATCTATCTATCTATCTATCTATCTATCTATCTATCTATCTATCTATCTATCTATCTATCTATCTATCTATCTATCTATCTATCTATCTATCTATCTATCTATCTATCTATCTATCTATCTATCTATCTATCTATCTATCTATCTATCTATCTATCTATCTATCTATCTATCTATCTATCTATCTATCTATCTATCTATCTATCTATCTATCTATCTATCTATCTATCTATCTATCTATCTATCTATCTATCTATCTATCTATCTATCTATCTATCTATCTATCTATCTATCTATCTATCTATCTATCTATCTATCTATCTATCTATCTATCTATCTATCTATCTATCTATCTATCTATCTATCTATCTATCTATCTATCTATCTATCTATCTATCTATCTATCTATCTATCTATCTATCTATCTATCTATCTATCTATCTATCTATCTATCTATCTATCTATCTATCTATCTATCTATCTATCTATCTATCTATCTATCTATCTATCTATCTATCTATCTATCTATCTATCTATCTATCTATCTATCTATCTATCTATCTATCTATCTATCTATCTATCTATCTATCTATCTATCTATCTATCTATCTATCTATCTATCTATCTATCTATCTATCTATCTATCTATCTATCTATCTATCTATCTATCTATCTATCTATCTATCTATCTATCTATCTATCTATCTATCTATCTATCTATCTATCTATCTATCTATCTATCTATCTATCTATCTATCTATCTATCTATCTATCTATCTATCTATCTATCTATCTATCTATCTATCTATCTATCTATCTATCTATCTATCTATCTATCTATCTATCTATCTATCTATCTATCTATCTATCTATCTATCTATCTATCTATCTATCTATCTATCTATCTATCTATCTATCTATCTATCTATCTATCTATCTATCTATCTATCTATCTATCTATCTATCTATCTATCTATCTATCTATCTATCTATCTATCTATCTATCTATCTATCTATCTATCTATCTATCTATCTATCTATCTATCTATCTATCTATCTATCTATCTATCTATCTATCTATCTATCTATCTATCTATCTATCTATCTATCTATCTATCTATCTATCTATCTATCTATCTATCTATCTATCTATCTATCTATCTATCTATCTATCTATCTATCTATCTATCTATCTATCTATCTATCTATCTATCTATCTATCTATCTATCTATCTATCTATCTATCTATCTATCTATCTATCTATCTATCTATCTATCTATCTATCTATCTATCTATCTATCTATCTATCTATCTATCTATCTATCTATCTATCTATCTATCTATCTATCTATCTATCTATCTATCTATCTATCTATCTATCTATCTATCTATCTATCTATCTATCTATCTATCTATCTATCTATCTATCTATCTATCTATCTATCTATCTATCTATCTATCTATCTATCTATCTATCTATCTATCTATCTATCTATCTATCTATCTATCTATCTATCTATCTATCTATCTATCTATCTATCTATCTATCTATCTATCTATCTATCTATCTATCTATCTATCTATCTATCTATCTATCTATCTATCTATCTATCTATCTATCTATCTATCTATCTATCTATCTATCTATCTATCTATCTATCTATCTATCTATCTATCTATCTATCTATCTATCTATCTATCTATCTATCTATCTATCTATCTATCTATCTATCTATCTATCTATCTATCTATCTATCTATCTATCTATCTATCTATCTATCTATCTATCTATCTATCTATCTATCTATCTATCTATCTATCTATCTATCTATCTATCTATCTATCTATCTATCTATCTATCTATCTATCTATCTATCTATCTATCTATCTATCTATCTATCTATCTATCTATCTATCTTTTTTTTTTTTTTTTTTTTTTTTTCCATTAGGAGGTGGAAATCTATCATATGATACCCGCTGCTTTAAAGGGTCAGCAGGTTATGTCGGATTCCTACCGACTAAAACCACCTCCTTCGTCTTCCTTGCACCCTGCGGAACTGTCTACAGAGATATTGCGTCGCAGGGTCGGAAAGGCTTAATCAGCCTCAGCAGTGTCGTTGTGATGTGTCAACCTTCTTCTACTCTCTTCCATGCTCAGTTCCTTGTGAATATGTTTCACCATATAGCATATAGCATTCCAGTGTTCCTGCCTATTTAAAAGGATGTCTACAACGTTATCGACCCTAATTTGCTGCCCTACTATATGCTCTGTTCTTTGTCGCACTTCGTTGAATCGGGGGCAGTAAAACATTACGTGCTCTGGGTCCTCTACTATAGTTGGACAGTTGGGGCACATTGGTGACTCGTCTAGTCCAAACCTGTGAAGATAACTTCTATATCCTCCATGCCCAGATATAAACTGTGTGAGGTAATAATTGACCTCTCCGTGTCTTCTGTTAACCCATACATCTATGTTCGGTATAAGTTTGAATGTCCACCTTCCCTTCAAACTTCTTTCCCATCGAGATTGCCACAATCTTAATGATAGTTCTCTCTCTAGTTTACGTATAGTATTTGTGCATTGTTCTCCTGTTCTTTTACGTTCA